>VXAV01002072.1:243847-267386 GCA_013399715.1 Alectura lathami | reverse complement strand
TAGTTTTTTTTTTTTTTTTTTTTTCTAATGCTTCAGGTCAGAAACCCTAAAGATAGTTTCATACTTCTTAGTATCACATTTCCTCAGGCCTATTTCTGAGACAGATATCTCAGTATTTTAAAGGAATTCAGAAAAAAAAAAAAAAATCATTTCGAATCCTTTGGAAAGAGCAAAATTTAGTTCAAAAATTACGTAAAGGGAACTGTTACAAGAAGCATCTCAAAAATCCCCTTCAGAAAATATGAAATTAAATTTTCTTCTTCTAACATTAGTTATCTGTTACACTGTGGCCCAATGTCCCACAGTACTCTTCTACTGTGGACTGGTGGACAAGCTCGCTGGCTTCACACACATTTAACAGACAAGAAGACTGAAAAGTGTACCACTATTTTGATACAAAGCCCATTCCTTCATGTACAGCATTTTACATTTTTGTTCCTTGGAAAAGGAGAGCTCTTTCCCATCTGCCCTACCCCTTGAATTCTTGTCAAATGGTTTTAAACCCTCCCAGACACGAACTCAACAAAGGAAACATCACTGATTAACATTAGATGAACAACAAAGCAGGGAAGAATTGAATTCTTTCTTTCTTACCTGGGTATTCATAGCCACGGTGACTTTGCTTTCAAAGCACATGAAAGCTATAGCTGTTTGAAAGCAATAATCTCAAGATGCAAGCTGCCTTGGGTCTGATGTCAGCTCTTCAGGCCAGATCACCATCTGGCCACCCTGTTTGAGGCTTATTAATAATTATGCAGCCCTACCTGCATTTGACAGTCTGCACAGAAGCAAAGTATTTTCCTTCGAGATGGAACATGAAGCCAAGGGTCCACCTAAACCCTCAACATCAAGGAGCAGACAAGAGGTCTGTTTCAATTATTGTCCATCCCAGAAAAGCTCACTCTATGAAAATATGCAGAAAACCTTGCACTGTAAAACTAATGGCACCAAAACCAATTTATCCCTCTGTTTCTGGAAACTGCTGTTTTTTCATCCCAATACAGAAATAACTAGTGAGCAATTAATCTGTGAAGGAAAACATGTGGCTGTGATATTTTCATGCACTGACACCTGCCAGATGATGAGTCTGGTAGGAGGTCTGAGAGCCAGATATCCCCTTTTCTGTTACCTGTTGTTCACAGAGTGAGGAGCTGTCTCTGCTACACCAGCTACCTTCTTTTTGCATCACCTTCTGTTGCACAGTCTTTCCAAAAAATTACTGCTTTTCTGGAGGGTTTCAGGTGGGACTATCTTGCTTCTCAGACTGTGGCTGCAATAGCCATTGTATTTGCTACAGATTTAATAATTCCAGTCTCCAGACTGCCCCTTAATGCTCATTCCTGCTACTCTACATCTGTCAGGCCAGCAGGATGTATCACTTATTTGAGCATTTAATGAGCCAGATTGATAGCAAGATGATCGTGTTTTTAATAGCAGACATAACAGGAGGAGCAGGAAGCTCAGGCAGGTGCAGAACAGCTGGAGGTGTACTGAGGATGAAAATACATAAATTGGGTCCTTTTCTTTAACGCGTTAGCTTGTGCAAACAGCCTGTGAGTGCATTTAGCTGTGGAAAAGCTGATGGGAAAACTTCAGAAAGGAGACATCCTGGCATAGAAGTCATGTTTACAGCTTGTTCAACAGCAATTTTTGCAACAGAGCTAATAGTAGAGCGAACTGTGACATAGAAAGGGAATCACAGCCTGAAGATGAGAACAAGGAGGCAGGAAGAAGGGAGTTCCTAAACCAGTGTTTGTGTTAAAGCCTGCACACCCCTGAATTTCATCCTGTGCAGCATTTTCTACCCTTACTCACCCCCATCCAGCACCAGGTGCTCAGGAAGGATGCAAGACTGCACCTGGAGCTGAGCTGACAGCACCAGCTCACCCAAAGCCTCTCTGCAAGAGGCCTGCTCACAGCCTCCAGGAGCACAACCCCATACCCAGAGATGTCATTGCCACCCCCGAGACTGTCCTTCAAGGACATGGCAAGGTGCCCACCTGGCCACGTCTGCAATCTGCCAAGCATCCTTGCGAGCTCTTTGGACGCTTTGGCAAAGCTCAGAACTCAGTCCCCATCAGCGTTCATAATTTCATGCAGGCAGATCACCTTCTGTCATAGAATATCTATCGACAGATGCCTGTCTCTCCCTGTCAGGTCAGTTCCCATGTCTATACAGCTCTCCCACACATGGTGAGAAATACAAGGCTTTCTATCCTTTTCTATCCTTGCAAAGCTGCCAGCTGACTGCACTCCCACCAGTGCCTGCATGGTCAGCCTGCTGGAGGGGAAGAGCCTGACTGGCCCTGCAAGTACACTGAAATTGCCAGAATAGTTTTATCTCAGGAAGAGGTATAATTCCTTGGTAATTCAAAAGCTATTGAAAGGTGTTTGAAAAATACATAGGGGCATCTTGCAATATGGAAAAGAAGGATTTTGAATATTGGAGCAGAGGAGAAAGGACTGAAGGAATCCTAGAGTCATAGAATGATTTGGATTGGAAGGGTCCTTAAAGATCATCTAGTTCCACCCTCCTTACCACAGGCAGGGACATCTCCCACTAGACCATGCTGCTCAAAGCCCTGTTCAGCCTGGCCTTGTGCACTTCCAGGGATGCGGCATTCAGGCTACATAGGAAATGTAAACCTGTTGAAATCCATCTTAATCCCCCAAACTGAGATAGCACTACAAAGTACTCCACCTAACAGGGAGCTGGCCTTTTTACTTCTCTAATCCACATAAGGCAGTGGTTTATAAACTTCTTGGCATTAGTGCCAATGATCATTATTTCAAAACGTCAAGAAGACTATTTAAAGTCTTTCTGCCCTTATTGGCTCCCTTCCTTGCTTTTCTTTTTCTTGCATGCTTGTGAAATTGAGTGGGAACCTAAAATCAGTTCCAGTTCAACTCCCCCTGCGACAGATTTCAGTTTCTCCATAATAATTCATCAGAATGCCATGATCTGTCTGTTAGGGTGTTTACTATAGGCCTAGGAAACATTAACTCAATAGCAGGACTGAAAGGAAATGAAAGCATGAATAGTGAAAAAGTCAACAGGCAGATAATAGGTTCTTAGCCAAAATGTCAAACTAAAGCATTTAATGTCACTACTTTTGTCTATGCTTTCTGAGTGTTTTTGAACTAGTTTGTATGGCTCAGCCATGCCGTGAAGAAAAAAGTCTTTGGTTAGCTATAAAGATGCATAGTAAGCAACAGAAATGGCTCTGCAATAAGCTGGCATATAGCCCACCAGTCAGGTGGGCATTCATGTTCTTATTTACAATTTTAGTTTTAAAAATGTACTTTGTCATTTTATGTTGTGGCAAGATTAAACTGCACTTTGTTTAAAGTGGCTACTCATACTCCCAAAGAAATAAGAGCTCCTACAGGAATGAGAGTAACCTGATTGATCTTCTGGATGAATGTAGCTCAAACACAAAAATATCAGTCTTCACCCTAGTGTAAGGGTAGAAGAACTATGAGCTTTCAGCCTGGATGGCAAAGGCACAAGGAATATCCCTGCAGGGATGCACTTGGAAAAACAGATAAACATTTACATGCCACCAAACTCTAGCAAGATTTTCAGTCCCTATCTCATATGTATTTGAAGAAAGAAGTAAGGAAGAATTCCTTTTAAAATTCTGCTTTTAGTGTATCATTTCTTCAAAATACACTTCTCAGTCTGTGTAAACAATCTCCATGGCCTCAGGTCCTAAGAAACACAAGTTTCCTTTTCCATGAGCTCCCACATCTGCCAAGCCCCAAGTAACCCAGAGAAGCTTGGCCAACTCCAGCCCTCTTATACCTCTTGTAATCCCAGAACAGCCTGTTGGCAAGTCCAGACTCCTGCCTAGCCCCATTTTTGCCTTTTAATAACCTACATGTCTGAAATGATAGATCTCTTAAAAGATTGGTACCTTCTATCCCAAACTATTACCTCATGAAATCTTCAGTTATCATATGTTTGCTTATTATTTCTGAGCAAGGAGCAGCCCTGAGCTGCTTGTATTATCCTACATTTTCTTGTTATGGGGAAAAAAAAAAAGAAAAATATACAAATGCAGTTCTTTAATACAAAATACCATCTCATTTCATTTTTTTTCTGTGAGCAAACAAAGCTTTGGGAGTGTCTACATGGACTATTTTAAACATTTTCATTGTTCTGCAGTTCTTATGACTATATTCAAGAATAATTTTTAACCTTTCCATACTATGTTTAAATATATGATTTTTGCTACAGATGTCTTTTAATCAAATCACACAGACAGAAATGAAGACAAAGAGTAAAATAAATAACTAGGGTTACAGGAAAACCTGGACAAAAATGCACCAGACAATTAAACTTTCTAGACAGTCAATTCTACTGACAGTAGCAATAGACATCAGGCTCTGAATTTAGAGCAGGATGCCCTTCCATCAAGAAAAGGCAGAACTACCTCTACAAACAACCTCAGGGAAGTGTCTGAAAAAGTGTAATGAAATGGTCCGTAGCTGAGAAGAATGATCCAACAATTAGCAACAGTAATGAAATGCTTTGCACTGAGCATTTTGCAAGCATTTCATAATGTATTAGAAGAACTAAAATATATATATTATATTATATATAATATAATAATTTATATTGTTAAATATAAGTCAGAACAGTTTAACAAATAGTTCAAGGTCTTAGCATACTAAGTGCATGAATCTGGATGTCTCTGGTTGTATTTTCACTGAGAACAGGGCTGTAAGATATTGATGTTTCCACTGCAGCTGCGGTTGTGATTTAACCACGTTGACCCTTGTCTCTCCAACACCCAGCTGCAGTCTGCACTGCAGCCTCAGCTTTAAAAGTAAGTATTCTTTTGTCTCCTTGCCTAGTATGGCCTCTGCTTCTCTCACCGAATGAAGTAAATGCTACTCTCAAAGTAGCATTTACCTGTATACAAGTCTGAGGTGTGCACCGAGCTCTGTACATGGTGGCTGCGCTGGTTAGCCTTGTAAGACCTGAGGAACAGTGAATACATTTGCTATCAAGATAGAAACAAAAAGTTACAACTAAAAAATACAAAGAAATATTTTTGCAGCCTGCTGTGCACAGGTAGTGATAACACCATGTGTGATAATTAATAAAAGATGTTTCTCTGGATTTCTAGAGGGGCACTGTAGATTCAGTCTTGAAAGAGCTGATGAGTTGCAATTTGAGGATGTAAAGAAGAATGTATTTGTTTAATCACTAAATGCTATGAATTAGGATTGCATGTTATTTTAATCCTATGGGAAACATGGTCCATTGCATTCACATTTTCAAAAATGCTCACAAAGACCCAGCTTTATACCCTAAGAAGAGAACTATTTGCTGACAAACAAGGACACACATCCAGATCCCAGGCATAGTAGAAGTTAGATAACATGATCTGGGGTGGGTTGAATAATCTTGGCTCATGTCACAGAAATGTTATGAGCTCACAAAGGTAGCACTAATTGCTTTGAAGAAAGCGTGACAAGACTTTTCAGAGATCCCTGTGCAACATCAGTCCAACCTGTGGGTATAAAAACAGTATTGAAACAAGCAGAAATATACCAGGAGGCTCCAACTTCCCAACTTCACTCATCATCCACTTAGTGCTCGAACATCACTGCCTCTACCCATAAATGCCAAGTAATGCCAAGTACATGCTTACTCTTCCCCAGAGTAAGTGATCACACAGTGATTTGATTCATTGTAGTAGAGCATATCAGGGAATAAGTAGAACAGGAGACTCAAAGTATTGAGTGTCCCACTGAGCTGAAGTCAGATGTACCTTAAGACCTTGGGCTCTTTGAAAATATGGCCAGCATGGGTAAGTAGCCATAATGGTCAGTGAAAAGCCTATACATCTCATCTTAAAATTATACTTGAAAACACAATTCTAAATGTCAGCATGTGGAAACTTTATATTTTGATTATTCATATCAGTTTTTTTTCTTAGTAAGTTTCTTACCAACATGTAGTGTAGTGCTGCCATATTTAAGTACTGGTGTAGAACCAAGAGTCACAAGGAAGAAACAAACTGGAATATGAAGGATTCATCTTCCCAACAAGGTAACTCCCAAGTCACTATTTGATATGGATACAAAGATTTATTTTAGGAAATTGAACTCCATGAGACATCATTCCTTTAAAGTCAGGACTCTGGTAGACCTTGCTAGATCTTTCTACATTTTCACATTCTTTATTTTAATATTTGCTACTTTGCCTACTATATAGTATACTTATTTCATTAATATTTTGAAATGAGTTCCTCTTTATATATATTTCTGTTCCTAATGGTTTCTTCAATACAGCAAGCTATAGTGTTTTTTGTTTTGTTTTGTTTTTCTGTCCTACTATCTCCCTTTTTTCAAGTAGAGGACAATATGAAAACAGAGCACTTGAGAACTTGTCACAGATCACAGCAATGTGAGGTTCTAGCTAATGTTTATAAAAATAAGTTGCTTCTGCTGGCTAAGCTTCTCTGATCCATGGAGAAAACTTCAGAAAAGGACACAGTTAGGTGAGTCAAAATAACATTTTATTTCCTTTATTACCTTCCAGACATGCAAGTGAAGTTATTGTGACTGGATGACAGCATTCCATAAACTTAGATACGCTGACTACATCTGCTTCTAGAACTGGATTTAAATAGCTTAAGCTTAATTACTCATACTTTACATTTAAAAGCATAGCTGTTTCTGCTATGCCTTGATTCATGTGTATAAGAGTTAGCATATGAGCAAATGGGAGCACATGCAGATGTAAAGCAGATTTGCACATGCTGAGGTCTTCTCTATTGTTTTAAGAACAGAACAGACTGACATAGTAAAGAAAGTTTCCTAATGACAGAGTAGATATTACTTTTAGTGCTAGCCTAAAATTCTTCTGCAATGCCCACACTAAGGGTAATATAGTCTTCTATGCTGGAATTATGAAATAGATATGAGTTTCAGTCTTATAACTGAAAAAATGGGAGCATGGAATCACAAACTAGCAATGATTATTGGTATATTCTTGATATATTTATCGAAAGATGGTACAGAAGAGGAAATTTAATACATATGGTTTGAAAAAGTGAAAACAACACACATTTTCTTACCCCCAAAATCATTTTTGTCTGAATGTATTCTCTTACCCCAAAAACATTTGAAGGGATGAATAATAAAAGAAAGAAAGGGGTTAATAAAAGAAAGAAAGGGGTTAATGTGTACAAGTTCATCAAGGGCAGATAGTGCCACATTAAACCTGTACCTTTCTTTGCTCATTTTTTTGACAAAGAAAATGCAAAGACCTGATCTATCAGGATTGAACATGATACAGTATTACATGAGACATTAATAGACAAATGATAAAAACTTGAAACTAATAAAAGAGTTATGAAAGGCTGAAAACAGCTGCAAGTAGTGTTGAAAGGTGAAATATTAGTTATGGAGAAGGGGCTACAATGCAGCCCTGCACAGCTTGGTTCTGGGAGGGGCTTTATTAAAGATTTTGGCACAAAAAGTAGCGTGCTTGTAAGACTTGTCAATGACACATAGTTGGAAAGTAACTTCAAAGGAGATCAAAATATCGTACAAAAACTGGTGATCACTAGCATTGTATGGTTGTGTAGAACATTACTAGGAACAGGATGAAATTCCAAGTGCATGCTCGTGTGCATAAAGACTAGTAAGAATTTGTAGGTATAAACTGGTTTCACAGTGTGAAATGAGATGCAGTGAGACACTGTTAGGTAATCACAAAATGACTACTTGTTCTCAAATACTGTACTCTAAATGTGAACTTACAATGTAGATTGTAGTCAATTATTTCCAAAAGAGAATGTATTAACACCATTTCATAAGGTACCAGTATGATGATGACATGTGAGAGCTCGGGGCAGACATGTCTGACAGGAGTTCTGAGTGCCTGCAATCCTTCAACAGAAAGAAAGAATAGACTCTACCTGCGTCTGCACAGAACCCCTCTGTAAGGTACAGAGAAACGGTGTCCTTTTCCAATGAACTGTTGTTTGTCTAGCAAAAAAAGTTCCTCTGTAAAAAGTTTTCACATTAATTGATATTTTACAAGGGAAAAGTGCCTGATGTCCACAGTTCTCATTAACACGTGGGGTTTTCTGAAGATAGATACCTGCTTATTGTGGAACAGGGCAGAGGTAGGAAATGTGATTCTCTCTTCTGCTTATCATTTACTACAAAAGAAGCATAGAAGATCCAAACTGTCATTGATGGAAATAAGACCAGAAGAGCAGTGGCATTGATTGCTCTCTGGTCTTTCTCTTACTAGTCAGAAGAAATACTGTGAGTTGAGATGACTGAGTGAGTTCTAGTTTGTCTCTAATTATTCAGGGCAAAACCTTCAGAAAGGTCAGTTTTAACATGAAATGAGGGACGTCTTAAGTCCCCAACTCAGCAGAGTTTCCTTCCCAGCCCCAGTTCAACAGCAGACAGCTGGAATTGTTTCCACAAACCCAAGAATGAAGGACAATGCTGTTCATTTAGTCGCATTAACATAAAGTGTTAACTTGACACAGCCAGCCAGATAAAGACAAAGAGCACCATCACTATTGTGCTTGAACTTCAGACTAGAAAAGTAATAAGATTTTACAAGAGGTAGCTGATTTAAAAGCCCAGATTACTAAGTTTGGATTTAACAAGTGACTGAAGTAAGAAGGCTTCTCTCTCAGTCTTTTTAGGAGTAAGACCATAGAGATAACGTGTACCAATATTGCTTTTTGACTTTCTATTTCCACCAGCTCTTTAACTAATATTTTATATTATTTACCTGTTAAAAGTGTCATATTTTCTTGTGCTCACAAACCTCATGAATACGCCTTCTCAGCAGAAGGCAGCATATTCTGCTAATTACAGAAAACAGATAAATTCTTCTTCAGGAGGCCAGCACCATCTGTTCTAATACTATAGAGTAGGAACTTTATAGTAGGGAGCAGAACTAAAACAAGCACAGACATTTAAATAAAGTAAGCATGACACAACAAACTAAAACTTGCAATATCCTTTGGGTTCTTAGCCAGGAGAAGCAGGTGAGGACGTGGTGAAGGAGTCTGGGTCATGACAAAATCAGTGGACTTACCTTCGGATACCAGTGGAGGTTTTCTCATAGCCTCAGACATGAGGCCCGCCTTTCCATGGTGTTCTTTGTTCTGTCTTGAGGTGATGCTTTGCTTCACAAGGCAAAATCTACCACCTGGTGATACAGGGAATAANTCAGCACTTCTGTCTGGTTAAGACTGGCTCTGCTGCTTAGAGAACAGCCAGCTCAGCTTTTTCTGTGCCAGGGGTCAAGAGGGCATGGCGAGGAGGACTCCTGACTTCATCCAAGAGACCCCAGCCCACGACCACCAGATAGCAGTGCGCCTGAGTCAGAGGGAGGAGACATATGATAATGATTTCTTGGAAATAATTATAATAATCCCACCTATTCCTAGAACTGATTGTAATAACCCAGCCTATAGTTGTGAATACGTATGATTTTGTGTAATAAATAAGCGCCTGTCATGTGACCGTGTGTGAAAGCTTGGAAGAGCAATCCCCCTTGCACCCAACGTTGCAATAAACATACCTGCTTTATAACTTTTTGAGTTATAGAGTCTGTTTCCACGCATCACTGGGAAAAATATGCTGATGTTGAAATAAATATTCCCTTATTTTTATCCAGATTTCTGGGTTAAGGATTCAACTTTCTGGTAGCCTTATAATCCTCTGTCTCTCCACTTTTCGTGGCCAGAGACTCCATTACCCTACCCCATGGGAAACAGTTTTCTTCTGGTTGGGTGTTACATGCACTCAGTTTTCTCACAAGGTCTTCCTGTCCTTGAGGTTGGTTGCCACTGACAGTGTTCTAAAGACAAAAGCTAAAGTAAGGATATTGCTATACTTCCTGCTGCTGCCTCAGTGGCTGGAGAAGATGCCAGCTTCATTCCTATGTAACATAACAGGTGAAGATTTTTGGCCAAACAAATGAGGAATACTTGCCCTTGTGTGTCAATGGCAATGCTGTTGATCTCTCTTCTGAGATCTGTATGGATGTAATAAGTTCTGGCCATCTCGGACAGCTCCTTTTGTTGTTACTGTACATCTCATTCTACGTTTACTGGTGGAGAAGGGGAAAGCAGCCAATGCTGTGCATACAGGATCAATTTCTCTGAGAATAATGCAATGATGAGCAGTGCCTGCCTGCTGATAGCAGGACTCCAGAAACAGAGAATCCCACTTTCCATATTGGGGGTAACCAGAGGGAGAGCAGGTGAAGGTTTTGCCTACACTCTTGTTCATCTGGGTGTACTCATAACCCACAAATACAGCTTCCATATTAAATCCTGCGTATGGTAATTAGGAAGTTATTGCGGAAAAATACTGAAGAAGAAACCATGTGCTTCCAATACTGGCAAGAGCGCTCCTGTGCCCGGTTAGGATTAGCATCAAAATCTAACATGATAAAAGAAACAGAGAATCCAGATCCTACAAAGAATCTACTGTAAGTCCTGAGAGGAAGACTCTTGCTGTCATCTGATTCACCAGCATCATCTAGCACAACATAATCTCATCTGTGTTTATCACATTTTATATAAAAAATTACATACAAATATTTTGTGTGTGAAGGACTGGTGTTGTGGGTGCAATACATCCTGCTCCTGGTCAGTCAGCCCTGGTACAGAAATGAAGAGTGGATCACTGCTCCCACTGCTTTGGCATCCTGTCAACACATTTGCAGCACTGCCCAAGCAAGGAAAACAGAGCTTGTGGGCAAAGTGATTCAATTTGTATTAGTTAGAAACAAACAAAAAGGAAGCATGGAACTAGTCACTACAACGGAAATTATCTTCACTAAAGAGTTTCTTAAGATACAAGACTTCAAGAAAACTTCTTACAGTTATAGTTGTCTTTAGTGCAGTCTCAGCTTTCCACACAAGATGGCAGCTCTTCTTTCCTTCTGCTTAGCTGTTTTTAGCACATAGAAAGCATTTCTTTTTCACCTTGACACTGCAGGTGCTACAGCAACACAAACATAACCAAACCAGGCAGAGATCTGCGGTTCTACTCATCGATCACTCTCAGAACATCATTTCAGACAATACAGTGCAGTTTGTCACAAGCAGAAGTGTTTTACTGAATACTTCATTATTTTTCTGCTTCCGGCAAGTTTATAACTGTTTTGTACTACATTTCAGGGTTTTGGAGGTTTGAAACTGCCATGTAAAAGAAGAAACAAAAACACTCTTGTTTCAATTTCAGTTTACAGGATATTCACATGCACACAAGGACATGTGACGATTAAACCTTTAGACCATGTCTCCTTCCACTCTGGCTGTACAGTCATTTGAGAAGTGCAAAGTTATTTGCATACTACATTTGTTTTAGCACACTGAAGAAGAGAATGCATTTCAGGTAAAGCAATAGAGAGCTTGGCCTTTGCACAACTCAGTCTTGGAAAATGAATGCTGAATTTTTTCAAGCCTAATGCTTCTTCGACTCCAGTGTTGCACTGAATGCCTCTGTACAGTCAGAAATTGTCAAGTGGATTTAACAATGGTTATTAATTACCTGCCATTAAGGATGCCAGATTGCCAGTACCAGTAATAGCTTCATTTAAAAAGAAAGCAATGAACCAATTTAAATTGTCTTGTTTCTGTACTGTCAATGATTTTGGCACCTAGTCTGTAGAACACCTCACCCTGCAGAGACCAGCTCCACCAGCTGGTGCTGAGGTGTAAACCACGGCTCCATCTCCACCAGCATGGTCTGGCCTTCTTTAAAAGCCTCAGAGGAATGCTGAAGCACCCAAGGATCATAGTTATGGTCCCTCGCAGGTGCTGAAGGGAGACATACTCTACTTCTGCACCACGCATATGAAGCGATGTAGGTTTGGCCCAGTAAATATTTGTTCTAAGCTACTCATCTCCTTTAGAGATTCAACAACACAGAAGCTAAAAAGCAGTAGCAGCAGGATGACAACAGTTTCCACTTTGCCCAGCCAAATTTCCCCCAGTACCCTGAGTTTTGTGAGATCAGGAGGCCAGCAGGTGTCAGCAAGTGCTTGGGAATGGGAGGCACCCTCAGGCCCCAGGACTCCGAGCGGCAGCACCTGCTCCCAAATGGAAAAAAGGCTTTTGAAGTAGGAGGTTAAAAGGCTTAATAAGCCCTTTCCTTAGCTGACTTCAGAAAGCAGTTGAGCAAGCGATGAAACCAGCTCTGCACCTGTGGTCAGCTCTGCTTACAGAGCGGGGGCTCTGCAGGGCCCCTGCGTTCTCTCGCTCCATGTGAGCAGATGGGTTGATCCAGGCAGCCCCAGCTTTGCACTGGAGTTTGGCACGGCAGCTGAGTGCTGCAGGTCTGCGGACTGCCTGTGGGCATGCTTTGGACCCAGGACCAGATCCAGTCGCACTGCAAGTGATGAGGTGCTAGGAGGGGAAATGGCATTAAGGGGAGAGGGATGCTCGTGCTGCTCCACTGAGTACTGAAATTACCTTAAGTCTCCTCTTTACCTCCCTAATCAGTCCGTGCCCGCATACCTTATGGCAAATATGAGCCAATTAATTGAAAGTTACTTACTTCTCAATTAGAGTGGAAATTAATTTATTTTTCATATCTTGAAGGGTGCCTGAGAGCTGGAAAAACACAGAGTTACCATCAAGAACCTGACAGGTGGCAGCATGTCCTTTGATAACTCGTTTGGATATCAAAGTCTTCAAATCTCTGCCTTTCAGAAGGAAACTCTGACAAGACTGGCTGTCACAAGACTCAGCAGTCACTGCACTTTCATGTCAGCTGTCGGTCATCAGACCTCTGCATGGGTCACGCTTCTGTAAGCACCAAAGTAAAGAACACTTCTGAACAAAATCAACACTGAAGCTACTTCAAAATTAATTCTCTCAACTGGAGCAGAAAGGGCCTTTTATAATACAGGATTTTTTCATTTGGACCACGGATTACTAAAAATGTTCAAGTAGATATGGTCTGTAATTTTCAATAATCAAAAAGGACATGGTTTCAAGTACTTTAAGGAATAGACATGCAGTCCAGGCATCCTAAACATAATGTTTTATATAGGTAGACTTTCAAATGTAATTAACAAAAAGGATCACTTTTATTCCAAACTAGGGAGAAATGCTATGAATGCCTCAGAACCACAAAGCAGTGATGCTACTCACCAGCAACTGCAGAATATTAGCAGTGCCTCAGATGCAAATCCATCTCAATGTTTCACAAAATGCTTCTAAATAATATCAGGCCTTTTGAGTATTAATGAATTTTGATTTACTTTCCTTTTTTTTTTTTTTTAATTTTTCTTCCATAGAGAAATATAGCAAGGCAGCAGTACGATCATTTCAAATAATGATAAAACAAATTACTAAGTTACTATTAACTTGTATCTCAACCACTCAAAACACATCAATGTAAGCATGTAAACAGGTCTAAAATTACATCCTGAGGAAAAGATGGGAAAAACAAAAGAATAACAAAAACATTTCACTAACAAAAAATCCCAGGTTGTGAACACAGAAATAAAAAGTTGTTTTTCCTGAAGCATTTTGAGCAGACATTTTGGGATTAATTTTTTGTGTTAGGAAAGAGTAGGTATAATGATATTTCCCAGTAGCTCGTTTGAAGACAAAGTAGGAGTGCAAATGGTGTCACATCACTTCTCATTAGGATTCCTGGGATGCTGGTGAGCCAGTCTGACTCAATGTGTATCCTGTAACCAGAGTTCTGGGAAAACTGCCCCACAATATGTGCAATTGCATTGGAAAAGGAAAAGAGTTTCCTTTTATCAACTACCTTAAACTAATCATAAGTTATTGACAGTCTATGCATATGTATTTTTAACCTTATTCTCAGTTTATGGAAACATTTTTTCATTACAAAACAGTAAAAATCCAATACTTATACAATTTAGTAATTCCACTAGTAGAATGATGTTCTGAGTGCATAATGGTTTTCAATGACTAACAGTAATAAATGAAAAAAAAAAAATCCTCATGGATTTAACATAAATATCTTACAGCACAATTAGGTTCTTGTAAAAACGGTACAGGTTCCTTTAAAGGTCTGTTTCAGAGGTGTTAGGATCCTTTTCCTGAGATAGCTATATGAAGTTTAAGGTAATATTGATTTTATTATTTTATTTTATTGTATTGTATTTTTTTAATGCTAGAGTTCAAGACTGTATAAATAGCAATGTTACACATTGGAAACATGCCCTGCTACTGCTGGAACAAGGTCATGCGGTCAGTATGAAAACATGCAGGAGCTTAACTAGAAGCTGAAAATACCGCCTGACCTCAGGAGGGCTGCACATTCCCAAAGAGAGCTTGAGATTCTGCATGGGTTGCTGCCCAGGTGGGCAGCAACTCAACATGCCCTCACCTCTGTTTCAGTCTTGCATCTGGTGCTTTTGAGTCTTCCAGGCTGCTAAGATGATGTGTCCCTGCCACCCAGCTTTTTCTTCCCTTGGAAAGAGTCCCAGGCCAAAGGAAAAATAAATGTCCCTTTGTTGTGTGTGTGGCAGGATGTCACAGGAGGTATTTATGTGAGGGTTTTCAAGCATTTTGGAGGTAGGAGTGCCTAATTTTCCACAGTTCCTGGGTCTCTGGGGGCTCTGCCTCCCGCTAGGCTTTCCCTCCAACTGTCTTCACCACTCTGAAGCTTTCCTTTCCATCTCCCTCAGCTACTGAGCCTCTAAACATGGAAATAAGCCATATCTGAAAAAGATGAGGTTTGTAGCTAGCCATCCGGCAACCATTCATGGTCCCTCTACCAGCCTTTACAGAAAGCAATCAAAGAAGCAAGCTGCATTGCAAGGACCTTCCACACTAGGCAGAGAGACGCTGTGTGCTCATCTGTACATCAGAGGACAAAGGAGAGGATTCCGGGCTCCCTATGTCACACATCTCTCGGTTCACACCTGTAACTTGGCATAAGTGGAGCCTGATGACTGCCCTCACTTCCACACTCCCTTCTGCTGTCAGCTGTCAGCTGTCAGCAGAAGGGAAGAAACCACTGAAAGGGACAGGTGCTTCTTCACCAGGAAGATTGCTGCTAGCCCAAATTGCATCCCATGCCCTATTAGAGGATGCTGTCCCTCCTCACTGCTAGCCTCTATCACCAGGATGGTTCATCCCTGGAAAATTTCACATTGGTACGCCAGAATGGTCACTACAGACAGCAATAAGAATCAGCTTAACACATCTAAAACACTTTTTGCTCAATTTCCTTGGAAATAACTGATTCAGGCTTCCTGGAACTTTCCAAGTGAGGCATCTAACTGTCATACTGAATGAGGGGACTGCCACTGGAAATGTTGAGTAATCATACAAAAGAGTGCTACCAATAATACCTAAAAAAAAAATATGATCATCTTTTATCTGAGTTTATAGAAATATTTCAAAAATAATTGTTCCTTCATTTACTTGCCAAGCCAGGTTCAAAATTCTGTTTCCTTGGCAACAGCTGAGGACATTAAACTGTGCTATGTGCCCAGGAAAAAAATAAATGGGAATGGAAAATTACTCCAGAAAGTTAGTTAAAAGGTTTCGCAGAGAGAGGAAAAAATAAGAATAGGCAAGTAGTTACACATCAATAACCTTAAAGATCAAATATTTCGTCATTTTAAGTCATGCAGGAAATCAAAAGCTGAAGCTGGTGGTCGCTGCTGTTGCTTTTATCATCCGGTTGATTTATTTGCTGCAGTTAGTGTTATGTGCCAAAAAATGCTTTGGCTGCTTCTGAGAGACAAAAGAGACTGAGCACTGCACATTTTCCTCCTTAAGCCCTGCTAGCTGAGGCAACATTGCAGGAGCTGTGCTAGGCAGCCATCTTCAGAAGTGTCTACTGGTGACTGTCATTGAAAGAAGACATAAATCTATATGTGTGGAACACCAAAGCTAATGATCAGAGAACATGGTGAGGGGCTCCAGGCTCCCACCATGTCTCTGCCTGGCCTCCTGAGTGCCAGGAAGGGAAGGAAGGCGAGTCATGCCCATTGCCCTGCTGCAAGGCTGCCCTCCATGCCACCACCCTGCAGCATGAGCCATAGCCCCCACCAGGAGCTCTGCTTGCTACTGCAGAGTGCTTCACAGGCAATATCCCAACGAGGCCACTACTGAGCACACTGCAGCAGGAAGAAAAGCTTGGCAGCACAATTTGTGCAGAATGGCCCTGATGGAGTGTGACCTTTCCCAATTTTTCATTCCTAATAAATATAGCCCCTAGCTTGTTAACACTCCCCTTCAACCTGAATTCTTGTCAGAGGAATGGCGTAGTTTGCTTGCTGAAATATTTCCAGAAAGTCACAGAATGTCAATTGATTAAGAGCTTTCAAAAATTATTGCATACTTCCCCAGAGTGAATAACTTCAGAAGAAAATAAGCAGGACCCAGCTTTCTCCCTGCTCAAATGACAGCAGTGAGTTCTTTCTACAGAGGGACATTTTGGTACTAAATAAACCAAACCACTAGACTTTCCCCTACCATCTGAGCTGTACCAAGAGCAGAATATTATCGCAGAGCAGTGGTACAGCTACACATTCTAACTCTGCCTCTAATATTTGTCTGGAAAGACAGTTCTGGGAGAATGTGACTTGTTTAAGAATCAGAGACCACCTGTGGCACCTGAGAGGTGATTCATGTCCATCAGCCTCAGTGCTCAGCTCCTCCAGCTGAATAAAACATCAAAAAATAATCTAAACTCATGACAAAGTTTGCAGGTTATCTCCATCGGTTTAGAAGCTACATTTTATATTTTATAAACTAAACATCTTTCCTAGCCTTATTTCAGATAAAGAGTTGTTTTAAGGTGATCTGGCACATTTACTACTCCTTCCCTCTAGGCACTGTGAAGGTGCTTAATGTGAGCTGAATCAAATCCAGCACCAGCCCACCTCAGCTGCAAGGACTCCCGCTGTCCACAGAGCATCCTCTGCCACCCTGCTTGAGGGCTGACAACATCGGTTGTCATGTTTCTGGTGAAATATCACCTCTACAACTGCTAGCCACTGGATAAAATGCAGGGAAGTGAAAACTACCATAGCAAGAAGCAAGTGGCCCTATGTATTTTCATGTTAGTAGTCCAGTGCTATTAATCATGCTGGAGGGGGTGCAGCTAATACCTACCTTAATGTCTACAGCTGTGACATTTAATGAAGCTCTTTTTTGTTATGTTCAGTGGCAGCCAGTATGAAGAAATGACACAAACTACAAGATCCTAACTGATCACATTGAAGCTTCTTTCAAGAGAAGTTCCTGTTGTTGCATGTCCTCCCTCTGTGAAGGTTAGACAAAGAAGATAAAATTTTATGCCTGAAAAGCTCCTGAATATAAGCTTAACTGAGGTAAATATTTTATTCATCATATTGGAAGGCAAGTGGTAGAAATATTGTTTTATTAAGGCAGAGAGAAAAGGTTTTTATTGCTTAAGGAGCCTCCACAAATTCCTGTCCTCAGTATTGTGATAAAGACTAATAAAATCATAGAATCATTTCATTTGGAAGGGACTTGTCAAGGTCATCTAGTACAACTCCCCTGCAAGGAACAAGGACATACCTTGAATTTCTCCAGGGATGGGGCATCCACCACCTCCCTGGGCAACCTGTGCAAGTGCTTCACTACCCTTATGGTGGAAAACTTTTTCCTTATATCTAGTCGGAATCTCGACTCTCTCAGTTTCAAACCATGTCCCCTAGTCCTATCACAACAGGCCCTGCTAAAGAGTCTGTCCCCTCCTTTCTTGTAGTCCCCTTTAAGATACTGAAAGGCTGCTATCAGGTCTCCCCAGAGCTTTCACATTTCCAGGCTCTACAGCCCCAACCCTCTCAGCCTGTCCTCACAAGGGAGGTGTTCCATCCCTTGGACCATTTTTGTAGCCCTCCTCTGGACATGCACCAACAAGTCCATGTCCCTCCTGTACTGAGGACTCCACATCTGGACGCAGCACTCCAGGTGAGGTCTCACCAGCGCAGAGTAGAGGGGCAGGATCACCTCCCTTGCCCTGCTGGCCATGCTTCTTCTGACGCAGCCCAGGACACTTTCGGCTTTCTGGGCTGTGAGAGCACACTGCTGGCTCATGTCCAGCTTGTCATTCACCCATACCCGCAAATCCCTTTCAGCAGGGCTCTGCTCAATCCCTTCATCCCCCAGCTTGTATTGACAATGGGGGTTGCCACGACCCAGGTGCAAGACCTTGCATTTCGCTTTGTTGAACCTCACGAGGTTCTCCTGGGCCCACTGCTCAAGTCTGTCTAGGTCTCTCTGGATGGCATCCTGTCCCTCAGGCGTATCAACCGCACCACACAGCTTGGTGTCATCTGCAAACCTGCGGAGGGTGCACTTGATCCCAATGTCATTGATGAAGGTGTTGAAGAGTATCAGTCCCAGAACAGACCCCTGAGGGACACCACTCGTCACTGATCTCCATCTGGACACTGAAGCATTGACCACCACTCTCTGGGAGTGATCTATCAGCCAGTTCCTCACCCATCAAACAGTCCACCCACAAATCCATATCTTTCCAGTTTATAGAGAAGGATGTTATGGGGTCTTCCTGTCAGAGGCCTTCCTGAAGTCCAGACAGATGACATCAGTGGCTCTTCCCTTGTCCACCAATGTCATTACACCATCACAGAAGGCCACTAGGTTGGTCAGGCAGGACTTGCCCTTGTTGAAGCCGTGCTGGTTGTCTCGCATCACCTCCCTGTCTTCCATGTGCCTTAGCATAGCTTCCAGGAGGAACTGTTCCATAATCTTCTCTGGCACAGAGGTGACACTGAATGATTGGTAGTTTCCTGGGCCATCCTTTCTACCCTTCTGAAAAATTGGTGTAACATTGCCTTTCTTCCAGACATCACCTGACTGCCATGCCTTCTCAAATATCATAGGAAGTGGCTTGGCAACTGCATCATCCAATTCCCTCAGGACTCTGGGATGTATCTCATTGGGAACCATAGGCTTATGGATGTTCAGGTTCCTCAGGTGGTTGCAAGCCTGATTTTTGCTTAAAGTGGGAGGTACATTGCTCCCCCAGTCCCCATTTTCCAGCCCATCTGCTTGAGGGGTGCATGAAGAGTAGTTGTTTTTGAAGACTGAGGCAAAATGTTGTTAAACACCTCAGCCTTCTGCTTGTCCATTGTTACCAGCCTGCCTGTAGTCCTCACTAGGGGGGGTATGGCTTCCTGGACTTTCCTTTTCTGGTTGATATACCTGTAGAAGCCTTTCTTCTTTGCACGCTTTGCCATGTCCAGTTCCAGCTGGGCCTTGACCTTCCTGACCCCCTCCCTACACAGCCTACCATCTCCCTATACTCCTCCCAGGATATCTGTCCCTGCTTCCACTGCCTGTGCATTTTCTTCTTCCTCTCTAGTTTGGCCAGCAGGTAACGGCGCAGCCATGCTGGTCTCCTCCCTTCCTTTGCTGACTTCCTGCACCTGGGAATGGAGAGCTCTTGGGCAGTAAGGAAAGCTTCCTTAAAGGTCTGCCAGCTCTGCTCCACTACCTTACTCTTGAGGGCAGTTTGCCAGAGGGTTTTGTTGACTAACTCCCTGAATAGCTGGAAGTTGACTTTCCTAAAGTTTAAGGTCCTAACTCTACTCTTTGTCTGCCCCATATCCCTCAGGAGTGTGAACTCCTGATGCCACCAAACAGTTCGCTTGCATTGGTGAGCAACAGGTCCAGTATTGCCTCTCCTCTGGTAGGGCTATCCATTACTTGGCTCAAGAAGTTGTCCTTAATGCATTCCAAGAGCCTCCTGGATTGCCTACAGCTCTCCATGCTACTTTTCCAGCAGATGTCAGGGTGGTTGAAATCCCCCTGCAGAATGAGATCCTGTGATTGCGATGCCTCCTATAACTGGAGGAAGAAGGCTTCATCCACAGGCTCTGCTTGATCAGGCAGCCTGTAGCAGACACCAGCCACAAAGCTCCCTTTGTTGCCTTGGTCTCTAACTCTCACCCATAAGCTTTCACTTTGCTTGTGGCCATTTTTCAGGGACAACTCTTCACATTCAATGCCTTTGTTGATGTATAGGGCAATGCCATTCCTCCTCCTCTCTTTCCATATCTGTCCCTTCTGAACAGATTGTAGCCATCGATAGCCACACTCCAGTCATGGGAATCATTCCACCAGGTTTCAGTGATGGCAACCATGTCATGGTTTTCACAGCACCACAGTGGCTTCCAGCTCCTCCTGTTTGTTTCCCAAGCTGCATGTCTTGGTGTAGAGGCACTTCAGCTGGGCAGCCAGCCTTGTCCTCTTCTTGGAGGATGACTCTTTAATTCCTTTGAGTTATTTCCCTTGAGTTTCCCTGTTGTCTTCTCCTATTGTCTCAGCTGTCCCTGGCTCATTGTTGTAAGATTTCAGGTGTGCTGCAGTGTTGCCAGCACATCCCAAGGCAGCAGGTTGAGGGCCCCTGCTAGCATTCTGCCCCTCTAAACAAGCTATGCCATCCCACACCTTATTGTCAGTAGGTTCACTATTGCCCTCCTCTTCCTTCAAACCTAGCTTAAAGCCTTTCCAATAAGCCCTGTTAGCTTTTCCCCGAGGACCTTCTTCCCCCTTTGAGAGAGCTGAAACCCATCCAGTTACTGCAAGCCCACTGCCACGTAGGACATCTCTTTGTTGAAAAAGCCAAAACTTCTGTTGTGGCACCAGCCTTGAAGTCAAGTGTTTTTACACTGGATTCTGTTGTTTCTTTCAGTGTCCTTACCTACTACAGGACATAGTATGAGAGGAGAATGATGAGATGAGAGTCAACATCTGCCATGGCTTTCACAGCCTTCAGCTGACAACACCCAGCCACAGCCCTCATCCATTCACTTCACAGATTCATAAGGGTTTTGATAGGATTTGGGAGGAAAAAAAAAAAAGAGTCGTCCATAATATGGCAGTACGAAAAAGACAAGATCTAAGAGCAGACATTCCTTTCTTAACCTTTTAGGGACCTCCAAGAAGAATCTATCAGATTTTAGTACACTTCTCAAGTACTTACTGTTTTTCTGTGGTCTGCAGAGAGGTCTAAGAAGTGAGGATCAGTTCCTGCCCAGCATCTATTACCAACAGGGGACCATCCATCACTGACTCCAAAATTATTTCCATTCCTTGTCATGGCTGGAATCCATATTGTAACTGATCTAAAGTGTTACCTTCAATTAGAGAAACTGGTAAGTGACCTTAGCATTTTCCTTGTGATTGCTAGGGAATGGAAGATTTGAAACTCTACAGCAGTGCTAGGTGGCATTTCATCAGTGTTGGTCCCACTATGATGTTTAAGGAACAGGAGTGAGAGAGTCCTTCCTGAATGATGTCGTCCTTTTTTTTTAATGAAATGTGGCAGCAGTTCTCCATGATTCTCACATTAGCTGAAAGATCATGGCACAGAGTCACAAGGCTTGGGTCAAGGTACCACTAAGATAGTCTTTCATCACATTGTGTACCGTGTTAGCTTTTTAAAAAAGGCTTTATACTTTCAGAAGTCTTTTGGGCCAGTTTGCTTTTGGAGTAAAATGCAATTAAGAAATGTGCTGATGCTTAGCATTTGCAACCTAATTTAAAGTATTTGATAGGAAATTTAAAGATAAAATGTCTATTAAACAAAACAAAACAAACCAAAACAAACCCTTGTGATGCTGATTCTCTTTACAAATGTTTTAGGCTATCAGCTTTGTTCAAGGGATTACTGCAGAACAGTCCAGAGAAACACTATACCAAATGGAAGTGCCAATATACAACGAGGGAACCAGCAAGGTTCAATAAAATGATTAAAAATCAACACAAAGCTTGACCATAGCACTTTGTAAAATCTAAATTAACTATTACAACACTAATGCACACTGCATTATTAAGTTTGTTACACTAAGACTTATTCAAGACTGGTGAAAAACCACCCTGTACGGCTAATACGACATGAAAAAGACAACAACAAACCTTAGTTCACAGATTTATTGAGCAGCCTACTTTTGATGTCCCAGATGTTTGGAGTTCACAGACCTGTATCAGTCCAAGTCAAGATGAAAAAGGCAAAAGCCAGAGAAGTGTGTGGTGATGAAGTCCCACTATATATCATTACAGAAACACATTAATAAGTTACTTACGGAATTTCTGGGAGACTGCAGAGATGCTGAGGTCTCAAAGGGTACTGAAATGTTCAGTAGTTTTATTTTGTCCAGACAAAAATCTGGTCAGTGTGGTAAGAACGGTGAAGAGCTGGGCAGTATGCCTGGCAGGTGGCTTAGTTCTGCAGCTGCCAGTGCTCACAGACTTCATATGTGATATGTTGGGAGATACTACATGGCAGAGCTGAGGGAGAAAATGAGTAATTTCCTTGTCATGTGTATTAAAAACTAGTCTCCTGCTTTACTTCCAAAATTAAAAACTGACAGAGGAAGGAGACATATTGAATTAATTATTCATAAATAAATGAATAAATAAATAAGGGGGGATATTGATTTTTATTTCATTGCAGATGTGAGATTACGTTTAATATAATATATAGTAAATAATGAAACAAAATACTGAAAAATGAAATGTAATATTTTTCCTTTTTAAAATTTGAATGGGAAATGTTTTGAATTTAAAAATCATTTCCAGTTTTTTCTCACAAAAACTCTGGGCTTCAGGAGAGCAGGTGAAGGGAGGTTCTTTCTGATGTGGCAGTAAAATATGTAGTTTTGAAAATTAGTGAGTATTTCTCCTTAATAAACATGTTTACAATGGGAGGGAGAGAGGGAGATAGTCTAAGTGGTTTCACGTGTGGAGGAACATATCTCTTCTGACGGTGTCATGCAGCAAGATGACCGCTGACTGAAGGTGGTTTCAGGTTTCTGAACAGATCAGGGCTGGGATGGTATTGCTGCTAGCTGAACGTGCCAGTCAGGATCAGAGCTGAGTCTTTCATGTCACAGGGAACCCTGAGCAGAGTGTGACCTCATTAACCTCATGACTCTTGATCTCTCGATTATGTCCAACTCTCCACTCGCAGAAGAATTTGGTACAAGCCTGACTTCAGCAGTAATTTATTTATTCCTATTAACGACCTATTTACTCTAACTTGGAGGTCAGTGTCTTTTTTTAAAGACAGTCACACATGGTAAGGGATTATCTATGCTTTTGAGATGCTGTAATGGTCTAAAATAAAGATGTAGGACAGTCTGTGATACACAAAAAATCTAACCTGTGAATTCATTTGTCATCCAGAATTTGAGCAAGAAANCTGACTGTTTTTGTCCAGTTCTGGATGAGTGTCAGTGTCTTAGTACTTCTGCAAACTTATGTCGTGGTTAAATAAAGCAGGCACAAGGACCACTTGCTGCTTGCTCTACAGTCACAGAAAATGCAAACCTCCTCAAGTGAAATCACAGATGCGTTTGGCAGAGATTGGGTATTACTTCAAATCTTCATGTGCTTCTTACAAATTTGGTCCAAATAAAGATACTGCATTTGCTTCATTTTGATGAAAGACTGAATTCCTCCTAGATTTAGACAAGTATTTAGTTGTCCTATGGCAAATGCTCAGGATAATGTGTAGATTATTCACAGCA
>VXAV01002072.1:218772-236920 GCA_013399715.1 Alectura lathami | reverse complement strand
TATATTTATTACATATCATATTACATCTAGGTGTCTGATTTCAAGTTCTCCTCTTCTGGTATGGCTCCCATCCATCTCATATTGCAAAGTTATGTGAAGACTTTAAATTCCTTAGATCTAATGTTCTGTTCAGGGACAGATTTCAGTAGTAGCCAATAATTTCATATGATCAAAGTCATAAAATTATTTCTTGGTAAATTGTAAACTAAGTTACATCAGTAAGTTGGAACTACAAAATTAAATTGCTCATAATATAATAGTAAATAAATTTCTCAGAAAAAAAAAAAAAAAAAAAAAAAAGATAATCACTCACTGACAAAGAGATATGATCAATATAATCTTGAATAGTAGCATATTTTCAGGTATCTTTTAAGGGCTATCTTGTTTTCATGATCTTTAGAAACTCCTTCATATTGCAAACAGTACTGAATGCCTAATGCAAATGCCTTCCTGTAGATGTTTGTTTACACTTTTAAATGAATTTGCTTCATTACTTTTTGCTTCTCATTTCTGTTTCACTCCCTTTAGGTACCCAGATAAAAATGTATTTATGCTTGAAGGCACAATAGTTTTTTAAAGGATCTGAGCTTACCTCCTCATTCTTTTCCTGTACAAATTTGATTAAACTGCATAGAGTCCTTGTGGGTACGTGGATATGCAACTCCCGTGGAAAGACAAAGGCACTATATGCAAAAGTAGGAAGAATGCCAAACTGCTTTACAGCACTATTTTTCTTCCTCTGTAAACTGAAGGTAACTTCAGAGGAAGGATATATTAAATACTGCAAAGACTTTTGTCACCTCAGTAGCTGGACTTGTATAAGAGCTTGAAGATATATGGAGACAGCTCTGTGTCCTGAGCTGGGTTTCTCTCAGCCATAACACCCCAGTCTCTCCACCAGACTATTGCAATAAAATGATGCTGAATGCTCACCTTTAGCCAGGTCAGATTACACAGGGCTATTTTCTATCATTTCATTGACTCACATCTAGGTCTGTCTCACCCAGAATGAGATGAGCTTTAGGGCTACACTCTACAATTCATCAGCTATAGTTGTGCTGCTGGATGGTGGGTTGTCCCTCTCACCCCCAGTACCCTTCCACAGTGAAGTCCTTCAGATTTGGTTCTGGCCACGGTTTTCTTGGCAGTTTGCTAGGTGTATTTTCTTCACAAAGCAGAGCTGTCATGATAGGTCATGGATAAACTCTAGTCTCTCATATAGATGAATCCTGAAATTACACATAATCAAATACAGAGTCAAGATTCCCTGTTAATTACAGAGGGATAGCTGACTCAGTACAACAGAATTTCAGAAAAAAAAAAAAAAAAAAAGGTTGTGGTTACATGCAAACATAAAGGGATACAAATGTAAAACACTGCACCAATGAATGCATAGAATGTTTTCTGTTAAAGGAGAGGATTCAGTCCAAAGGCTCAAGAGCGGTCCATTTCTTAGAACTCAGACACTGAAGGAGGTACAGTTGCTCATTACTATTGTTAGAAGTAATATGTTTAACACAAACTCTAAAAATAAAGAAATCCAAAACTCTAACTCATTATCCAAGTTTGTCAATGATTCTGTAATTATTGACAGTGTATGGTGTTCTGACACAACATACTCTACCAGTGCCATGATGAAAAGAAAATTCAGTCTTGAAATTCTGTATTGATAATGGCAGCCAGTTATATTTAACCATGAAACACAGATTGTTCATGTTATTTGCCACTATGAGGAGGAAGATGGCATCTCTCATAAATTTACAATAGGTTGAAAATGAAATTCCTTGTTTTAAGGCATCAAAAACTTTGAATAACTTACAATGTCTGACAAGGTAAAAATTGAATGAATTTTAAAGCCCTTTTTCTAAAAATAAGCATCCTTAAAAAAAAAAAAAAAAAAAAGTCAGATCAGAGACTGTTAATATTCTACATCATGGGACACGATATCATAGGATCACAGAATCATAGAATGACTTGGGTTGGAAGGGACCTCAAAGATCATCTAGGTCCAACCCTCCTGCCATGGGCAGGTTTGCCACCCACTAGATCAGGTTGCCCAAATAAAAGGACTTGTTTTTTTAAGCATGTAAGTACAGATAACAACTAAACTAGGGAGAAAAACGAACAAACATGCAAACAAGAAAAAGAAAACAAACAAAAAAAACCCTCAGCTTTTAACACTAACAGTGGCTAATCCTTCATGAATTTGAATTCAGGAAATCAGAGGTATTATGTGCAATGCAGCAATGCAAAAGTATCAACAAGGTTCTAGGACCATGAGTAGACTTGCCCCAAGATGTCGAAGAGATCAAATCCCAGATTGGCATGCAACTGTCAGTCATGCCAAGCCTACTCATTTATTTACCTACTCCAGATGCTTTTCCTTCCATATACCTTCCGCAGTAAATTACCCCCCAAGTCCATGGCCTAGTCATCCTACCCATGCCTTGCTTTGCATTGGAGCACAGCCTTTGATGTAATGAAGACGTAGGAAATAAGGCCCAGTCTCAGCCAGCCTAAAACATGCCAGTGCCCTGATAGCTGGCTATCGGCTTTTAGAAGTGCCTGTAGGGACATTAGGTACAGATGTTCAGATGTAGCCTTGGCCACTAGGAATTAAAAAATAAAGTAATAAATTTTACTCCCACTGCAGTAAAACACATGTGATCAGCCAACAAAGTATGAATCTGTATGACTCAAACATTGTACTTTTCTCACGATCAGCTTCTCACTGGTAACATCACTATATAAAATAAGGCACCATTAAATGTTTTCAAGTCATGATGGTACACTCTAAAATTAAACATCATAAATTTAGTTGTCTAGGAATAATTACATTAAAGTTTCACTAGCCTATGATGTTAACATTTCAGCTTAAAATAGTGGCCAATTTAAACTAAACATTTGTTTAACATACTGTCATGCAACATGAATTTAATAGTAGTTTAGACCCGTAACCTTGGTGTTCAATTTTATTAGTCTGCGACTTTTTGTTGCCATTTATCTAAACTCTGTAAGCATTAAGTCTGTGAGACAATGATTAGCACACCAAAATGCAGCCCATTAGAAAAAAAAAAAAAAATTCTCGTTATTACGAAATTCTTTGAAATGGGCTGTAATTTCCAAGCCTTCCTACGGAGTGAAATGCTTTTTTAATACTATGAATTTCAAGACAACTACTAGCAAAGATGACTTAAGAGTAAAAATGTTCAAGAACCTCAACAGTAATTATGCTAATAAACCTAGCAGAGTCTTTCAGCAAGGACAGGTACAAACAATTTTGCTTTGACAAACAATGTTAAACAGATCTTAATTCTTTGCCTTGGCCACCATTATCCTCAAGAAATCATAGGAAATGGATAATGAGCTGGAGTCATATTCTTATGCTGCACGTGCATTATCCTCTTCTCTCATCTGAATCTTCCTTAGCCATTAGGGAACATGCGTCACCCTGTGCACACACAGGTGTACTTTTAAACACAAGAAGCTCCCATTCCTGACCAGCCTTTAAGCAGTACTAAAATAAACGTTCAGTAACACGTCTCTTAATCACGTTGCACCATTATAACTCACAATGCCATTTCAGAGTTATGACGCAGCCGGTAATAGCTGAGATTGTACAGTGTGCTGAGGTCACACATTTCTTTCTAAAACGATAGTATGAGTAAATATCAAATAGCAACAATAACATACATTATGTCATCAGTTTTGAAGAGGAAATGACCCCAGAGATTAATGGGGAATGCTGCCTAGAATTCAAAGGTATGATAAAAACTTATCTTATTAAATGAGCTAGATATGATCTAACCTACTTCAAACAGCCCAGCCTTTAATAGAGTGAAGAGAATAAGGCAGAGAAGTAGGAGTCCATATTTATCTCCAGTAC
This sequence comes from Alectura lathami, assembly GCA_013399715.1. NCBI lineage: Eukaryota > Metazoa > Chordata > Aves > Galliformes > Megapodiidae > Alectura > Alectura lathami. Next base: position 233,034 of record VXAV01002072.1, on the reverse strand, counting down.
ACCACCAGTGAAGCCAACAGAATTCCTTGAAGTTCAGTTTGCCTGACTGCCGCCTGGCAAGTACAACAGGTCATCTGCTAAGTTGCAGGGTATGATATATAGAAAAGGCAATGCCATTTTCATTTCCTATTTAGGAAACATTATACTAGGAAATCAGATAGTATAGGACTATAACTCAGAAAATGTCTGTTTATTATTATGTAGCAGTTGATGCATCAATTCTCCAGACAAATCATTTTATAAATCCAAATATCATCACCTACCAGGAAGTGCTCTGGAATGAAGGAATCACAAATTTTCCAAGGAATTTTTTTTTTTTTTCTATAGTGTAACACAGCTATGGTGTAAATAACATGCAATTAAACACAAACTTTATATGAAACTTTCTTGAAAAGCAGCCAGAAATGAAAAAGATAATGTTTTTTTTTTTCCAAAACTCTAAATAAAGAGGAGACCATTCATCTATCCTATCAAGCCAGACTTCTTGTATTAATCTTCAGACTAGAGATAGTGATTGACTTAGTGCTGACAACAAACATGACAGTGTTACTAAACTACCTAAGGGTATATGGAAAATAGGCATATATAGACAATAACTGAGAACAGACCACATAGATATCTTTTAAAATATTAATGAACTTGGATTTTCTTAGATGTATGAGCAAAAAAATGTAATCACCTAGCATCTTTTTAGAAAGTCCACCTAAAGATTTCTCATTCATAGCCTGCTTCTGGCATTCCTTGTCATGCTGAGTAGTCTCTGCTCTAGCCAGAGCTGTCAGCAACTGGCAGCACCTAATGTCCAGCCATTTCAGACATGCTGCTCAATATATTTAACCCAAGTTCTGCACTTCCAGAAGACCAAGACACTCGCCAACCAACTGGAGATTAAATAGTCCCAGGGAAGAGGGCTTAAAGAAGCTGTGAATTTCTCACTGTTCCAGTGCAGATCTGCGTCACCCTATCTACATCATGCATCATTCATCTGCTGTGATGAAATGCGATCCTGTGTTTTAAAAAAAGAACTCTGTAACAGTGAGGATACTATATCTTTGTGAGAAGTGTTTCACATATTTTCCATGGGCACAAACTGCTCCTGCTTCTATTTAAACCCCTGCAGCTCTCTTTGCTGGACATTACTTGCTTCAGGAAGTTCATTCACGAGGAGCTTTGCAGAAGGCGGCTAAACACCAGAATGGCAGCAGATAGCAGCATGGCTCCTGACGAGAAACCAAGCACGACTCCTGTGAAAAGGGCTGTCCACAAGATTCGAACCGCCAGCCTCGTCTTCAGCTTGGCACGAGGCTGGCAGCAGTGGGCAAGTGACCACAACACAAAGCAAGCCCAGGAACCCTCCGGGTGGGTCCCCAGTGCATTAGACGCGTCAACTCAGCCAGTACAAGAAAGACCCTTTGAGAAATGGCCAATTCCAGCTGCCAAGAGAGACCAAGGAAAAGACCATGAAAAATCCTCAGCAAAAGAATCAGTGATAATAAGAGATGCTGAAAAAAAATCAAGGGAATCTGACGAGGCGCTCAAAAAATTCAACATTAAAAGCAAAGAGGTGACCAAAACAGTTGTAAGCAAAGCCTATGAACGAGGAGGCGATGTTAGCCTTCTCAGCAACAGATATGAGAACAACAATGGCAGCTCAGAGATGATCAGCCTTAAAGAAGAATCGAATGCTATTGACAAAATTCTTAGCGGGAAATTATCTCCCACTATAAGGAGAAAGTGTTCAAACATGGTAACAGAACTGACCAAGGGCTGGAAACAGATGGAAGAAGAGGACAAATCGGGGACTAAGGAAGAACTCCTGCTTAAGTGTCACGATGAAAGCATGGATGCAGAGGACAGTGGCTATGGGGAAGCAGAGGACAGACTGGAGCCAGAGGACAGTGACCAAGAGGTAACAGCTGTGAGGATAAAACGACCATCTTTGTAAGTAAAAACACCTTTGTTACAATATCATGAATGGTCAGCAGGCCCTGACACAGGAATAGATTTCCTGTAGAAAGAAGGGAAATGGGATCAGGAAAAAAAAAAAAAATCATAGGACATGGTAAAAGAGAAAGCATTCCTCTTGAAGTAAAAAAATAAATAACTAAAATCAAAATCCAAAAAAACCATTTGATATATCAACATTTAAGTGGTTAGTTGGTAATATCTGTCTTGGGTTTCATGTACTATATGCATAAGAGATGCATGAAGTTTTATTTAGGAAATGTCATTACATTTATTTTTTGACACTAGATTTATTGGTTCATCTAAACCACTACTTATTTCTTAATATTTTAGTCCACATTTCAGATTAACATTTTTTTTCTACATCAAGAGCCCACAGCTATTCATTTATGTCAGCAAATACTAAGTCTAAAGAAACACACTTGAGCAGATAATATTTCCAAAAACTTATTCATTATTTTGCTTTGTACAAATTGTGAGCATTCTTGGGAGCAATTTGCACAGAAGGCCCAAAACAGAATTGTTTCTAAATGAATCTTAACAAAACCATTCACTGCTTCTCTTTGGAAGCTTTCCATGGATTTGGAATTCACCAAGTAAAAGAATAGAAACTATCACAGGAGCTGGGACCCCAATCGTATTAAAAAACATCCAGCCTGCTTCTGAAGGATTGATTTGAATCATGCTATTTTATAAATCATTTATAAAGAATGTTATAAACCTTTGACAAAAAGAACATTTGAATAGTCAAATTCTTCAATTTTAATGTTTCCTTACATTACCAATAGAAAAAAAAAAAAAAAAGTTATGCTCATTGAATATGTTGTGGAAGTTTCTGACATACAGACCTCCTTATGCCTATAACTGGTGTGAACAAAAAGCGATAAGTAGAATCTGTTACTTACAGATGTGCTTATTACAGGTTCAACTAAGAATTTCGAATTAAGTAGCAATCAAAATCTAGCATCAGACATTTTTGAGTAAGACTTCTTTCAGTTAGAGGACTGTGCTTGAAGATTACTACACATGCATTACTGCAGCTGCATTTGGAGTCCAGGTGGTAAACAAGTAACGTTCAGCCACAGCCCTGGTGAAGTCCTGGGGAAGTCTCTCAGGAGAGCAGCGGAACAGCAGAAGCTGGTAGCAACTCTCCAGTTTGCTCTCCCAGAGACCTCTGGCAGAACAATCTTTCCAGAAGACAGCTACAAACAGCTGTGCCGTTGCCAGACTTGCCAGGGGGTAGCTGCCAAACTCATTTATCACTCTCAGCCAAAGATGAAGAGGTCCACATGTCCAGTGCTGCACGAGGGAAAGCTGTAGGCAGCTGTTGGAGACACAGCATGTTGTTTGCGTCAGTCGATCCTGAACTGTTTCAGCATATGACCTCAACATCTGACTTTAAATCTGTGATGAAGGTGAGTGCAGCCTCTGAGGTCAGGCTGTGCTAAGGCTCTACTGGGCCCCTGCTCAGCTAGAGCAGGGGCCTAACTCCAGCTGGGGCAGGACCTGGCAGAACTGCCCAGCCTGAGCTGGCACCAGGACACCACTTCTGATCAGGTCTTCATGCAGCAGCACTACCTGCTGCTCTGCCGTGTGTGAGATGAGCATGAGGCAGCAAGAGAAGAGAAGGCAGAGGCCTCACCCACTCACTTAGCCTGTATGGGAAGGACTAGCAAGACAGCAGGAATCAGACCAGAGTCAGTATGCTCAATATTGTATCCTTGTTGCCATTTCAGAAATGAGAAACTGGAACCAACACAGATGAAAATGCCAAAATTGGTCTTGTGATTGGCATGCATGCACTCAGACTGTGCCTGTCTTGCTGCCCAGGTTGTGCACCTCACTGTCAGCAAGCACTTACCATGGCCAACATCAATCCAGGGCTACGTCAGCAATAGTCTAGCAATAGTCTCAACCACGTAGTACCTTCTAGTACAGATACCTACCTGAACGCAATTAGCTATTCTAACTCTTCAGCCTAGAGATTAATCATAGAATGGCTTGGGTTGGAAGGGACCTCAGAGATCATCTAGTTCCAACCCCCCTGCCGTGGACAGGGCTGCCAGCCACTAGCTCACTAGATCAAACTGCCCAGGAACCCATCCAGCCTGGCCTTGAGCACAGCCAGGGATGGGGCAAATTTACTGATTTAAATTAACTGATTTTTGCTATATAGCTGACATCTCGCCACTCCCACAAGGAATACATGGTTAATAGCCAGACTGAAAAAGTTCTCCAGTAACCCAGAGCTTGAAAGTCTGTGGTCCCTACTTCTGGGAAAGTCTGTGTGCGCTGTCCTTGGGCACAAATTAGCACAAAAACAAAGCATCAAAATAAAGATTTCACACAGACAGTGGGAAAAGAGGATACATTTTCAACCGATTACCTGTAAATAAGCCAGTTAATACGAATTGCTCACTAAAATGTTATAATAGCTATCTTTCTTTTCAACCTAACATGTGTTTTCTACATGTCTAATTTTAGTGCAGCTACATAGGGAAAAATAGACTAGCACTGAGGTGCAAATGATAGAAATAACACCCTGTTAATTACCGCTATCCCTTCCACTGAAACCTGACAGGAGTCATTTTCTGTGTTTACAGTGCTACTAACAGGACTGGATTTTTTTTTTTTTTTAACTACTCATTTTTATGTATTTATTTTTTATAGCCTCAGCATACATTATTTCAGCTTCCTACATTTATAAACCTCTCATTTCAGTTTAACTTTCTTCAAAATCCCATAAGTATATGGTTGTTAAAGCACATCTCCTATTTTCCTCTCTATACTCCAGAGGGGAAAAAAAAAAAGTCAGTATTTTTCCCCCTCACATCAGCACCTTCATTACCTCTACCTGCAGTTTAATGCAATCAGGCTGCTTCCTTTGTTGAGCGAATGTTTTCTGTTTTTATTTTTTATTTTTCTGTGTAAGAGCCAAAGGGATGCAGCAAAGATATGAAATTCAAAACATATAAATGGGATTCCTGCATTTCCCCCCCCAGACAGGATAGCAGGGAATGCAAGACATGGATGCTGTCCTCCTACAAGTTCAGGATGCAATTAGTATTACCATTTTGTTAACTGGTATACTTACAGTGGACTCGTTTGTTAAAACACACAATCTTTCATTTGGATCCACAATCCACTGTTAGGTGCTGTACGGATGTGAAAAAATGATCCTCGGTGTATGACAGTTTACTACATTAACTTATCAAGAAGCTAAACAATGAGGAAAATTGCACTTTGGCAGTGATAACTAGCAGATGCATTAAAAAAGGACAGTTAATATGGATCTTCCAAACCACATAGGGCATGATGAAAGCAAAAGAAAAAGGTGTTTTTCTCAGCCACTGGGAAGATGATAAGAAAGTTGATAATAGTATGCAGCTTGAAAAGAGATATAAAATCCTCAGTAAGAAAAAGACAGGAATTCTTGCCAGACAGTTTAAGTAACAAGGTGTAGAAAAACACCTTTACAGAGTTCAGCCATCTCTCTCACCGTCAGCTTCTCCTCTCAATCTGGAGAACTGCAGCTTCAGGACTTTCTTAGGGGTCATGGTCCTTAGAAAGAAGGGGGAGCAGCCTGATTCTCCTTGTGCTTTTCCTTGTATTCATAGTGAAAAGAATTTATGGAGCTTTTAGAGCACAGTTTTGTAACACATCTAAGCCAAGCTAGCGGCAGCTCCTCAGCTGTAAAGAGCAGTTCTATCCTCCTAGTTCTTCTGTTCCTGGCACTAGGTGTCTGCACTACTTGCACCAGCACTACCCAGTACTGGCACCCTTCTGGTGCACAGGCTTGAACTCTCTATCACACATCTTCTCTCTTTCAGCAAGTTTAGTGGAAAACAAAGCAATGGCCAAACAGCAGGCAGCATATTTGCAGTCCTCTAACCGTACTTTTGTTCTGTTACTGTTAAAATTCAGCTGATATTACTGGGGTAGTTTCAGAGCCACCTTCTGGGGACTAAAAGTATTAGAAAACAAATCACTTTGGCACAGCCACAGCAAAATATACTCCCCAGGTGATCTCTGTACAGACAGTGACAGGATGCAGACAGCACAAAGTCTATCTGTAACTCCCACAACATGAGATTGGCCACTAGAGGAAAGAGCATCAACAGTCTGCCTGCCTGCAGCCATCCAGCAATACGACATTGCTATACACACACACACGCACAAAATCTGTTAAGACCTCTGAAGATCCCTAGCCTCAAGTCTCTTCAAGCCTTGCACCTCTGCCAGTGGGAATGTGAATTTTGGACTCAATCTGGGCTAGAAGGTGGTATGGTAGGATGAGATCAGGCTGTCAGTGAACTTGCTTTTGAGTGCCAGCTGAAATGTGGACTAGAAACTCCCACAGAACTAGTTTAGAACTGGTGAGAATATGCCACCTGGTGGCTAGCATCTGCTCTGGAAAAAGAACGTACATTAATAAAGATTAGTAGCAGAACTGTAACTAAACGAACTGCAAAGCTGAAATGCCTTTTTTTATTACTATTATTATTATTATTTTATTTCAGTGCAAGCAAGCTCAGTGAAGAAAGAAGCACCAAAGCCCACAGGAAATACAGTCCTGTTAGCAGCCTGAAGAACAGATGGCAGGAATGGGCAGATCAGCACATCATAACGCAGAAGCTGAATCCCTTCAGTGAAGAATTTGACCACGAGCTGGCCATGTCCACACGCCTGCACAAAGGAGATGAAGGCTACGGCCGCCCGAAGGAAGGCACCAAAACCGCTGAAAGGGCCAGGAGAGCAGAGGCCCACATTCACCGTGAGATCAGAGACATGTGCTTCATCATCAAATCCATGGCTAAGCCACGGCCTGATGGCAAGATCCAAGTCACTTTTGGGGAACTGTTCGAGCGGTATGTTCGCATTTCAGATAAAGTTGTTGGGATTCTCATGAGAGCCAGGAAACACGGGCTGGTGGACTTTCCAGGAGAAATGTTATGGCAAGGAAGGGATGACAATGTCATAATTACTCTATTAAAATAAGTATGCTACAACGAGAGCAACCTGCCTTGGAAAATCTTTTTTTCCTTGCTGTTTAGCTTTTGCACGTTTGGAATACAAGACTTTTTCCACACTCCAGACAGAAAGGACATGGAACATTTTCCTCAATATACAAGCTTTACAAGTGTTGCATGATAAACTTCAGCATCCAGATGGATTCTTCTCCGTACCAAGAGGACTTGCAGGATGCTTCAGTTAATTATTATACAAGAGATAATTAAGAAAAAAGGGCTATACTGAACATAAGCAGATGAAGACAGAAACTCATAGTAATACAAACAGCTACAAATGAATTCCAACTTTAACTTATTCTTACATTCAAGATCTTCTCAAATATTTAAACAGGAATATAAACCACACCAGATCAGAAGCTGAATGATGATTTAAACTCAAAGTTTTTGATCTGTGAAAGTGATGTCTGCATATTTCTTAACTAATCTAAATGCATGTAAAAAAGGTTTACTTGAACACAATCAAGGATGTTAAATTTATTTCTTTTATAAACAGTATAAACAAATAATACTGCAGTGGCAACTACTGCCAACTTTCTCTTACATATCACAGAAACTAGGACAAAAATCCTTCTTTTGTAAGTGAGAATTTTTATTTAATATATTTATATAATTTATTAAGTGTTTTCACTTTTAGCTATGGCTGATGGACAGAAAACAGCAGACAGAATATAATGCACAAAAAGTTTTGAATAGATCTAGCTACATAGAAAATACCTCCCATGCAATATTGTGCAATGTATCATCTGACTACATATGTAAATATCTTTCTTATAAATACAGGGGAAAATAACATGCAACATACAAAGATCAGTCAGGCAGTTGTATTGCTGTTTACAGTGAAAAAGTGATTGCATCGTCCACTGAAATCTGCTTCTGTGAGAAAAGACACAGAAGCAGTGTTCTCCATAACCAAAATCAGATGACTTCAAAGCAAGTGGCATTTCACAGTACCCAGAAACAACAGCCTAATTCTACTTTATTTGTCACCTGAACCATTCAGACATTGCTGAAATCATGTATTGCAGCCAGGCGATGCTGAAGAGGAATCTGTCCTAATGAGCGAATACTCCTGTGTCTTAAAGTTGTGTTTATATTTTACACAAATCTGAGAACTCCGTAAGGTTCATAATGCTTACTGCATTTTATGAATCAAAGTTTAGCAGGACTACTACTGTGGAGAAAAACCCAACCAACCAAACAACCATCCTGGTAAAAATGTTCTTTTCATACAAAGCATTTTTTTCATATCAAGATGCCTGGGCAAGTAATTTGCATAATGAGAAAATCAATGTTTTTTCTCCTCATAAGATTCTTTCAAACTGAAAGAGCAAATATTTTCTTAAGAAGAAAAGGGTGTATGAACACTGTCTCTGTGATAAAGTAAGTACTGTTAATGTATCCTGAGAGTACAGGTACTCCAGTTTGAACCTCCAATGAACATATCAGTTATATATTTTATAAGTAAGAAACACAAGAACTGATTACTATATGTCTGTTGTACGTCGTTGTTCGTTGTAACACAGTATTTTAAGCACAGTTCTATGCTGTGAATCTAAGGAAAAAAATTGTACTACTAGCTGGATGCAACAGCACTTCTGTTCTCTTGAGATCTCTCAGACTACTCAGATCTGCAAAACTGACCTCTAAATTAATTTTTAGGTACTGGAATATTTACCCACATATTCTTATAGCTTCCTAAGTTGTTTTGAGAAAGTTTGCTTGTCAAAGAAATATATTAGTTATAAAGTACTTAATCGACTGTTTCTCTGGTTCTTTCTGCCACACACTAGAAAAGAAATGTGTTCATCTTCTCAGAAGTAAAACATCAACAAGTTTTTCCGAAATACGAATACCTTCTTCCCCTACTTACAGGCAGTTAAAGTGTTTTCCTGTGAAGGTTTCTCAGTCCAAAGCATCAGAACAAGATTTCAAAGCACATGGAAACGAAACAGTTCATATACTAAATACCTGCACAAGGAATACACCCTATAAGGCAGAACTGGTTGCCTGGAGTCTCCTCCTTGAAGCCACCTGGACATGGCCTGGGCACCCTGCTCTGGGTGTCCCTGCTGAGGCAGGGGTTGGGCCAGATGGACCCAGAGGGCTCTGCCAGCCTCAGCCATTGTGTGAAATGTTAATTAAGTGAATTCACATATTTCCGCTCACAGGAATTCTCATCCTATTATAGCACAACACAGCAGAGATTAGGTTCACCACAGTTACTTTTTCCACTGTTATCTTCATGTGTGATTTAAAGGCCAAGAGTACCACTGCACCGCTACATGTGGAATTATACACATCTTCTTTCTATACACATCTTCTTTCATTCAGTGTCCTTAGAAAGAAAAATATGTTTTTGCACTTGAATACTCAAACACAGCATACCACCAGGAATTGCATTTCAATATTATGCATGGTTACAGCATGTAGTAAGAACCTGTGTGTTGATAGTCTATACTGCACCTTCAGGGAAACATCTGTTATAACCAGGTGTTAAGTAGGAATCATAAAACCTCACTTATGTCTTGAGCCATCCGGCACCCATACAAAATAGCCTGTAGGAACTGTAAATTCGTTTTTCACCTCTTACACCTGTTTGACAGGGACATGAAAGTTGGAGTGCCTCTTCTACCTTCCACTTGTTGAACATTGTTTTTAATGAAGAAATTACATTAAAAAAGGCAATTATTTCTCAAAATCTTCATGCACACAAGAGCCATCTCTGCTTTGCTGCACCTCTGTTGACAAAAAGAAGCTGGATCACAAGCAGATGTAGGTCTCTGACTTTTTATTACTCTTGCCTTATGCAACAAATTGAGACAGACACCTGACCTGGACTGAATAAGCTGCTGACTGGCATTCTCAAATCCAGCCGCCTTTGTCTTCAAGCTTCACCAGGGCACATTCAGCATTTGTTCTGGAAGCAACAATTGCTCGCGATCTAGTCTTAATGTCTGAGATTTAGGCACATCTGCACGTAAGTTGACAATGAGATTCATGAAAGTTTTATCTACTTAAACATTTCAGAGCAATAGGTTATAGATGTCTGACCTCTCTGCAGGCTCCTGTACAGCCATCAGAAGTCACTGTGGCTAAGCCTGCAGTTCAACAGATTCCTGTAACGCACAAACTACTGCATGCGGGAAAGGCAAGGACTAAGCAGCAGGTGGAACTTAGCTGAACTGCAATTCCCATCGACAAAGGATGATGGGAACCTTCCTGTCTTCTTTATGGAATGTTGCAGAGAGAATTGAACTTCTCTATTTTATTCAAACACATTCAGCAACAGAATAGATGACTGATATTTTACTTGTCTTCTCAAACCTCAATAGTTCTTCTCAGTATCTCAATAGTTAGATATCTTTTAACAACAAACATATGTGCATTCATACTTACCACATAAGATAAAAACAGGATTTTTTTGAGGGGGTGAAAAAAAAATCAGCAAAAATGACTAGCTCATGAATCCTCTTCAAACCTTTCACCTTTATATCTTTAGATCAACTGTGTAACAATGTAATCAATACGGTACAGTGTAAGCCCATAGCTCACTGCAGATAACTTAATCATGGAATGGCTCAGGCTGGAACGGACCTTAGAGCCCGTCCAGCCCCAACCCCTGCCGTAGGCTGGCTGCCACCCACTGGATCAGGCTGCCCAGGGCCCATCCAGCCTGGCCTTGAGCACCTCCAGGGATGAGGCACGCACAGCTTCTCTGGGCAGCCTGTGCCAGGGCCTCACCACCCTCTGAGTAAAAAAAATGTCCTCTTGACATAAGCTTCTCACATTCATGGTCATCCTAAAGGCATTGTTAAAAGCTTCATGCAACAATAAATACCTACTTTTTTTTTTTTTTCCTCCATTTTTCCACTCAAAATACTTGCTTCCAATTAGATTAAAAAAAACACACAAGTAATATGACTAATGATTTGTCTAATGCTGTCCCCTCTCATTTACCTTTAAGTAGGAGGCATCAAACGAAGCCTTCTAGAACATACACATTATGCTCACACAAAGTGTAAACATTGAATTAGTTTATGATGTGTAGAAAAGTTTCACATAGGTTAAATGTTTCATAAAAAACCTTGTAAATAAATTTAAAGATGTGACAAATTTCTGTGCAAGCTAGCTGAAGAAAAAGAATCTGAACTCATTAAAAAAAAAGTGAATACTCAATTTTTCCCAGTTTAACTCTTCTACTACATTGCAATTGTTACTAGCATGACTAGCATTTATAAAAATGTCTTTGTAAACTTTCAGACCTGACTTCCTTCAAAAATAGTTTTCCAAACTGGCTAAGCAATGCCAATGTTTATACAACCATGTATTTCAGAGCAACACAGTTACTGTCACAGTAGCTTACAGTTGCATGTTTTTTTTTTTTTTTTAATTAACTCTATTCACTCCTGAATTTTTCTTAGATTTTCTTTCTGGTAAGTAATACACCTCTTTATTTTCCTGTTTGATGTTTATCACAGAATCACAGAATGGCTTGGGTTGGAAGGGACCTCAGTGATCATCTAGTTCCAACCCCCCTGCCGTGGACAGGGCTGCCAGCCACTAGCTCACTAGATCAAACTGCCCAGGAACCCATCCAGCCTGGCCCTGAACACAGCCAGGGATGTTTATGTTAGTGTTGTGTAGTATGCTATGAAAGCAAGAAGGGCGACAGGAAGTAGACAGGTAGTTTTGTATTTTGATTGATTTTTTAACTTTTAAAAAATATATATGTTGCTAATTATACATGTCTTCAACAAGCAAGACCAAAAGAAATTGTAGAAGCTGCATGACCCCTCATTATGCTATTAATAGCTGTTTATCTTTTGATGTTACTAGAAGGAGAAAGGACATTGAAGAAGGTACATAATTCAGTTAAACAAAAGCCAAGTCCCTTGCATTTTATTTCTGTTCCTTCTTCTACCATGCTCTTGGCATAATTCTCCAGGTATTTTCTAAATACCTGTCACACATCAGAAGAGTAATACATGATTATTTGGGTTCAAGGATGAGCAAATGAATTCTATATTCAATAAAGTTATCCAAGTAACAGCAATAAATTATATTTGTGCTTTTAAGTAAACTCCAACTTCTAAATAAACCCCAACTCAAGTTTATTTTTACATATATTTAGATTTATTTGCTATACATCACTGTGACCTTAGAGTACTTAAAATCCATTACAGGATTTTCTTTTTGCAATAATCAGTCTTAACTCCACAAAGACAATAATACTGCTGTGGAAGACCAAAGGGAGAAAAGCCATTTTAATTTATTTACAGTTCCTTATTTTGTAAACATTTAGTCTACACATGGTACTAAGTTCTAATAAGGATAAAGAGCTATACATAGAGACAGGAAACAAAGCCCTGTATTTCTATTCATATTGAGCATTAGCATATTATAAGATGAACCATCTGCCCTTTCCCATTACCATTGCAGTAAGCTGTCTTCAAATAAGCTTTTTTTTTTTTTTAAAACTTTCCAAAGATCTTAATATTTTGAAATATACAACTACATCTACTTAAGCCAACCCACTTGGCTTATATTCCATTTCTAGAATAATTTAAAGTGCTATAAGCAACCCGTCAATCAACACTTTTCTATAATAACAAAACTACTTTAAACATTAATTTACAAGATAATATACAATGTTCATCTGAAATAGCTGAAATTTCAGCACAAAGTCAGTCACTGTCACACTTAACAGCAATTTTTTTGTTTTGTATTTTTTGCCTTTTTTTTGCAGAACATAGAATAAAAGCTTTGAAACAAACAGTTTTGTTGAGCTGTTATTGCCACAATGGCTTATCAATTTCCCTACAAAAGTGGACAAGAGCTACTGGAACTGTGTACTAGTCTGTCATTTTTGGAGGTCACATGACAGTAAGTTTGCATATTCCACAAGTCTACTGAAATTACAATATTGTCTACCTATAGTACATTGTCTCATCTTAATCAGAGCTGGTGCTAACTGTAAATTTACAACATAGACCCACTCAAAAAACATCACAATTATTTTTTCTTTGGACAGGAATAAGCTATATTCTTGGAGTTGATGTGCTACACAGCTACAACAGTATAACAGCATATATCTGACACTATGTTGAAAGATGCATCTGTTTCATAATCTTTGTACTTTTAATGCCCTACTATAGCTACAAATTGTCTGAGTTTCACTTGCCTTAGCCTTTTAACTCTGTGGAACTATTACATTCTTACACCCCCTTGCCATTTTGTAAGTTTGTGCCATGTAGCTCAATATGGTCAGTAATTGTCCCAAACCTGCAGATCATTAACAGCATGTGCAAAACACCAATAAAACCGGCATGCAGCTAGAACACAGTGTATAACTAACTTCTTTCTAAATATGAACAAAGAAAAAAAAAGTGGCACTGTTGTTTCTGGATCTTTTAACTCGACTGTAAGTGTACTAGTACGTGTTAAAGAAGGAATGCTAGGCTTCTTGTCTGTTTGTGGCACTGTACAGGTTTATCCATCGTTGGTCCAGTCCCATCACTGCAGTACTACTGCCAAACACCCACACGCAGCTTTCTTCTTACGTAGGATCATAGAGGGCAACTTCATTCACAGATATAATTTAAATACAAAAATAACCTATATTCAATGAAGCAACCCCCTAGTAGGATTACAGAAGGATGTGTGTGGGAAGTCTGGGAGGCAACTGTAAAAAGGATAAAGTTTTGGAGGCTGCAAAGTAACTGATGTTCTTTTTCATTCCACAGTCTGTATTTTGTACAAGTGTCTAGAGCTTACAAAAAGTAGGACTGCATACTACAGATGTGAAAGCATGAAAAAAAATCCACTACTGCAAAAATGATAACTAGATGGCCATGCTGAAAACATACAAAAAGCACAAAAAAAGGTAAACTGCTGCATTATATTGCTCATAGGGATTTTGAACTGCACTGATTAATTTCAGGTTTGGGACAATACCCTGTAGAAATAGTTCTCATTCATAACTCATTCAAAAGCCCAAATTTCTATGTCTTGAATAATGAAGTCTTCTCTCTTAGAAAGAGTATGGTTCCCAAATGTTTTACATGAATGACTTCTTCCATGGTAGAGATCCCCATCGAGCCAAAGAGCGAATTCCCCACTGAAAGACAGACAATGTATTAAAGCAAAAGATTGAGGGAGTTAACATTAAACTTTTGAATGCATTTTTCATTCACAATTTGGGAAGGAGAAATAATTCTGTAATTCTTTTCCAACACAAGTTCTTTCTAGCTGTTGATGAATTTAAAGC
>VXAV01002072.1:193231-210854 GCA_013399715.1 Alectura lathami | reverse complement strand
GGTCTAGAGGAGGGCCACCAAAATGATCAGAGGGCTGGAGCACCTCTCCTGTGAGGAAAGGTTGAGGGAGTTGGGATTGTTTAGCTTGGAAAAGAGAAGGCTCCGGGGAGACCTCATTGCGGCCTTCCAATACTTGAAAGGAGCTTACAGGCAGGAGGGGGACCGACTTTTTACACAGGTGGATAATGGTAGGAGAAGGGGGAATGGGCTAAAACTGAAAGAGGGGAGGTTTAGGTTGGGCATCAGGAGGAAATTCCTCACTGAGAGAGTGGTGAGGTGCTGGCACAGGCTGCCCAGAGAAGCTGTGGCTGCCCCATCCCTGGCTGTGTTCAAGGCCAGGCTGGATGGGTTCCTGGGCAGTTGGATCTAGTGAGCTAGTGGCTGGCAGCCTTGTCCATGGCAGGGGGGTTGGAACTAGATGATCTCTGAGGTCCCTTCCAACCCAAGCCATTCTATGACTCTATGAAAAGACACTCAGACAGCTGAAGGACGTCAGATGCTTTTCTGAGGTCAAGACAGAAACGCTTGCTTTTTAATTCCATCATACATATCATTCACGTTGTGAAATTTGAAATACTCAGAAAAGGAATTGGAACTTTAACATAACTTCTTATCAGTTTCTGCATCAGTACTTTTTTTAAGAATACTTGTGAAAGCTTCCACATTTCTACCACATATCTGAAAAGACTGCTATCTTGATTAAAGCACCTGAATAGAGCCCTAGGAACAGCGCTGCTCTATGAGCTGATCTGCTAGAGCAGTTACGGGAAAAAGAAGAAAATTGATAGTTGAGAGGGGTGATGATAAGAAAGCAGCAGTGATTCTCACGCTGCATAAAGAGCTTTGGAGATCTGGCAGAGATGCACTAGTGAATGCTCCTGTAGTAGTTTAAAATAGCTGTTCCATACACCTACTCTATTCAGTTGTTGATCACCATTTACTGGAAGTGGCAGAAGGTCACAGAACTCATCAGGTGTCACAGATCACAGCATTTATTTTTTTTTAAACCTCAGCCCTCATTCATTAGCACTTTCAAGCTAAAAAGCCATGCATCAAAAACTAGACCAACTACTAAGCCAACAGTTTTCCTTTCATACATCTTGCTACAGAGATGGTTAAAATTTCCTGTGGGGACATTAAAATCTGACAAAATGATGGGGCAGAAAGCTGAGGAAGACAGCAACATAAGCCACTGCTGCAAGACTTTAACACTGAGAGATTTACTAAAGAAAGAAAACAAGAATGATTACATCTGAAAAAATTAATCAGCCTAACCAAAGTTTCAGTGAAGGTGAAATTAAGCCTGAATTTCAAGGAAATACAAGCCATTTCAAGAACAATAACCAGTGTTTGCCATATAGCTCATATTAGTAACATACAGGACAACTGCATTATTTCATATACCACTGTGATAACCTCTGCCAGTCTGTTAAGAAAAGAACTTCTTCAGTCAACAAAAGAAAAGTGATATCAAAGTGAAAACCTCTGGAATACAGATAGGAATATTTAAACAAATGCAGGCACTTGGGGAAGGGGGAGGAAACCATAACAAAGAAAGCCAGCCTCAGATTATCCCCTTCCTTTCCCTCAAGAACTACAGAAAAGTCCCTATTAAACTCTTGTTACTTACAAATATGTATATACATGCAAAGTATATCCATACAGTAATTTAGTTACAGTAATACTCTTAACTCAAGAAAATGTGCTTAAAGCAAGAATCAAGTAAGCAGAAACCTCAAACCTCCCAATTTTCAACAGAAATTTATAAGCATTTCTAGGTACGCTATCCACTAATTTCTGTGTCATTAGAAAAAAAAGCATCTGCACTTGTGCACATTATACACATGCAATACAAAGACGACCTACATACAGCATTACAGTGCTATCTACAGAACACGCTATTTGGTAGCTCAATTATTTTCTACATCACATGCCTCATACACCACTGCTTCAACTCTGTAAAGCCTCAGCATTGTTTAAGGGTACAGCAAAAAGCTTATTCCCTGTGTTATTCTTCAATACTGATCAAAGCACACCAAGGAAAACATGAATAATTCAGATTAAAGATGATTTTTAAAATAAACACAGAAGAGCAACTTTCTAGGAATAATACTGCTTTGTAGAAGTGCACATAGAACTGTACCTGTTGGCAAGGATTTGTGACAGAACACAGTGCAGCTCTGAAAAGTGCAAATTTCTTTCCTGCTCAATTTCCACTAAGCAGACTGACCCACAGCCCCATTCCAGGGGCTGCTGTCGTTAGTAACTGTCAGGCAGTCTACGCCACACACACTCAAACAGCCTCAGAGTAGAGCCTGAAGCATGCACAGCTTGCTTCAGGCAAACACATCAGATTTTTCAAGTCAGCTCAAATCTTGAGTTGGAGAATCTCAGGTGACAGTTACTTGGAAAGAACTGTTACATTTCCAGAATATTAATACAAGCATTGTCCACCAACATCTGCCAGAAACAATTTATTTTTATTTTTTCCCCCCTCAAGTGGGAATTAAACCTTCTTTGCAGGATTCTCCTATAGAAGTGTAACTTCTGGTATCATGCTTGCTATCAATTTATGGAACCTTACAGCTTACAAAACACTTTTAAGTAACTAATTACTAAATATAATGAAATAAAAGGACTAAGATTTTTTTTTTTTTTTGTGTAATTACATTATGGGTGAAAAAATCCAAGATAAAAGTGAAAAAAAAAAAGCCTGAAACTTTCTACAGTTTCAGCAGCCAATTACTGCAGGAAATCAGAATATTTAGTGCTTCTAAGGAGTTCTAAGTTATGCTTTCAATCAGCAAGCCACATGAGGTACACATCAATCCAAAATTTTATAACTGCCAAAGAACTAAGAAATGCCTAAAGAGAATGCAAATATTAGTTACAGTCCATGTCAGTAAGCCTTCAAAAATCCAAACTGAAACATTGTTTTTGTACAAATGGAACTTCCTCTTCCAATCTTTGACACATTGAATAGCCTCAGTTACCAGTTTACAGGAAAAAAAAAAAAAAATACTTACCCATTCCACAGAATGTGTGAGACTTCATACTTGCCAAGTACTGTGACATTCTTGATGAATAACTCCTATATAAAATTAAACACCCATGCAACTACCTAATAAAGTTTTGGATTCTTCACCTGTTTTGCATTCTTTTTAGGAGAGCTTCTAACACAACACACCAGCATAAAGTAGAAGTTAAAACACATCATCACTCCAAGCCAACCAGTACCAAGAACAAATTTTTGAATTGTCAGAAAATTCCTGTTTGTAAGAGTTAAAAGTAATAATTTCATCATAAAATTACTGCATTCCATCATACCATTGCTCAATTAAATACATCCAAACAAAGGAATTTTCTGCTGGATCCTTGTAGTGTTGTAGACAAGACAAAAACCCAGTTAGTGTGGGTCTTGCCCTGATCAAAGACACTACAAAGAAAGATGTTTTAGTATATGGAGATGGGTTTTAAACTACTGAAGAGGGCACCTGGAGACGTCTGCAGAGTGTGCGCAGTTCTTCGCTATTTAGAGCATCGATCCTGCGGTGATACTCAGCCACTGACACTACCTGAATATGGAGACAGGAAGACAATAATTCCACTGACAGTTGAAGAAAAGTAAAAAGGTAAGAAAAAAATGTGGAGGAGAATAATGAAGGAAAAATGAGCAATGATAACATACAAACAAGAAGTGCTAAAAGATGTTTGTTTCTGCAAGGACAATGCACATGGAGGCAATTTTAGACTCATCATGAGTAGACAAAGCAAAGTTACAAATTAAACACTAATAGCACCAGCGGTCTGATACATCTCACTACTCTAGGATGAATGTAGAACTGATAAAGGAGCACACAAAGTTACCAGTATTGGGATGCTAAGTCAGAAGTCACTCTGAGTTGCATGTCTTAACCCAAACTCTACACCTCAAAGTCCTCTCAAACCCTCTTTACACCCAGATTTATTTAATCCTTTGAACCTGGTTTGCTTTTTTTTTTTTTTTCCATAGAATAACTAGAAGCAAACCTCAGGCTTCTTAGGTAAATTCTGACTCTCCTCTATCTGGCAGTGAAGATAGTTAAAAACAAGGTAGCGGGACTAAAGTATAACAACTCCCCAATACCAACCCCACAATACCTTTATCCTGTACTTTCCATTTACCTCCAAGTCTTCAGGAGCTGCTCATCCATCAACACATTCACTCCAAATGCCACCTCTGTTTTGGCAAGAGGTCTACAGCCAGAAAGCCTTTAGTCAGAAAGCTCTAGAACATGCTGCTCTGGATGCAACAAGCTGGCTAAAGGACTAAATAGTCATTCTGATGTAACTACAGCAGATAATGTGATTTTGAGAAAGACTCAAAATCATCATTTGTATGAAAGCATCTTAAAACAGCTGGTGGAGAGATTAAATGGATGTCCCATGTAGTAAGAGTGTATTAAAAACTTCCAGAGATCCTACCACAGTGCAAAGGAAGATAACCACAAGTCCAGCAGCTCCCCATCTACCTGCCCCTACTACAAGGAGTTTGGCCAGATACTCGCCACTGTCCTGAGCAGAGCCCAGTCATGCATGACTGGCTCTTGGGCAGCGATGGTTCACTCTACCCATGCAACTGCAAGGCAAGGAAAAAGGAATATTTGTGACATCCAGTTTTATTAACTAAATAATCTGAACTACTAGCACTCATTTTATTACTGTTCTCTTTTAAAAAAAAAAACAAACTGTAAATTGTATTGTCTGTGCATTCTCAATTAGTTAAATGCAACGGTTTAGTCGTATTCCTGTCAAGCACACAAAGGATAGCATTGCTTGATTCATTACCCGCATCAGTTCACTGCATCTTTACATCACTCCTCCCATCAACTTGTGAACTTCTTGCTTTTCAGAATAAGGATCCTTAGGTCTTATTGCTTTTTCAAGCTTAAACCCCTTATATGATAAGGGCTAACTTCAAATGGGTCATAAGTATGTAATTAAGGAGACTGTTTTCAAAAAACAACTCATAATTCCTGACGCTATTATACAGTTATTTCACATACTGGAACATTGACAGTTTTAAAGGTAACACCATCTCTTGCCTTCAGCTTGTCAAATGCAAAGTGTATCACCATCCTGCACCTGGAAACTCCTCAGATCACTGAGCAGAAGGCTCAGTAAGCCTGGCATGCCTTTTCACATGCCATGGGAAAGTCTGTATCTTCAGAAGAGCCTGCACTGATAAAAGTCTTACCCAGAAGAAACATGGGTACTTATCCAAGTAAGTATACAATAATATCTCTTTAGCATCCTTCAGTACAAGGCAATGATTGACATGCTGGAGAAAGCCCAGTGGGGGGGTTCATCAGGTCATATGTTTCATGATGGAAACACCATGCACAAGAATTAGCCCAGGGAGCTGGGTTGATTTAGCCTGGGGGAGGAAATGCTAATGGAGAACCTGACTGCTGTGCTGTGCTACCTATCTGGACATTAAAAGGATGGAAAGCAACAGCTACAAGGCACAGCAAGGTAAACTATCAGATGAGAGGAAGAATTCTTCACAGTGGAGAGGTTAAGGACTAACACAGGCTTCCACGGGAAGCTTCAGAACATCCATCCTTGGCAGCTTTCAAAGACTGAGCAGGGGCCACAGACAACTTGGACAAATTCTCCCACACTCAATTCCTTAACATATGCCATAAGGCTATCAAAATTCCAACACACACCATGTCCTCACACAGAAGTTGCCAGAATACCCCAAGTTGTAGTGATCTAAGTATTCTGCCCAGGATTAAAGCACAGGCCTGCCTACATGAGTTTGCTATGTCCTTTATTTACTACACTCTCTTCACAATGCTGTATCAGCTTCCAGTTTCCTGGACACCCAAAGCTACACTGAGTAGTGAAAAGTATTCCTGAAGAACACCTCAGTTGTGTCTCTAGTTACATTCTGCTTCAAAAAGAACACAGGCAGAGACAAGAATAGCTAAACTTCTTATGGTTAAATTGGGCACTGTTTGGTATGGACTGAAGCAAAGAATATGCAGAGCCAGGAGATTAGCATTTCAGCACAAAACTGATTCTGCTTAGGGACTTGGAACAGTCTACTGAAGTAAAATTCCAAGAGCTAATCAAGTTTGAAATAACATGAGATTAGAAGTCTAATATTAGCCTCTCTTCTAAACCAATACTGTTGAGAAAACATTCAACAAGTTGTATGACTAGTGTGAATACTTTCCAGCTCGACTTCTCACCAACTATATTTGAGTTTACGACTGAACTGCATTAAATATTAAAATGCTTGCATGTTCTACCAAGTCAAACTGAGGATTTACATACTAATTGTTCAACTTAAGAGACTTAAGATTCTACTTTTAGAGAAACTTGTGTTTTTAAATTTTATTTTTCTGAAAGCATGTCAAAAGGACCTCCTCTTGCAATATATGCTAGCATACTGATGAGCTAAAACAAATCATCGTTCATAATATGGACCTTACTGTTAGCGATACACATGAAAATGCATTTACAGTTGTTTGAACACCATGAAGGACAGTTTGCCACCCATATGGTGACATCAGACCTTTCAGCCGCTGGTTGTATCACCGCTATACACTGCTGCAAACATGCATACTGCTTACACCAGTAAGGCATACTTCTGCCACTTTAACAAAGTCAAAAATGATTGTATACCTCATACACAGTTGTATTAGCAAACATGCAACTGCTGCCCTCAGACCAAGTACAGCTGAACTTTCAAAGTTCACAAATAGCTGAAACAGTCTCCTGAGAGAGAAAGAGGGTCTTATCAGACCTGAAGAGTGCATGTGAAAGATAAGAGTAGAAAATGCGTAACGGTCCGAGGCGTTTCTCTTCAGGACCTATACCCTCATGATTAACTATGAATATGAAGTTTTTAAACATAACGAAAGCCAAACAATCCCATTCTGAATTGTCCTGCATTGGGATAGATCTGAGCAAAACCAGTTGATCTGAAAGCTTATTTCTGAACACTTTGAGACTAAAAAGCAAGTGTCACATCTTGTTCCAAGTTATTTTATTAAAAAATTATAATAATAATAAAAAAAAACAACCATCTAATCTTACTAGGCCATTTACAAATTATTCCAAACTATCAGCCTACTGCTATAGCAGTAACTGGGAAATGGCAAGAAAGTATCCACCCCTCTAGAAAGGCTATAAATAGGTTCCAGTGAAAATAAAAGGTGCATTCATTCATGAGCTGAATACTGTTAGGAAATGTTTTGAAACTTTGAACTTAAAAGAATGGTAAATATATTATCCTTTCAAAATACTTAGACACTGACTGAAATAAAGCAATATTGAAGCAGTCTGTTAGAAAATAAGCAATTAATATTTCACAAATACTCCTTAACATATTAATACACAACAATTAGATAAACACAAGGTATCATTCTGAAACAATATTGTGTTAATAAGACAAAATCCCTGCATAATGTTTCAGTGTGGTCCTTGCAAATAGGAGCCTCAGTTTAGCAAAACAGGCACATACATCATTCAGCTGCACCTACCATAGCCTATTTACATGCTCATACCACCTGAGTGTTTCTAAACATCTTTTAGCTAGGACTCAAAATATAAATTACAGATGGAAACAATTGTGGACACAAGTTAAACACACTGCTACAATAAGAGTTTGGAAAACAGATAGATTGAGAAAATTACTGTATCTGAATTCCAATAACATCTAAGAATTTAAAACTAGGCCCATTAGATGGGCACTGCCTAAAAACATGCAGGCAAAAAACCCAGTTCCCATCAATTGCAAGAAAATAACAAACAAATTAAAAAAACCCACACCAACACAAGGAAAGCACAAGGCACTAGGTTAAAGATAGTCCAAGCAAAGAGAAATACAAATGGATGAGAGAGCAATCAGGCAGCACTTCAGTGCCAAAATACAACCCAGCTTAGCAGGACCTTGGTCCTGCCATGGTTCTGGACCTTGCCTTTGGCCAGGAATGGAGGCTATGCAAGTCAGTTCAGGAAGAAGTGTGGCTGCAGAGCTAGCAATTTCTGTTGTTTTGAACCAAATCAGCTTCCTGTCATACTGCTGGTGACAGGGAAAGGAAGGCACAAGAGCTGGCCATTTTAGGCAAAGGAGAGGGACCTGAGAATCACAGCAGACCGCTACATTGGCAGGCACTGCTGTTCTTTGTCTTTAAAGTTGGCCATCTCAGAGCTGTTCTGCACACCAGGATGTTTTCCAGAGCGGGGACAGAAGAGCTCAGTATGTTAGAAGACAACATTCTCCCTGCGATCAGCCGCCTCCACAGCATTGCAGGACAGACTGTAAAGGACCTGCCTTAAAGTGCTCTGAGCCTACAGCAGCCATACGAGACAATTAACATATACTGAGGAAAAATTATAAGTTCTGCAATAACAGAATTAACATATGAACTTTAAAAGGAAAGCAAACAAACCCTTAAGCACACAGAAAGCATTTACACAAAGTCTGGAAACCTTTTAAGCTATTTTTCAAGACATTAGAAACCATTAATTTGAGAGCGATAATGCCAGCAAGACAAATTTATTTAACTGACGCAAATATTAAACAAAGTTTATGATGTCTGTGCAAAGAACTAAGAATCAGATTTATAAAAATTACTTACTTACAGAGATATCAGGCAACTTGACTCATTTTGTAAAAGAATTTATCTTGCAAAATAATTTAAGGAAGTTTTAAGGAAGTTTCAGCACTAGGAACTAGAGGTCCAGCTGCCTAAACCAGAGAACCTAGTGCCTGGCCTCAAGCTGCCACGTGAAAGCAGGCTGAAGGAGGTTAAATACCAAATCTGACCATGCCATGCAGATATTGTCTGAGGTGTGACAAGAAAATGCAATGACATACAGCTGCTGCGCACATACATTACAGCTGTAAGCACATACGAGCTTACAAGTAGGCAAACAAATCCCACCCCAGCTCTGGAAGTTTGCCCCTTCTCATCAGGAAACACAAGGAATCAACTTCTGCCTGCAGAGACCATTACAAACACACAGAAAATATGAGCCTCTGCTACTTGCTTGTTTTCTTTCAACTCATAATCAGTCTTTTCAAACGTTCACCTGCTATGTACTGCATTTGTAGTGAGGCCTAGTTTTTCACAGTCATTAATAAATGCACCCTAATTATTTAGCACATCAGGTATGGCAAACATCTGTCATCAGGACAAGGTTCGAGACTGAACAATCAACATAAGGAAATACGGGACTGCACACTGCATTACGATTGTTATTATAATTATTCCTATAAAAACTTTTGGAAAAAAACGATACTCTGATCAGTTCACTATTATAACTCCACAAAACCCTGTTACGGAAAATTGACTTCCAGAGATCTTTATAGCAGTGGTATTGGATTGATGCAGCCTTGCAGTTCTGGCATCTACAGGAGTGAAGCAGTAAGTTCCCATCTTCCAGGTGTAAACTCCTATTAATGCACCTCCATAATGTAAGCACAAAGAACTACAGCCATCAGCTCAAGAATATCGGAACTATGCAAGTCTCAACTCATTCAGACCATTGAAACCAAAATCATTTTTATGCTGTCTGCATAATACCTTAAAGATACAGAGGTCAAAGGTTTTATTGGCTGTCCCCTTTGGTAACACTCCCCACAGAAGCCCTGCAAAGCATTCCTGCCACCACAAGCATTTCCAAAGGCAGCAATCCACCTTTTGTTCTCCTGTATTGTCTGGCGCCTTTTGTCTGAAAGTGCTTTCACAGAAAGAATGGTTGCCTGCATATTTGACATTCTAGAAACTTATTGGCATCTCTTTTGTTCCAATACAATGAAGAGAGTTAATATCAAATAGGCTTAGTGAAATAAAAAAACTGGGAAGCACTGGCTTTTTGAAGTGGGAGCATACTGCCTGGGTTCATCACCAAGATTTTGATTTCTCACACTGGGAAAACATCAAATTCCTACAATGCTCAGTCCAAGATTACTCCACCACCCATAACAAAGGCATTTCAGGTAAATAAACCAGGGTGACTTTTGCATGCTTCAGGTGAGCATGTTTTTAGTATGTAATTCCACTTGGTCCAGAAATTGCTAGCTGTGTTTTCATCCGAGTTTCAGAATAACACTAATAAAACATTTGGCTCAAACCTAATACTTCATATATGTGCCAGGCTAATATGTTTTCTACTGCCTTGCATAACACAAGTAATGGCTGCAATACCCCTCTGTTGTCTGTAAGGTTATGCTTGCACATTAGTTTTAGCCTCATTCACTGCAGGAAAAAAAAAAAAAATCAGGAACACAGCATCTCTTGTCAACATGGTAAAATTTTTAAGATATTCTTGCCCATAGTTATTTCTACATCCCTTTTTTTTTTTTCCTGATCTGAGTTGTTTTTACACATGAAAAACTGCTCTCTCCTTCTCTCCTAGCAGAGAAGATTCTCATAATTCTGCCATGAAGAGGTTCTCACATAGTCCAAGCTCTCCATCAGGGTTGATGATTACTGCTTTTGTTAGTGTATGTTGACTGTGGCTAATATAAAATGTTGCAAGTATTTCTTTAGGACCAACAAAGTATACTACTACTTTAAAACAAACCAACAAAAAACCCAGAAAACAGAAACCAACCTAGGCAAGATGCATCTCTCTTCATATTCAAATAACATTCTCTTCAGATTCTTTTTTTACACAGTTACTGGGTATGCTTAATTACATTTGAGCTAACTCAGCCACTACATCTCCATACGATGGAAAATTAAGAGCCTGTTATTTCAGAAATGTTCTTACTTGGGAACACATTTAGAGTACCAATCATTTCCATATGACAATTTTATATTCCGCAAGTAAGCTGACCACAAATAAAGATTAAAAAAAGTCAACAGCACCTTCACAAGTTGTATGCACCAGAAACCAGAGATCTCCAACTCTTACAGAGAAGGCGAAAAGTCTGTCAGAGTCTGAATTAAAAAAAAAAAAATAATAATAATAATCTCCAGGTCTGCCAGCTAGTAAAGCATGACAAGTATGTTGTCAAGATTGTTTCCCCCCCATCCCCAATATGCTGTTGTTTTGCAAGTCACACTGGGAACTAGTTCATATTGTACTACAAATTAAAGCCTTCCCAGGGAAAACAATAGCAAAAAATATATACAGTTACTTCCATAAATCTAGCGAAGTGTAAGAATAATGTTATTATTCATGAGTACAGCACATCTCCATAAATTCTGAAGAATTAGCAGACCTTATTGGTTGAATGACTTCTGAGAAGCTATAACAAAACAGCAACTTGGATTTGCATCTTTCTACTTAAATGTCAGTGTAAACTATAGTTCAGCATATTTAGCTGTAAACCAAGTTTTTGTTTAAACAAGACATATTACTCCAAAAACAGGGAGAAAAAAAAAAAAAACAACAAACCAAGGAACAAACAACCCCACCAACAACACTAACGCTGCTGTAAGTGCCTAACTCTCAACAATTAAATTAGGCACCTGAAAATTGTGAAAATCTGACTTATCATCCTGTTCGCATCTTCAAAATCTAAACTTGCAGAAACTGTCTATGCACCATAATGTTAGGAGAATGCAATAACAGGAATGAACATACTGTACTGAAAATTACCAGAGCATATTTATGATTAACTGGCTGATGCATTCTTCCCTTCTTCCCATACCAAAGACGAGACATTTCCCTTCTAAAAATAAAATGAGACTAAAAATCATTCACGGCTGTTTGAAAGCATTCGCTCTACCTGCTGTCAGTTCCAGGCACAGACAGAGCCCCACAATGGTGACAGGACAGCCTGCTAGATGCACGGATTTGACTGACACGGCAGGGAACAAATGAGCAAGTGCGCTGTACGGGGGTTGCATCCCAAACGATGACGGTACAGAAGAAGAAAGGTTTCCTGTATTCAAGGGTGGTTGCAGAGCACGAGTTTGTTTAAAAGGCTAAAATATTTAAAGATACAGAGCAATTTTTTTGGTACACAATACTCAAAAATACATAAATAAAACAAGAACTGCTTGTGAAAACTGTTGCACTGTAATACTCATTAAATTCTACCAGCAACAAATCTGCACTCAGTATTAGAACAGGTTTGTCTTACTATTGCTCGTAAGTACATACAGATTGTCAGTTTTTTCTTAGAGTCCAACACTGGTTAAATAATAGTTAAAGTAATAAAATATCTTTTAAGAAAAAAATTAAAGCCTTAAGGATGCTAAACTCCTAGTATTTCTTGGACTTGTAGTTCAGTTTTTTTTTTTCCTTAAGAATGTTTATTTAATCACATGCGTTCGGCAGTAATAGAGAACTTCCCTTGTAGCACCACTTGCAGGCTTTATTCCCCCTCCCCACTCCCAAAAACACCCAGTGCTCTTGGGTTAAACTATTGAATAAGCAAAGGCAGCGGCAGGCAGCAGCACACCATTAAAACACTGATCACTTGTGCTGTTGCTCTGATCTAAAACCCAAGATGCCTAAGGAAAACAGCAGCAGAACTCAACCGCACTGTACACTGTGCACTGAAACACCTCATCTAACCCAAGGTAATTCAGATGGATAAAGTGTTTTTCTTCTCAGTAAAAGCTTTCTTAGAGCTGGTAACTCCAAAAATAGATTTGCTCCAACTTAGGAGAATTACTAAGAAGATAGCCAAGAACATCTTTATCACTGGCACGTTCAAACATGCAATTAGGGCAACTCACACAAAAGTTAATACTACTCAACTGTGTATGCATAAGATTCAAACAAACCATACTCAAAAAAAAAAAAAAATCACTAAAAGAGCTAATAATGAGGTAATGCAACAAACACACTGCACAGACTGAATTAAAGTTGTTTCATGTTACATTTTTGCAATAAATATAACAAAAGCTACAGAATATCCATTAGGCCTAACTTAAAGGAATGAAGAGTATGCAGAACCTATTCCAAACTGCCTGTGGGGATGTCTTCATCTATGCCAAAAGAGAAAGCTATTCACAGAACTAACTTCCTCTCAGCATTGTCTCCCTTCCTCCCCTACAAAAAACATTACAAAACAAATTCCTCCCAAACACTTGCTATCACATTGCTTCTCAAAACCAAAGGAAAAACCTGTGAATCTGGGGCAAATAATTTTTGATTCTAGAACATTTAAGATTTTTTTTAATCTTAATCAAAATAAAATGAATGTTTCTAGTTTTGCTGTAAGAAAGCGGCTCCCTCCCAGAGCTTCTCAAAAGGATCTTTAAATCTTGCTCAAAAGAAAAAAAAAAAAAGCAATAAACTTGCCTGGTGAGATTTGACAACCATTTTCTCACCTAATTATAGTTGCAAAGTTTAATGGGAGTAAATACACTAGTACCTTTTTCAAGTCAGACTGCCTGCCCATCTTGTTTTGATTTCAGTCTTCCAGCAGCAGCTCCCATCAGATGGGAGCTGCCCTGCAGGTGGGAGCATGCTGGAGTGGGAGGGCATGCAGAAGGCACCATTACAAAACAATGCAGTTCTAAGAGTGGCAAGAGCTTCCTGTTGTGATTGACCTCCATTCAGCTCCTTAATATTTTTTTTCCCCCTGAACCAGTGGAAGACTAAATTTCCGTTAGATAGAGAAATCCTCTGAGAATCTCAACCCCAGGAGCATCCTCTAACTAAAGAGGAATAAAATAAACAGCCCTTCAATTCTTTTGTACATTTGTGAGTTATTCTGCTGAGCCATTAAACTGAATCAGAACCTCATGGCTTTTTGCTGTTAATACATGCCTTGCCATAAAAGTTCATAATTATTAAGATTCCAGGGAGGTGGGATAGCAGCTCAGACCCAACATATCTGGACCCAACATATCTGCAGAATAGCAGCACACACTTTAGAGCATTGACCTATTTGCTACATAGACAAGAGAACAAAACAAAATATATCTCATTACTCTGAATAATATTCTTGTTAGTGTCATTATTAGTCTGCAACCAAGGTAAATATCTCTATACAATTAATGTTCAAGGCAAAAACATAGGCCTTTCAACAATTGCTATGCATGACATTTTTCCTAACAAACTGATCTGTATTAAATTAAAAAAATGACATGAGTACGAAACAACACCGTTTAGTAAATGTTTTATTTTCACTCCAAATCGATTTATACCTTTGCTATACCACATTCAAAGTAATCAGCTTACAAGATTTCAACCTAAAAACAGGATAAGCACAGCAACTCCTCAAACTGGAGTTGTAAAAAAAAAAAGATGCGGGGTATGAAGCAGTTTGGTTAGATGGCATTATTCTGTTTCATCTAGTAGCCAACACAACTACCTGATACCAAGGAGACAAAAGTTTCATTGAATTCTACAACCCCTGCATTTAATACGCATGCATTTTTGATCAACATCACATTAGTAAAAAAAAAAAAAAAAAGCGACTTGTTTCCCCTGCTCCTTTCTTCTTAAAGGAGGCAAGTTAGTCCAGAGAGACATTGAGGTGTGCTTTTGGGAGGAATTTCTCAGTTTTAGAGCTTTCTGTTAATTCCACATTATAGGGAGGTTTGTAGGTGACCAGGTTTCAGGATGAAGATGCACTAATGTGGTACACTGAAGACAAACAACCTCATGCAATTCCCAGGAAAATCATGAGGCAGATACATGAAATAAGACAGTCTTTAAAATGTAATCCTCTAATTTCAGTAGCAGTCCTGAAAATTGAGCAAAACAAATCAGAGGAACCAGACTGTATTACTTGAGTGCCTTCGGTGCTATTCACAAGCCATTTGGATTTTTCACTGACAAGAGGAAAGCTTGCTTTTATTGCCTTGTCTGAGAATAAACAAACAAAAACCGGTGACATTAGTTTCACTTTCAGTGACATATCTACTTATTTGAATGCATCTTTCAGAAGATAAGAATGCTATTAATTACATCTAACAGGCATGTTTCAGATTGTAATATCAACTTCCATCACTTAAGATCCGAAAGTAAAAAACTGAAAGCTGCCTCAAGTAGTGTTTAAAATAGTGTCGTTTCAATGCCCATTAGTATAATCTGACAGAAAGCAACTCTAGAACTATAAACCCTCTGTTAGTCTTACTTTTTAAGTTTAAAATAGCATGGATCTGATAAGAGATATGTATCTCTTATCAATGCCTATTCCTTGTATTACAGTTTTAATACACAAGTTGTCAAGATCTTCGAAATCAGAAAGATGCCTAACTTAGTTGCACAACCTTTTGCAGAGATTCTGCTAGATATACGGAAAGGCACAGGTCCATATTTTGGTATTAGGGGACCTACAGAAGACAGTTGAGTGAAGCCTAATTTATCATCTTTAATAAAAGGCAGACAAACTATTTTGTACAAAAAGCCTCTCAGGTCTATGTGAAAACAGCCAAGTCCAGAAATACTGAAGTTAGTGCCATAAAAAAAAGTCAGGTATCAGCTCCTAGGGAAGAAAACTGTCTTCCAAAACAACCGGATCTTTATAGAAGTTATTGCAACCAAGGTATTTTAAGTATGCAGACTAACAGGTGATGTCAGTGTGGGATTATGGTTAACTAAGGTCTGACTCTTCTTCCTTTCTGACTACAAGGAACACACTAAACAGTACAACAGCCAGCTTCTGTGGTATCCAGTACAACACAGACCGGTACAGCTTCTTAGCTGGCTGAAAACATTTCCCTTAGGAAGAAAATCAAGAAGTTAGCCTTAACTTCCTTTCAACAGTTCAGGAAGGAAATAAAAAGGCATTTCATCATCCACAAAATTTTCCTCTGGTTTTCCAGAGGCACTCTGGCATCCATTAAGAGTCTCTGGAGCACAAGACTTTTAGTTCTGTGATGCAGCTTCAGTTTCTAGCAAAGGGAGTATCCCACTTCTCTCCATTAGATGGATGAAATAATCAATTCCAATTCCACAATCCTAATCCCAGCTACAGGAGAATAGCTCTGTGTAGTGAATACACGAACAAGTTTTCCTTTAAAAAGGTAAATAGCTTCAGAATAGATTACATAGAGAAAATAACTTGAGCAAAGCAAGGTATTTTAAGCATGAAGTTGAATAAACACTGTAGAAAAAATCCCACAAGTTAACTGCAGGAGCAAGAATAAAAATTACCGGTCTTCACGAAAGGCATTGCATTATGTTAGTGGCCACGAGTCTCTTCTCAATCACAACCACGCATTTTTAGTATTACACAGCTGCAAAAACTCACAGGCATCTCATTATCCAGACTAAGAGCAAAGCCTATTAAATATGCCTTTTAATGCAGTGACACATGCATAGCGACAGCCATAATTTCAAACCAGACAGTGCATGACAAAAACACTATGACAGCATGTCGGTTATACTAGTCAGATGGCTAAGAGACATCTCAAATATATTGGGAAAATATTCCTGTTTTGAGGACTGTTAATGTAATGTAGGCTTCTTCAAACAGTCCACAACTTCCAGACTTCTCATTCTCGCTGCTGATTCAGCATTATCCAGCATGTCACATGATCACCACATTTTAAAATGTAAGACACTGCAAACAGCTATTTCACTTAGAAAATAGAGAGCACCAAAGGGAAACAAATTTACAGAGAAAACACAACTAAGAATACAAAAAGTTAAGGGCTACTTAAGACAGCACCGCATACTGAAATTGAAATGCCCGTTTTACTACAGAAGTGTCACGGGCACCTACATCCAATATCCCAGTCCTGAAGATCCTTCAGTTGTTATGTGACCTGGAGACATTATCATCACTGTTTGTGACCTCCATATTTCTACAAAAACACAGGAATAGGATTTCTGAACATTCCATTGTTAATGATTAAGAAATGCAGGTGTATAACACAATCCAGCAAAAAAATCAGGAAACTGGGAGAACTGGTTGCAAACATCTGTCAGCTCATGCTTCGCTTTGGAAGCTGACTCGTAGGCAGCCCCAAATCAAACTGGCTTTCTGTGCTTACACTAACGGTCACCCTTACAACCGCCTGGCTTCCAACTACCCTTAGGCCAGCCTGCAGGTCCCTATGGCAATGAACTTCTTGTTTTCAACATTCTTATGGGTGAGTATTTCTGTGGATCTGAGGTATGACTCAGTCTTAGATAATGGCAATGAACAAGATCTGATGACAGGTGGAGGTGAGAAGGGGAAGGAGGAGTCAGCGCTTTATACAATTCACTGCTTGACACAGAGCAGTTCTGTTTACGTAACAAGATTTACGTAGGAACAGATTTCCTTAATGATTTCTTCACAACTGCCTAAGGTTTTTTAATATCTCAAATATATTNTAGTTTAGGTACCTCACACACTGTTCAATTTGTTCTAGAAGCAAATCTAGAATCCTAAAGAGAGGAGTTAGACCTTTACACAAATATAAATAGAAGGTATAAAAAATTCGTAAGAAAAATCACACATAGGAAAACAATCTCATTTCTCCTTTATGCACCATTTCTTGTAGGCATTNCAAGATTTACGTAGGAACAGATTTCCTTAATGATTTCTTCACAACTGCCTAAGGTTTTTTAATATCTCAAATATATTTAACTCTATGTGTACTGAGTAATTCTGTTTTCTTGTGTCAGTACTCTACCTGATGACCAGAGATCCTGTTTTTTCAGCACAAATCCTGCATTTCCAAAGCTGCATGATAAGGATATTTAGTTTAGGTAC
>VXAV01002072.1:177937-190625 GCA_013399715.1 Alectura lathami | reverse complement strand
TTTTTTTTTTTTTTTTTAAAATGAAGTTATACATTATTTTCCTGGATTAGTTTATGAGAACCAAACCTGAGATGATCTCCATGCAACAGATGGAAATAACAGTATTTTTGAACTGTCTCTACAGTTGTTTTCAGAGATGATCTAAATGAAGTCTAAAGGAATTACCTTATTTTATAGGTCACACGTAGGAAGAAGACTGCCTCTGTTACCTTCAGAAATAAATCCTAACACATCACAAGTTAAATCCTGAAGAAAAATTTCCACTACTGTCACTGAAAGTGGTTCTGTACTTCTATTAAGATAGTTACTGACAAGTTCATTGAGAGACGTATACTTCGCCTTAAGCCATAAAACTGGTCACTTGTCAGTCTGATCCCTGTGTTCCAAAAGGCTAGGTTTCAAAATATCAGGAAGGTTTTGAGTAAGAGCTGATGCCAAGATATGTTAGTCGTAACAATACTTGAGCAATACACACACTGAAAATCTCAAGATTCAGACGATATGCATGCATGATATTAATTTCAATATCTGAGCAAAATCCTCCACACAGTCGATTAGCTACTGAGGAGCTGTTCTGCAACACCAGCCTAATACTTCAGCTAAGTGAGTGACAAGCCTAAGGGCAGAATTCTGCTAAAATTCCAACTTCTGGGGCTATGAAAACTATTACCATAGAAAGGCTGCTTCAACTTTTTCATATTTCTTTCACACTACATAAAACACGAGTATAGAGTTCCTCAATTTTAACACACTCCAAAGGGAAAACAAAAAAAAAAAATCAGGCTTACAATCAGATGCTGCAATCACTGTCCTGAAACTCAAGTTAAACACTGCTGATGGGATACTTTTACAATATGAAAGAATCAAAGTTTTGACTGACACCTGAATGCACAAGACTACAAGTATTTTAACTGTATGTACACTAGAAAACAACCACAGACATGTAAAGATGTGTCCATAGAAACACAGTGGACACAGATTCACATGGGAGTAATGTGTTCGTTAAAAACAAAGATAGTTTCAGTTACAGTATATTACTAAAATCCATGCAATAACATTGGTGTATGGAAGAGTTATAATTTAGAAGATAGTTACTGGATTATCATAAAAACATTTCATTAATAGATTAATTTTCCTTGTTGTCTCATCCCTGTTTTGAGACTTACCAATCAATATTTGGCATCTTAGATACAAGCGTAATAATATCAGAAAATGTCAAGTTTACTTCACTGAAAATTAAGTCTCCTTCAAAGTTACAATTTCTCTGCTTTACTCACATTCCCTTCAAGTCTGAGTTTTAAACTTACAATTTGCTTCATAGAAAATGGATTTGTAATTGTGAAATGTTGCCTGAACTGATGTTAGAGCAAAGCATCAGAATGGCATAAATTAAGCAACCATGATTATAGTAAGCAGAGTAAATTACATCACTGTTGTCCTTATTGGGAAAACACTCAATATTTTGATAGGGATAGTATTGAAGTAGTGTTAAAAACTGTTTGACACTGTTCTTCCTTACCTCCCACTCTTTAGCAGCATCTTCAGTAGTAGATTCTTCATTAGTTTCAGGCTCTTCCTTCTTTTTTACCACTATAAATCCAGGCTCTCGAAGAGATTCCCCAGTGTCTTCTGCATACAGCTCTGGACTCCACTGGATAAAGAAGACATACAAGTGATCTGTCCTAGAGAAGTAATGATACAGAAAAGAAAAAAACATGGTAAACTTTGGGCCACAAACAATTACTAAGTATCTGAGGTTAAAATAAAAATACTTACAATTTCATGTTTTACTGGATATTAGAAATACATTTGAAAAAAGCTAGCCATTGTGGATACTACTGTGTTTTTTTTTTTTTTTTTTAAATTTTATGAAGAACACAATGGAGGAAAAAGGATGCAATTTGGCAAATGGTTAGCTGTGTCTCATACAGGAGCAGAGTCCTTCAACCAGTACCATCCCATTGGAATGCTCTGTTTCCAATTGAAATAGCTTCCAAAACCCAAATAAAGCATTAAGATTTTGTTTGTTTTAGAAGTGCAGGTACAGTTAAATACTTAAAGTAAACAAAACCAGTTTTTTTTTTTTTTAAATCTGCACATCTGGTTTGTCAACCCCTGAAGATGAGCTTAACACTCCCAAGACATTTAACCAGAAGTATATAAACCATGAGAAGGACTATATATGTAAGGAAATCAGCTGAGAATGTGCAAATACATAACTAAACGATACACTGAAGACTACACTATCTGCACAACTGCAGTAAGTACCCCACACTTATCAACTTTTAAATTACCTGCCACAAAATATGGTTTTCCAGATTAGAAAAATAAAATGCCCAAATTCACAGACAACATTTATTTATAGCCCCTAATAGATATCAGTCTACATTGCTTAATCATTTCCTGTATGTGCACAGACAGCATTTAGGAAAAGGATGCGCGATGAATACAGCAACAGCTCTTCATCATGGAAGTCTTCATGGAAGTGAGAGATTCACAGGCAGAATCTCATGGCACTAGCTATTTTGAGTTTGAATATTTCTACAAATCTCTTCAAAAATATTTTTACAGTCAATCTGCATATTGGATTAGCATGAGGAACAATATTTGGACTTTTTTCACTTCTTACTAAATCTCTGTAAAATAGAATACAGGAAGAATAGTGAATGATACAGAGCAAAAAAACTTGCAAAACTGCAGCTGTCATTTGTCTGTGCCTCTGTCTAAACGAATGTAGCACAGGTATGCTACAAGGTCAGTTATTCACACTCCCATTAAAACAAAGGTTTCTAGATAACACTGATTTAGGGAAAAACTCTGACAGAAATAATAGAAATATTTCAGATGCAAAAGGCTTGATAAGTTCTGTGATAAAGTAAGAAGCAGCAGCTTCAGGTTCCTCAAACACTGAGGAGCTGATTTTGAAGTCCTACAAGAAGTAGGAAAATTAAAGATGAAAGTCAGGATTTTTTTTTTTCCTTTTAGAAGAACTTCAAATTAATAGCTACAGTAATTAAAGTAAATAAAAATTGGTATTTAAGAAACTCCACGGCATTCCTTCCCTAATTAGCTGATTTTCTTTCCTACCAGTATGTGAAAAAGAGTTGACACTAAGTATTCTGACCTATCCAGTGTAGCACTGAGCAAGTTTAACACTGCGTTAAGAAGAAAATGCAACCCCAACGTGTGACCTTTTAGAGTACAAACAGATAGGCTGCTTTGCATGGATAAAAAACAGATTAGTAGTCTGCCATGCAGTTAAGAGAGAAATCATTTATAGTGGTTATCAAGGAGATCAGACAGGCTGTAAGCTAAGAACAACTCCTTTTGAGATAGGTTATAAATTTTGCCATATGCTGAAGGTAAATAATTGCACTGCTAGGTAGAAAACAAACTAAAGATACAGTAATTGTTTTAATCAGTTGATCCAGATGTCATTGCCATAAATAAAACACTAACTGCCTTTAAATGAAGTGTAAAATGAATAGTACTAGAAAACTCAAGTTCTATGTAACCACAAGAGGTCATCTGCCCAAGACAGGAATAGCTATACCAGAAATGCTGTGACAGACATTTCTGTCAAGAAATTGCACCTTCTCTACCACTTGAGGGAAGCAAGGGTGATGTTTAAAACCAGGTTAGTGATGTGCGTAGACTCAAATTTCCCTGTTGAAAAACACAAATATTCTGATGTCATTTCTGATGTCCATTTCACAGTGGACATGGAAGAGGACAAGTGCCTTTTTCATTGCAGCCAACTATGTATGAAATGATTTTTGTTTGCAATCAATCTTTTCTCCTTTAGATTAAAGAACCCCACTTACTTCTAATTTTCCTCATATGTTACACTTTCTAGGCATTAATTAGTCTTGCTGCTTTCCTCTGGACTCTCTCCAATTGATCCACATCTGTGCTCAACTGCAGTGCCCCAACTGGGCATTCTATGCCATTCAGCTCAAAAGAAAAGATGGAAAAGTGGCTTGATCATTGTGTGTAGGTATTTATACAAGATGACATCTGATAGTTTTTTTTTTTTTTTGGGTTGTTTTCTTAGTTTAAGCTCTTCTGGCATAACAAAATACAAAACATTAGAAAACAAAAACACATATTCATGTTGAAAGTAAGTCAGTTTGCTAGTAGCAAAGATCATCCAAGAAATTCAACACTTTGCTAGTGCACGAGAATGAACCATCCATGGCACTGCAACAAATTTAAATATTTTCCCAGTAGATATGTTTACATTGCTTCCTGGAAAAAACTATGCTCCATATATAAAGATAGAACAAAAGAAACCCAGCAAGGTTTTTCTCTTAAAAAAAAAAAAAAAAAAATCAGAGCTCCAGAGAATTTTTTCCAAGCAATACAAAGAACAGATTATGACAAAAAAAATCCCTGCAAAACTCCCTTTCTTCACCAGACCCCAGGGGAGCAGAGGGGCAGGCACTGATTTCTGCTCTCTGGGGAAAGCGACAGGACCCGAGGGCACGGCATGTGTCAGGGGAGGGTCAGGCTGGGTGTGAGGAAAAGGTTCTGCAGCAGAGGGTGGTGGGCATGGAACAGGCTCCCCAGGGCAGTGGGCACGGCCCCAAGCTGCCAGAGCTCAAGGAGCGTTTGGACAACACTCAGACACAGGGTTTGAATTTTGGGTGGTCGCGTGTGGAGACAGAAGTTGGACTCGATGATCCTTTTCGGTCCCTTCCAACTCAGGGTATTCTATGATGCTATGAATCTTTAATTGATTATTTACTTGCTACAAACAAAACCCAAATAATACCATGAGATACCCAACCTGCAAGTAACTCAGTAAAGCTTCAATACTGTAAGGAGGCATTCAGGTGTTAAGTATAAGCCAATCATCAATATCCTGGGTTGTTGGCCCTATTTTTTTTTTTTTTTTTTTTTTTAAATACGCAGTCACCACAAGGTTTTGAGTGGAAAAGGGAGAAGGGAGGCAAGGAAGGTGCAGAAGTCCACCTCCCTCTTACCTTTCTTGTGGAACAGCAAACCAGTATTCATGTTTTTTATCCCTCTGAGCATATTGTTGCATTGATGCACTTGCTTGTGAGACAAATGTTTTCCTCATAGGTTTTCCAACCTTGAGACGTAAAAACTTGTGAGATCGATGCCTTCGTTTTTCTTTTGTAAGGGAAGAACCTATTCGTGAAGAAAAAGTAAACCATCTGCAACGTACAACAGAGCTCAACAGAATGATTAGCCAATTTTGTATTAGGAAATATGTAGAACACGTAAGTGTAGGTAACAGGGAGATGAAGTAACATGAGGATGAGTAAATAACACAACTAACAACAACAAAAAAATTGCATCACTAGAAGAATTAGCTTCATAGCACAACTCTCAGAATATTAGTATTAATTTCTGCTTCCAAACCCAGTTCACTTTAGGTTAGCCTTTCAACCATGCTTGAAAGTATTTCAGAAGATATTCTCAGTGCATACCCCTCAACATTGACTCACACACACCTCACACTTAAAAGACATTTTGTATACACACAAAAGATGGCAGTGCTAACTGAGTACTTATGCCAGATTCACATATATTAAAGCTGCTCAGTAATTACTTTTCCTTTACAGAAGAGAAGTACTGGCAAGGCTATTAGACAACTGATATAAATTTTAATTTGTTAGCTATCTCAAACACTTTTGACGTATGAACAGTACTTCATGATTAAGTGTACCAGATGTTGCAGTATGGGATTTCTCCTGCCAGCACTATATTTAATTGAACTAATGACATTATGATACCCTCAAGGTCTGGACTGTCAAGTCAGCACAGGGTTACGGAAGCAGCCTTCAAGGTTATTTCTTTGCCAAATTGTCCAAATCCTAGAACACAAGTTCCAGCCACAAAAACACTTTTTTAAAACAGGGACAGAAAAATGGAAGTTTTCAGCATTCTCATGACCACCTATAACCACAAAGGAATCCCTGGTGATTTTCACCACGAAGTTCAGAATTGTATTATTCCATAAGAAGTTTTATTCCATAAGAAGTTTTTTTTCCCAGTTATGTATCTAATCAAGAGGCCAGAACAGCAGGATTTGTATAGGCCCTTAAAAAGAAAAATCAGTGAAATGTATATTCATCTAACAAAGAGAATTGAAACAAACAATTCACCCCTACTTCAAACGTCAAATGGGTTATTGACAATTCTCCAGTTTTTGCTATATTCTCAAATATTTGTGTATTTGATGAAAAAATCATCAGAAATAGAAGATATCAGTGTATTGTCTCTCTCATGCCTTGTTTCCTTTCAGTTTCTGCCAATATCCAGCTGAGAAGTAAACAGATGTTATTTTTAACGAGATATTAAGCCAGTTCTCCCTGCAAATGTATAGACCATTATAATTCCTCCAAGGCATCAACTACGTCTAGCTTCCAGTGGTTTATATTAGACTTTTTAATAAGAGTCCTGGGTAATGAAAAAAATAAATTCACGAGAGGCCTTTTAGCTAATCTAGACTACTAGTAGTTTTCAGTCTGCATTTGCATCTCCTGTTCAACATTCAGAACAAGTAACAGATCATTAATTCTAAACTCAGAAACATTTAACCCTAGTGAACATCAACAACTGGCAGTTTGCAAAAACCTAGATGCTCAGAACTCCCACAGAAGAGCAGAAATCTAAGTCCTGGTTACATGGAGGAAATACGAAGGCTACCTAGGTAAGTGATACAAAACTCACTGTATGACTACATCAGAGCTTTAGGCCAACAGAGAAGTGTATACAGAGTCTCAATGCTTTATAGAAATTGAATCTATTGCTAAAAAACCTCAATCAAACCTCAAAAATCTCAAATTTAGTTTTCAGTGACCTTTAAGAGTTACGGAATAGATGTATGCTTTTACCTTGGCTCTATTTAAAACTTGCCTATAGATGAAGCCAGTAGAAGTTTCATCAATTCTATCTGGATTGTGAAATATTAAGTCATGCATGTAAACAAAACAGTAAATTTGGTAACACAACATGCAAGCTATTAAGAAATATTCAGTAATTATTTCAACTGAAGCCACTGGCACAGGTCTCCAAAAAGCAGACTTCTAGCTTCTACTTCTGGAAACATCTTTAAGTCACCTAAATGACTTTTTTAAAAAAATATATATACATATGAATTGAATAAACTTCGAGCTTAAGATATCTTCCAAAAAACAATCCTAGTGACCAATCTTTACACAGGAGTAAGGATATTCTTCTGCAGGTCTACCATAGTGTTACTTTTTACCACTTAGCTCCTATCTGTCCTGAGAAATGCTTTTCATATATTCAATGTTGATCTGGTCAGCATGGAATTATTACCAAAATGCAAGCAAATCTTCTGAAAACCAATTCAAGTCTTAGTGTTATTTATGTTAAACCTCCAGTGTTTGTGGCTTACATCATAAACCTTCACCACAAGGTACACATGCCATAAGTGAGATTAAATTCATTCCTTGAAAATCATTCATACACACATACACCGAGACCGAAATTTAAGCCAGTTAGCTGACTGCTAAGGAACATTTTTGATTTTGAGCTCTCCAGTGAACTAATCATCATGGATCTAATTGTGTATGTTCATTAAAATCTTCCTGATATTAAGATGTGCAACATCTTTGTAATCAAACAATTATGATAAGCAACAATGTCAGTAACAAAAAGGTATCCATGTTTTCAGTTGCCTGAGCAATATTTTCCCACTGTTTTTTGTAAGTATAGCTTAGGTATATCCTCAAGCCAGTGAGAAGAATGTGGGGATGTACTCCACAGACTGGAAAACAAAGAAAATTCTGAAGAGCTGAAGTAAAATACATTGCAAATCTGAAGGCTGACAACTGTACCCATAAATACTGACTCACCTTCTGATTGCCCATCTCCTCCAGTCATAGTTTTCTGACTAACTTCTTTTTGTGAATCCTGCTGCATGTTTTCCCTTTGTTGTTTGGTTTGTTGCATAGTGTGGGTCTTCCAGAGTTTGCGAAGTTCTTCAACTTCTGTCTCAGAATCTTGAGTTTGCTCTTTCACTATTTTTCCTTTGCTAGTTGTCTCTTTCTTTCGTGAGTCAGTGGTATCTTCACAATGTGGACATTCCTCTCCTGTCTTAGTCTCTACTTCTGGCTCTTTTCCCAGTATGGAGTCTTGTCCTTCACCCATTTCTGTCTCTTTGTCATGTTCTTCACTCCCACGTGATCCTTGCAAACACTGCTGGAGGATGTTCCCAGTACTTTCACTAGATTCTTGCCCCCCCTGTCCAGACACCTCTGCACCTTCTGAACCTAAACTGTGGGTACCAAGCTGTTCAGCATTTACTACCATTTCAACACCGGGTTTTAAGTCACTGCCAGCTTCTTTTGAGTCCGAAATGATTGTTAAACATTCTGAACTAGTTTGGTTTATTGTTTGAACAGATTCTGATGATGCTTCAGAAGATTTGTCTTGTCGAAGCTCATCTGAGGAAACAAGCTCCTCACGTATTGGAGAGAGTTCTGATTCTGTGAACACATCTTCTGAAAGAGACTCCTCCGTACTCCTCGGGGCAGTGCTAGCACTGTCATTGCCTGTATCCCGAATCCTTGAATCCATATCATCTGTACTGCTCTTTGCAGCTTTCTTGGAATGGCAAAGTTCCCTTACCAACAGCTGGTCTACATCTCTGTTGAGCAAACAAGAGCATTACAATAGCAGGTGCCTTTTATGTCTAGCTTTTTTCTATAGTAAGCTTTGTTTAATCCTAAAAATTACATCATTTAGTCTTAAAAAATGAACTACTCCCATGCTCCCCACCCTTTAAACCTGTAAAGTATCAGCAATAAGAAACAAGCATAAACATGTTTGTGTAATGTATTTGTGCAACAGTGAACTTATGGCAGACCGTTTGCCAGCATGACATAGACACAACTCCTCACCTTCACATTACTATTGCAAGGAGAAGCTCTCTTACAAAACCAGAAAACCTGTTTAAGACACTTAAAGTAGGAAATTAAAATAAATAAAAAACAAAAATAAAACCCCCCACCCAAAGAGCTATGCACAACTCTAATCTCTAAAGACAGAAGTCCTCCACAATCTTTCAAGTTTTATTTGCATCCCAGAGTCCTGAGGGAACTGGCTGATGTAGTCGCCAAGCCACTCTCAATGGTATTTGAAAAGTCATGGCAGCCAGGTGAAGTCCCTGCCTTTTTTCCCATCACCAGTCTCACACTTGTTTTTATGAAGCGTAGAAAGGATGACCCTAGGAACTACCAACATGTCGGCCTCACCTCTGTGATGGGGAAGATCATGGAACAGATGCTCCTGGAAGCTATCCTAAGGCACATGGAAGACAGGGAGGTGACATGAGACAATCAGCATGGCTTCACCAAGGGCAAGTTCTGCTTGACCATCCTAGTGGCATTCTATGATGGTATAACAGCCTCAGGGGACAAGGGAAGAGCCACTGATGTCATCCAGAGAGACCTTGACAGGGCTGAACCAGTGGGCCGAGGAGAACCCCATGAGGTTCAGTAACGACAAGTGTAAAGTCTTGCACCTAGGTCACAGCAACACCCGCTATCAATACAAGCTGGGGGATGAAAGGATTGGGAGCAGCCCTACCTAAAAGGACTTGGGGGTACTGGTGGACAGCAAGCTGGACATTAGCCAGCAGTGTGCCCTCACAGCCCAGAAAGCCAACTGCATCCTGGGCTGAATCAAAAGCAGCATGGCCAGCAGGCTCAGAAGATGATCCTGCCCCTCTGCTCTGCACTGCAGAGACCCCACCTGGAGTGCTGCGTCCAGATGGGGAGTCCTCAGGATAGAAGAGACACGGACCTGTTGGAGCACGTCCAGAGGAGGGCCACAAAAATGATCCAAGGGATGGAACACCTCCCCTGTGAGGATAGGCTGAGAGAGTTGGGGCTGTTCAGCCTGGAGAAGAGAAGGCTCTGGGGAGACCTGATAGCAGCCTTTCAATATCTAAAGGGGGGTGTGCAAGAAAGGGGACAGACTATTCAGCAGGGTCTGCTGTGATAGGACTAGGGGGAATGCTTTCAAACTAACAGAGGGAAGATTTAGACTAGATATAAAGAAAAAGTTTTTTACTTTAAGGGTGGTGAAGCACTTGCACAGGTTGCCAGAGAGGTGGTGGATGCCCCGTCCCTGGAGACCTTCAAGGTCAGGCTGGACAGGGCTCTGGGCAACCTGATCCAGCTGTAGGTGTCCCTGTTCATTGCAGGGGAGTTGGACTAGATGGCCTTTAAAAGGTCCCTTCCAACTCAAACAATTCTATGATTACTGTATAGATCTGTCCCTGAAACTCACATCTTCAAAGCCAGCATTTAGAAGTAAGCTAAACTGAAATTCTACAAGTTTTAGAGAATGACGACCACTAGGGGCCTGTGAACATGCTCAGCTGTGTATACACGACTCAAGAATTTGTAAGTGACATCAAAAAGCTTAGCAGTATACAACCTTCATAAAGGAGTTATCATGTTTAAGCATACTTTTGACTACAGTTCTAAAATTCAGACACCCTTGCTACTACAGGTACATTAGACCTTCCATTACCTAGTGTCAGGTACTTTTAAGAAGCTCATAGGTCAGTCTCACATCCTGAAAAAGGATAGCTCCACTCCACATTTCTACATAAATTTTAATCCAGTTACTGATATTGGTGAGGCATCATTAAAATTCAGGATGTTTGTAGAACACACGTTCTCTTACTCAAATTTCAAAGTGAGGCTGATGTTAAGATTGTGCTAGTGTAATAATTCT
Source organism: Alectura lathami (assembly GCA_013399715.1). Classification (NCBI taxonomy): domain Eukaryota; kingdom Metazoa; phylum Chordata; class Aves; order Galliformes; family Megapodiidae; genus Alectura; species Alectura lathami. Next base: position 179,879 of record VXAV01002072.1, on the reverse strand, counting down.
GTGTACAAAGCCTGTGGAATACAGTCCAGAATTTATCACTTATTAGACTAGGCCATTTCCTTAAGTTTTCAACGTTACACTGATAATAGAAGCTCTTGGACACGCACAACTTAAGGTTCATTAAATCCGTAAGAAAAAAAAAGAAAAATAGTTACAGCATGGATTGCACCTATATATATTTATACATACAAACCATGAAACATGACATTGCTGTATTAAGAACAAAAGGATGCATCAGCTTTGTGATGTTTCCACTATACCAGTGAGATTATTTTCAGTATTCATATTGCTTTTCCAAATTTAAACAGGTTTCACAGTTTAAAAGAAAAAAGAGAGAAGTGTTAACTATAGCAGTGAAACATTAAAGAAAAACATAATGGAAAAACATGATTTAAAGTCTCAATTACCTCAAGACACAAAAATTCTTCTCAGATTTAACTGTAGACGCTGGAGTTCAGTAGTTCGAATTTGTTTTCCCAAAACTTTACAAACACCTCAGATTTTAATAAGATTAGGGCATAACAGTGCTGGGAGTGAAGAAAATGCTACCCTGGCATCCTACTGAACAGTTTATAAAGTTGACAAGAATGATCAATCAAATTAGACATACAGGACTTCAAATGCAACATGACTATTACAAAGCATGTTTTCATTCTATGTGCATTTATATACAGACAAAACAAAATACAAAATGAATGTGCCATAAAAGTACTAAAATTTACTGGCCACTGAAGGTAAATTTGGAAGTCAAAGTTGAGTCATTAAGAAACCAAACATGCCAGGAAAGAGACTGGTTTTGCAACCGCAATATTATGATCCAAAAAGGTAATTAAAGTCATCTAAATTTCAGAACTCCATTGCCTGTACTATACATTAAACTAGGAGGGACTTTGAGTTTTAAAACTGTCTGGATAATAAACTCACGGAAATCAAACCAAAAGCATCAAAAAGCCCCAAATTACTCATGTAGCAAAATAAATATATATTAGTCGCCCTTTCAAGAAATACATGGCTTCAGGCAGCAAACAAGGCCACGTCAAGATGCCAGTCTACTACCAACTCTCTCCTGGATGCCAAAGTACTTAAGATTATCAAGAAAGATGCGCCTAACATGCTAACCGTAAGAACTTTAAAAAGACATTTTTCAGAGTTAGGAGACAGCTTTATATGTTAGACCTCAGTACCTCTACATCTCAGTATAGGTGAACTGTCACCTCCTTACTGAAGATTGTTGCATTTTTAGGAAAGTTACGTCAGGCAAATAGCTTTACTCTCCTACATACATGCAATTCTGCTTAGGAAAACACCTTGGTTAAAGGAATACACTTCCCTGCAGATAGATGACTAAGGTCAGCTGCAAATGTTTGTGCTTTATGGGCAGTAACATGTAAAGGTGGCATGATTTTTTTATTTTATCATTTAATCATTTTTTTGGTTTTAATATTGGAATTCATACGATTTCTGAGGACCCTATACAAATTAAGTATGAGACAGAATGGAATAAAGATTTTTTTCAATACTGCTACTTAAAGATAATTTTGAATGCCTATCACAATGAACACCAGCAGTTAAGGCTCAATCAAAATTCACTCAGTTCACTTCAAACAATTCAAGATCCAAATGGTGACTACACAGTTCTTCCTCTAGCCAGCAGGAAAAATTATACTCTTAAAGTCATAAAAACATACACAAGCCTCAAAAAAAAGTAAGTCTTACAGTTACTTAACAGAGCAGAAAGGTGTGGGAAGCCAGTTTGAGAAGCAAATAGGAAGTGCTACATAAAGATTTACACCTAAAGGTGTTTAAGTCCAGCTTTTCTATTCTATGTATCAGTTTATAAATCAAAGTCTCACATGCATCTGTTACATTGGAAAGGGGCAGAAGAAATGTTGTGGCACCTCTTGCTCTACCCTCCCTCACTCCCAGTGAGGGTTGTTTTTTT
>VXAV01002072.1:161430-177890 GCA_013399715.1 Alectura lathami | reverse complement strand
AAAAAAAAGACCAGAGGAAATTAAAAGGAAGTATTCCATATAGTAAAATGAGTTTTAACGTGAGTTTGAGAATTTAAGATAAAGCAAACTTTCTCCATGGCCTCTCTAAGACAATCTCAGATGTTCCTAAGAAAATGTGTTTGTGCTAGTTCTGTATAATCAGCCGCCACATGGCTACAGTTGATATTTATTCAAAGCTTATCAACACTATTCTATCTTACATGCTTAATGAATCCTTGATTTTGCTGTCCACAATTTCCTTATACAAAGCAGCTGACATCACTTCTTCCATGGGACACATGATGCCATACTCTTCACAACCATTCTCTTGGACCAGAGGATCCATTTTATGAGGATCAAACATTATATTATTTGGCGTCACTAGCAGCACACCATTGACTGTACCCTAAAACGAGAAGGAAAAGAAGTGGTAAATTTTCTCCTTCATATTTCAACTTATTCTTTTCTGTAGGAAAGCGCCCCCTTTTTTTTTTTTTTTTTTAAGGCATCGTTATATTTTTTAAATCTTTAAGCAACTTTATACAATTTGTTTTCTTGAATTTATCTAGAAATAGCCATTGCTTCCCCAGAGAAAAGTTAATGACTTTTCAAAAAAAGTTCAACCAGTTTTCTCCCTATTTGTTCCTAACAACAATCTAATAATTGGGGTGAAATTGCTTGCACCCTAAAGAATATTCTATGCATCACCTCTGAGACAAAGATGCTTCTTTCCTAGAAAGCCACAGGGGTTTTTTTGCTATTTTTGTAAGAAGATTCAAGCATTTTTTTTTTCTGAAACTTGACTCTTTAACTGCTCTCATTTTCTTCTTTTTCTCCTTGAACAAAATCTCATAAGCAGACAATTCTCTATTTTCTCACTAAAAAAGAAACAGCAGTATTGATTGATTAGACTTGAAAACATTAAATGTATTTGTCCAGTGTCACCTAGAAAGTTTCTTTTTTGTTAAAGAAAAAAAGATGCAGCTTTGGATGAATTGCATCATAATTTATATTGCTGCAGGACACAAATGCAAGTACATTTTAAACTTTTAGTATGGAAAAATCTTACAGTTGATACTTGTTCTACAAACAGTACAGTTCTCATGCAATACAGGCATGAAGCTAACTTACACTGCAGCTGAACCCCCCACCCAAGTCAGAAACACCCACAACCACTAACACCACTGCTGCTCACTAAGGAAGTTCATGAAGCCACCGGCCACTGGAGAAAATAAAGCCTTTAGCAGGATGACAGCAGTTTGTCAGTTAAAGACCTCACATGCTACGAACTTTACAGACCAAGAAGGACATTCAAACCTTTGTGCAAGGATCACACGAGTTGCTTCATATGCAGCTGGAGCTTATCAGGAACTGAATAGATATCCAGTTAACTGACAAATTGTTCAGTGACCACTAACAGCACAGGCTGGGGGAGGACTGTTGGTCTGTAGCTTTGTTTTACAGAATACGTATCAGCACAGCACGAAAAAGAACTACATTCCTTTCCATTTACAGAAATTTGTCCCCAGCACTGTGATGGCTGATGATCTTCACAGCAGAAAGGTAAGTCATATAGTAGGCTTCTAAATCACTGGTGGTCTTCAATGAAAGAATGCACAATTAATTTAATATTCTCCAGTTCTGACCTATACAAGGCAAGACCTCAGCCATTTTTAAGGACAGAATATTGATGTCATCATGTTGTGTGCTCTAAGATTTTATACAGCTCAAGTTCTCTGTTGCAACTTACTGAACTAAAAAGATCTGCCATGAGCTTACAAGGTACTACAGCGGAAACACAGATGTAACATTTTGGACCAGGTATTGGCCACAGATTCTTAAACAGACATTAAGGGCTCTATTTGGACCTGTTACTGTTTCAGAGGAATATGTGTTTTTAGGACAAATGAATGTACCCCACATATGTTGTTTGTAACATACAAGTCATTGAAAACCTAAGCACACAAAGTTAATTTTATAAGAAGTCCCAGAACTAGTTTGAAGAAAAATCAGGAAATAAAATTAAGGTCCCTGTTACAACCGAGCACCAGAATCAGCATATCATGATCATGTTTGGGATTTTTGTACCCAACTTGCCAGGGTTTTATTTATTTTAAGCCTCTCTTTTATTATTACTAATTCTCTTTTACCTACTACTGTTCAAAACAAGGCAGATAAAATAGCAGGCGTAAAGAACAATGAATTTAAGTTCTTCTGTTAGTTTCACTTTCAGTCAAGTAGACTGTTCAAGATACCTACCTCCCCTTCCATTGAAGGGTGCCAAGAACCAAAAACCACAGCAGCATACTTTTCTGCTAAAGAGATATGAAAAATTTTAACCTCCACAGCCTGCTGTGGAAGAAGCACAGAGAGTGGCTGCTAGAATGGGCACGCCTACCTACATCAAAAGCAGTAATTCCAAGAGCTACCCCACAGCACATCAGCTAGTTACTCTACATTGATTTATTGTCTGACTGTAACACAGCATATTCCCACCATGCTGTTTCTAACTGTGTCCAACACCCTTTCTCCAACAGTGGTCATAACCAGATGTTGAAAGGATAAATTGTAACAGGGCAAATGCTTCCTGGTTCCAACTACTAGACCTGAAGGAATTCCTGCATCATTATCCAGGAAGTCACAGGTGTGAGTAATTACAAACATGCAGAACATGCAGCCTTTGAAAGAAAGAAACAAGACGGCTTTATCTTAATAGACCTCCTTTCACATGTGAAATTAAACACATTGAAGAAGAGGCTTTCCCTAGATTTTAGCTTAAGAACAGTCTGATGACAATACTTCACATCTGTGCCCAATATTAACAATGAGATTCAAAATCACTTAGTGGGAAGCAGAAGATCAATCTAAGTTTCTTCCACAAAGCCTTTGAAGATTCATCATCCTGCATCATCACTAAGTATATTAAGGAGAGAGGACAAGACACCTGAGGATGTTCCAACTGCATGACAAAGGCTAAATTATATTCTTAACTTCTGAAATCTAGAACTCAAATCCAAACACCTTAGCACACGTTCCCCACCCTCTACCCCCTATGGGCCTGTTACAGCCTCTTCAGAAACAGAATTCTCCCTGAAGCTCTAGAAAATAGGCTGCCAGCCAAGTACAGATGCTGTGAACAGTACCCATATTATTCTGTGAGAAATTAAAACACATAACTAACATGCTGTATATTTAAACCCTTAAACTTTTCCTGTACAGCAAAGTTCCTATTCCAGCTGCGTTCTCAATTCTTCTGTATCAGAGTTCTGGGGCACTTAAAACCTAGAAGTAATGACTAATTGAGGATCAACCTAAAAAAAGGTCACCTAGGGGAAGAATGCAGAGAGTAAAGCTAACTAACTACGAAGCAGAACAAAATAACAAAGCTTTTCCAGTTCTTGTTTTTACTAACTTCTAACACATAGCTTTTGCCAATACACATGTACTGTCAAAAGGCTTCAAGTCTAGACATACACAGATCAGCAATCCTTACCATCAGCAAAAAAAATACAGCTTTAGGAGATCCTCCTTAGATCTGTTTATCAGTAGCGTTACTTCATCTGTGAATCTATCACTGAGCAGCAGCAGTATGTACATATGGAGATCCAAGCTTCAGGTGAATTAATTTCATTAATTCAGCTTGAATGAAAGCATTAATTTTCAGGATTATTATTATTATTTTTTCCCCCTCTGTGGGATGAGAAAGCAATATATTCCTTCCCTATCCTCAACAGGATTTCGAGGTGAAGATGTTTGGCAGTCTCAGTTACTAGAAACTTGCAGAAGACCTGCGTACCTACGAGCTGAATGGAAGTTAATCAAATGCCATTTGAGGCATTTCTGTATAGGTAAACAGAACTGTAACTAGCATTTCAAAGAAAAAAAAAATCTACCTTAATATCTAATACTGAAGTGTTTACAGAATCAGAAATTAATTCTGCTCTCACTGTACTGTTTCAGGGAAACAGAAGTGAAGCTACTATAACTACACATTTTCTCACAGTTCAGGGCATACTCCTCCACCACGAGTAAATATAATTACTTGCAAGAGATACTAACACAGGGAACAAATAGCGGTTCCTGCCCTCAGTACAAGAGTCACTCAACAGTACAGCTATAGGAATTTTGTCAGGTTAATTGCAAATTAACTGCTTGCATCATTCTTAAGAAATAAGTGGCCTAGAAACACAAAGAAAACAAACAAAATATGTAAGCTAATCCATCTACCTATTGGAGATTAAATCCTACTCTATGTTTATCATTTTAAATGCTTTTTATTTTTACTTTCCATACAGCGGACGTAAAACGTGAAAGTTAAGTACCTTGCCATTGGTGATGTACTTGCAGTTAATTTTTAGGAACTTTTCTGTAAATGCTTCCTCCTCTTCAGAGGTAGATGATACCACTCTTGTAGGACGAACACATGTATATGCTGGTGAAGCAGCTGACTCTTTCCGTTGGACTCCATCTGGATCCTGAAAGGTAAATGTAAAAAGCAAGCTTAGTCTGCCTTTTCATTATTAAGAGATCTTCTGCTGTGGATTTTTTTTTTTTAAACATGAATGAAAAGGTAAAAGTAGAATTCCAAATCCATTGCAGTTTACAGGACTCATATGATCAGAGAGTAGATACAATTTCAAAGCACAGCTTAACTAGCCCATGATAAGAAATGCAAGTGGGCAGCGATATTCAGAATCAACCTAGGAACAGGTAACAAAAGGATCGGAACCCGCATAAGGAGATCATCCAATATGCTTTCATGTGTACATCTGAGTGACAGGCAGTTCGCAGAAAGGATTGTTTTTCAGCTTCAACAAACAAAAGCCCTGTTAAGTGCCTTCTGCTACCCTCCCATAACAGTATACACAATTCTGTGCTGGAAGGGCCCTCTGAAGGTCAGGTAGAGGAATTCTCTGTTGAAAGCAGGCCTACTCCTACTCTAGATCAGGGTGCTCATGGCCTTTCCAGTTGAGTTTAAGTCATTAAAGCTGGAAATTCCACAGCCTTTTGGCATTGCTCATTCATCTGCCACCTGGAAAGTGATCAGTCTTCACTGCTACAAGAGCACACCGTCCTGGCTACCAGGACGCTAGAACCCACCTCTCCTGCTTTGGAATAGTAGCGTCAAAGGCCAGCCACCTGTGGGGCTCTGCAGAGCACCATTTTAGGGCCAGTTCTCTCTAATGTTTTCAAAAATGACTTGGCTACAGGACTTGAAGGTATACTAAGTTTGTGGAGACGACACTAAATGGGAGAAGCTGTTGACTCTTTCAAGGGCAGAGATGGCTTGCAGAGAGATCTTGACAAATTAGAGCACTGGGCAACCACCAGCCACATGGCATTTAACAGAAAGTGCTTGACTTTGCACTGGACAGAGTAACACTGGATATACATACAGACTAGGGAAAGAGAGGCAGGACAGCAGCCCCACATAAAAGAGATCTTGGGGTTTGGGCAACGGCAAGCTGAATATTAGTCAGTGTGCCCTGGCAGCCAAAAGGGCCTACCATACCCTGGGGTGCATCAGGCCCAGCACTGTCAGCCAGGAGAGGGGATTGTCCTGCTCTGCTACACATTGATGCAGCCTCACCTCAAGCACTGGGTGCAACTTTGGGTGCCACAATATAAGAAGGACATACAGCTATTAGAGAGCATCCAGAGGAGGGCTACAAAGATGGGGAAAGGTATAAAAGACAAGGTGTATGAGGAGCGGCTGAGGTCCCTTGGTTTGTTCAGCCCAGAGCAGAGGAGGCTGAGGGGAGGCCTCATGGCAGCCTACAGCTTCCTCACGGGGGAGCAGAGGGGCAGGCACTGATCTCTGCTCTCTGGGGACAGCGACAGGACCCAAGGGAACAGCACAGAGCTGCATCAGGGGAGGGTGAGGCTGGGTGTGAGGAAATGGTTCTGCACCAGAGGGTGGTGGGCAGGGAACAGACTCCCAAGAGCGGCGGTCACAGCCCTAGGGTGCCAGAGTTCAAGGAGAATTTGGACACCGCTCTCAGACACAGGGTTTGGATGGGTGGATGAGGGGAGAGCAGTGGATGTTATCTACCTTGAATTCAGCAAGGCTTTTGACACCGTCTCTCGCAACATCCTTGTAGCAAAGCTTAGAAGGTATGGGATAGATGAGTGCACAGTGAGGTGGATTGAGAACTGGCTGACAGGAAGAGTCCAGAAGGTTGTGATCTCTGGCATGGAATCTAGCTGGAGGCCTGTTACTAGCGGTGTTCCTCAGGGGTTGGTACTGGATCCAGTCTTGATCAACATCTTCATTAATGACCTTGATGTAGCGGTGGAGCCCACCCTCAGCAAGCTCACTGATGATACAAAGCTGGGAGGAGTGGCTGACACCCCAGAAGGCTGTGCTGCCATTCAGCAAGACCTGGACTGGCTGGAGAGCTGGGCAGAGAGGAGCCTGATGAGGTTCAACGAGGGCAAGTGTAGAGTCCTGCACCTGGGGAGGAACAAACACATGCACCCATACAGGCTAGGGGCTGACCTGCTGGAAAGGAGCTCTGAGGAGAGAGGAGAAGGACCTGGGTGTCCTGGTGGACAACAGGTTGGCCATGAGCTGGCAGTGTGCCCTTGTGGCCAAGAACGCCAATGGAATCCTAGGATGCATTAAAAAGAGTGTGGCCAGCGGGTCGAGGGAGGTGATCCTCCCCCACTCCTCTGCCCTGGTGAGGCCACATCTGGAATACCGTGTTCTGGTCTCCTCAGTACAGGACAGACAGAGATCTTCTGGAGACAGTCCAGTGCAGGGCCACAAGGATGATTAGGGGTCTGGAACATCTCCCGTGTAAGGAAAGGTTTAGAGAATTAGGGCTCTTTAGTCTGGAGGAGACTAAGAGGGAATCTAATCAATGTATATAAATATCTGAAATGTAGGAGCTGAATGAACGAGGTGAGGCTCTTTTCAGTGGTGCCCAGCAACAGGACAAGGGGTAATGGGCAAGAACTGGAACACAGGAGGTTCCATACAAATCTAATGAAAAACTTCTTTACTGTGAGGGTATTGGAGCACTGGAATAGGCTGCCCAGAGAGGTAGTGGAGTCTTCTTCTCTGGAAGTATTCAAGAGCCACCTAGACGCCTTCCTGTGTGACCTGCTGCAGGGAACCTGCTTTTGCAGGGGGGTTGGACTAGATGATCTCCTGGAGGTCCCTTCCAACCCCTACAGTTCTGTGATTCTGCGATTTTGGGTGGTCCTTTGTGGAGCCAGGAGTTGGACTCAATGATCCTTGTTTGTCTCTTCCAACTCAGGATATTCTATGATGACATCCACTGCTTTTCTTTCATCTGCTGAGTCAGTCATGTCATCATGTGACAGAAAGGAATCAATATGGCTGGGCATAATATACCCTTTGTAAACTCACTCTGGCTGTTCCCAACCACCTTTGTCTTTCATCTGCCTGGATATAGCTTCCAAAAGATTTCCTTCATAACTTCTCCTATTACCTGGCTGGGAGGGACATCCATCCTGCTGTCTAACTATGTAGACAACAAAGTGATCATCATATGAACATGGAATGCTACCAGGTACAGGACAACAGAAAAAAATTGTTCTGAAATAAAAGCTGGGAATACAGAAAAAAGTGCTCGAAAGTCTATGTTATCGTCTCAACAGCCCTGCTTTGGAATTTAACCAACATTCAAGGAATTCCATTTCATACATGATTTATATCAGTAAAATACCACGGTCTATAAAAAAAAATACGAAGTTAGAATCATAGAATGGCTTGGATTGGGTTGAAAGAGACCTCAGAGATCCAACCCCCCTGCCGTGGACAGGGCTGCCAGCCACTAGCTCACTAGATCAAACTGCCCAGGAACACATCCAGCCTGGCCTTGAACACAGCCAGGGATGGGGCAGCCACAGCTTCTCTGGGCAGCCTGTGCCAGCGCCTCACCACTCTCTCAGGGAAGAACTTCCTACTAATATCCAACCTAAACCTCCCCTCTTTTAGTTTTAGCCCATTCCCCATTCTCCTACCATTATCCACCCGTGCATAAAGTCGGTCCCCCTCCTGCCTGTAAGCTCCTTTTAAGTATTCGAAGGCCGCAATGAGGTCTCCCTGGAGCCTTCTCTTTCCCAAGCTGAACAATCCCAACTCCCTCAACCTCTCCTCATAGGAGAGGTGCTCCAGCCCTCTGATCATTTTGGTGGCCCTCCTCTGGACCCGCTCCAACAGCTCCACATCCCCTCTGTACTGGGGGCCCCAGGCCTGGACACAGCACTCCAGGTGAGGCCTTCCAAGGGCAGAGTAGAGGGGGACGATCACCTCCCTCTCCCTGATGGCCACCTCTCTCTTGATGCAGCCCAGGATGCCATTGGCCTTCCTGGCTGCAAGAGCGCACTGCCGGCTCATGGCCAGCTTTTCGTCAACCATGACGCCCAAGGCCTTCTCCGCAGGGCTGCTCTCAAGGAGTTCTTCTCCCAGTCTGTACACACACCTGGGATTGCCCCCACCCAAGGGCAACACCTTGCACTTGGCCTTGTTGAACCTCATCAGGTTCTCGTGGGCCCGCTTTTCCAGCCTGTCCAGGTCCTTCTGGATGGTATCCCTTCCTGCAGGGCTATCAACTGCAACACTCAGCTTGGTGTCATCAGCAAACTTGCTGAGGGTGCACTCGATCCTACAGTCTAAGTCATCAATAGAGGTGTTCAAAATTTTGAAGTTCTGTGTTCCCTTCAGGTTTCTGCTGTTCTGTTCAGTTCTGCTCACAAGAACAGGTTGCAGCTAACTGCTTTTAGCCTTGTCTAGAAATACAAAGTACTGAATAGATTTGTACATAAGATCTTTGGCACTAGTTTAGCTTTTACCTGCATCTTTCAATTTTAGAAAACTACAACAAAAAAATCTAGTTCAGAGTACTGAACTGGATTTTGCTGAAAAAGCTAGTAAGGATACAATTAAGAAAAAAAAACAAGCTTCCTCTGGGTGAGATCTCTTTGCATATATGCCCTTCTCCTAGAAATTACGTGGTGACTTTTGTGACTACTTATGATTTAATAAGCGGCTGTAACAGACACCAGTTGATTGATACCCACATCCACCATGAATAAGCCAGCTATTTCTCATTCATATTGCCATGCAACACAAGCAGGGGTAACACTGGTGGCAGATTTTTTTCAGATTTAATGACAATAACCTTGTGTCTGAATATTTATTTTATTTAGTTAACAGACAGTAAAGCCTAGTGGATCTTCTTAAATTTCTGCAAACTGCTGGATGAAGCCCTTCAAAAAGAACTACCAACCAAAAAAAAAAAAAAAAACCCCACAAAAATGAAAACAGAAAAAAAAGAAACACCAAACCAACAAAACAATAGCAGCATGAGAAAGGATTAAAAATATAAGCCAAGTTCTTACACAAAAGACTGACGCTAACAAGCTTACTGAGATACACACTGAAGTCTTAGCTTAAGTATAGCGATGTAAGAAAAAGCAGGGTTACGGAATATTAGGCAAATGCTGGTTTGAATTTATTCACACCATAGTGCTAAGCTACTTTAATGTCTGATGAAACAAATGAAGTACAAAGCACAATCACAGTTTAATCAGCTTCTGAACCTCTGCTTAGGCAAAATAGAGTTGTCTCGTTCAATTTATAGTAAGAACTGATCTACTTCAATGATCATAGCACAGAGAAGATCTCTACATTACACAGAGAAAGTAACATATCCTCCTTAAATTTCAGCATATTTCAAGTTAAACCACAAATCTTGAGTTAAAACTAAGGGAGAGTCAAAGATGACAGACATCAGTACAGATCATTAAAAGAATGTATGCTAGTATGCTATCCCTATGAATGACAGCCAATCAGAAGAGGGAAAGAAAAGCATAGAAAACAGGTGTTATCGAAATAACCAAACCCTCCAGCCCTATCTTCAAATAGAAGTACTACTTGCATTACTAATTAAAAATACAATGAACCAAAAAAAAAAAAAAAAAACCACACACAGTCCACACTGACAAGTGATTCCTTCACTTTGTTCAACAAGTCATCTAGGCATACCCCTTCCTCCCTTACGCGTGTTTCAAAAAACCTCAGAAACAGAGTCCTCTATAAACAATTACATATTAAACACATTGCTTGTTTGAGCATTTAGAGCTGTTTGTAGTGAGCCATAACATGTAAGGAAATGTACAAAAGTTCTGCAACAATAATACAGTAGGTCAAGCAAAATTCAACTCCAGATGTTGCCAGCATTCAACCGTCTACCTAGACGGTTATTAGGCAACATAACCCTTTAAGAGGATTTTAAGTGTTTTAAAACCCATTTTGTTTCTTCTATGATTTCAAGCTTTTGTCCGTTTTTTATTGATTATATGCATGTGGCAGTTTCCAAAAAAAATATTACTGATACTGTTACATTACTTAGTCCTCATATCTACTAGATGCAAGCACATACAAAATAATTCACAAGAACAAAAATAAGGTATTTTTCTTCTGACATGGCATGTATCTACTGCACTCTAGGAAGAGCTCTCATTTCTGTTGGTAACTTACATTTTTTCCCTTGCATCACTTCTCAACAATTACTCTCTATAGGTATGCCTATCCTAGCATTTACAGTCATTCTGAGACTGCTATGGAAGTATTCTTACCAACTAATCTAGTCTATCTACTGTGCTACAACACCTCCAGTTTGCCTCCTAGAGTAGGCAATTGACAGCTTGACTGCACATTATCAAGAAATTTTGGATTTGAGATAAAAGATAATAACTGGGAAAAGAATAGTAGTGACATGTTAGGAAACAGCTGAATAAGGTCAGAATTTAATATATTGCAGTATCAGAGCCTCGTCTTCTCTATGTCTTCTGAGTTCTCTCAGATTCTGTTAATAGCAAACCAATGTTCCTGGAAAGACAAGCTCAAAGCCAAAATCTCCATTCAAGCTTAATTATAGGGCAGCTTAGTAGCCACAGTTTTAGTGCTCAAAAGTCTCTAAAAAGCAGAACAAACTATTGAGTGGAAACTGGCTATAATCAACTCTCTCTAGATAACCAGCCCTCTACTGTAACAGACTCTTTCCTTCATTTTCCTTAAGGAAAGAGGAGAGAAACTCCTCTTCCACCTCTACTAGGGGAGGGGGGATGTCTAGGGTGGCAGGGGTAGAACTCTTACATTGACAAGAACGCTCATGTAGTTAAAGTGTGTAATTGCTACAAAACCCATCAATAATATTCAAATTAGAGAAAATGTCTATGTAGTTCCCAAAGGCAACAAACACACAAAAGGCAACAAGAAACAATACAGAAGATATCAGTCTGCAAGGAGAGTATTTTGCTACAGCAACTTGTATTCAAATCAGTTTTCACACAGAAAACTGTCATTTAAGAGAATCAAGTATCATGTATTTGCTTTTTTTTTTTTTTTAAAAAAAAAAAGAGGTACTATTATGCTTTTAACCCCAGGTATTATAAAGCACTTTCTCCCCAAAATGAGTAAACACCTTAAGAAAGCATAACATTTATAATATTTATCTTGAAAAGGAAAGTTATTTTCAAGGTCAACAGGTATACCTACATTTATTGTAGCCTTGTCAAACTCTGCTTCTGAAGATGTAGGTGATAGGGGGCTTATAGGGCTTAGAGAGGGGGAGCTGTCCACACTAGAAATGTAGTCTGGGTCAGGAACATACAAGATCTATAAAGAAGATATAATGTAGTTAGAAGTTATGCTTTCAAGTTTAGATTTCTCACTAGTTCAGGTATATTTGTAATGTTTTCAAAATAAGCTACACAAGGTTACTTATGCTCAAGTTAATTTTAACAGAAATTGAGTTGAGGGAATAAACAACACAAAACACTTCTTAATTTTAGCTTTCAAAAGTTTTTAAATATTATCTTTGGATGAGTGATACTTAGTCATAATTGAGAAAAGACTCAGACAGAAACTATTAGAATTATACAGCTTGTCAGCAACACTCAGAATATGCAAGGAAGACCTGTCCCTTGCTGTTATTCTACTAGCTGAACAACAAAGAAACAAGCCGAGGAAAAAGGTTATAGACATAGCTCTTAGCACTGAATGTAAAAGAAAAGTCTCTTAAGTTATGCACCCCTTAAATACACTATTTGGGCCTTGGTAGGCATTCAAAGTTAGACAAGCTTTTGCAGCAATCAAAGATAAGCATGGGATTGTTTCAAATACAAAGCCAATACCAAATGGCCTTATCAGCTGAGCTATCATTTCTTGCCAGGCATGGCTTTGAAAGAAATGGAAACTAAGGGCTGGGGGAAGAGGAAAGAATGAAAGAAGGATGTAAGCAATATTGACCTATAAGAAATAAGTAACAGTAGTTCATATACCCCGCTAGAAGAACAGTAAGGTTTCAGGATGGAATGGAAACATTATTTGATTTATTAAAGTAGAATTGCAAGCAGTAGCATGCAGTCAAAAATACTGTTTCTAAGCTGTACTGTATTTGTTTTCAGAGCAAGAGACTATAAACAGCCTGCTACATTCGCAAAGTAGCAATTTAGCTTGTACCCAACTGTCATTATATCATTAAGTACATGTAACCATAAAAAAATTCCTTGATTTAGGGGAGAGAGAGAGTTTCATTATTTGTTCCCTTTTTCAGAAGTTATTTAGCAGGCACAAGAAACTCACAAACTAGAGAAAACTGAAGAAGCCCTTTACAAAGCCCAGGGGAAAGCCAGTAAGAGAAGTACTTTAACACTTCCCCTAGTAAAGGTGAGAAACATGGGGGAAAAGGTCTTTGCTGAGTAAGTAACATACATAGTATGATAGTACCTGTCCAGGAACGACTGCTCTGGAGAAAAGCTTATTTAATTGAACCAGTTCATTGGGTGTTGTATCAAATTTCAAGGCAATACTGTTTAAAGTATCTCTTGATTCCACCTGTATCAATTGGGGGAAAGAAAACAAAAACAAACCTGTAAGCAGTTAGTTCAAATAGAGGCTTATAAATTTCAATTACATGTTTATGAAAATCTCAGTAAGTCTACTTTAAGTCTCCATATCTTTGACTGCCCCAAAACATAAACTACCTGCTGAATATTAATCTACTTCAAGCCTGTATAAGGATACCTGCCTTCCCACTCAGTTCTCAGGTGATGAACTGTGGCTGTAGCTCAGATACTGCACCAGTACTCCTGGTCTGTGAATTCACTGCTGGGTACCACTGCACATACACATGACCAACTGAATACCACTAAAAAAAGTTTATCGCAATAATACAGGGCTTCATAAACACCATACCAAGGGAAAAAACATCCTATTGGTTAAGAAAAGATGAAAAAATAATTTAAGGGATAAGGTGGGGAAGGGGGAAAGAGACAAAACCACAGTTTTCTTCCTACTATGTTCCACACACAACTGTTTCAAAAAAGCAGGTGGATACCATCAGCTGACTGCACATCCAGGATATGCATCCTCTGCTTCTCATGCTCTTCCTTAAAGGCATGAGAGCACTGTATCTTGTGTGCCTTGTCAACTCCTGACAAACTTAGAAGGTAAATGCCCCTCACTTCTGCTTGAATGAATGAGCTGGAGCAGAACAAAACAAGGATAGGGATGAAGGAAGGGTCACAAAACATGTCAGACCAAAAGCTATTAACAACATGCAAGAGGTTCAACCTTACACACAGCCACACGGGAAAACGCAGTGTCTGGAACTACAAGACTGAAATGCTCTGCTTCAGCAACCATCCAGCAGTGTAAATGAGTACTGAAGCACACATTGGGGCAGCCTGCTTCCAACCACACGCTATTTTGGCCTGTTTCAGTCGATTTAGCTTATTCTACATAACATATATTCTACTGATAACTAATAAGCACTATAACAAGACTCATTCATTCTTCACAGAAGCAGCAAACATTTTGCCAGAATGTAAGTATACATATTTAATCACCCAATATTAACTAAATTATGTAACTTTAATACATTTTGTTGACATTGTGCGAATAGCTGGTAAATACAGTTCATATCTGCTGCAAAGCAAAAGTAGCATATAAAGTGTTAAGTAATTGTTCCTCAAAACACATTCCCACTTGAATGTTCCAAAGCTTAAAACTGAACTGAACACTGATCCCAGAAGAATTCAGGAAGAGGAATACTACCTCTTTATTAACTTTTAAAATGTTCCATCATGCTAGCAAACATATGTTGACACTACAGAATTTAAAAGAACAGCATAACTGGCAGATATAGAGGAGCAAACTATATCCTTTAAATATAGAAGCAAGTTGTCCTGTAACAACTGCTACAAGTATCATATACTTTGAAGACTATNAAATATATTAGTAATAAGTTAGTATAATACTGATAACAATATATTGGTAATACTCAGTAACATATTAATATTTCAAACTTATACCGAGATTTACAAGCAGAAGTTGAATAATTCCTCCCTATACAGGATTTATCTTTTTGTGAAGGTGCATTTGCCAGCCTAAATTCACTAAAAACAGATAGGTACTGCCAAGGAAATGGCAATTTTCTTCTCCAGAAGAATTTCTGTGTTATGGTAGCTCTTTGTATAGGAAGCTATTAAGACACATAAAGCAGAAGACCTCACTACTGGTATTTCAGTTGTGAAACACTTCTGTACTACAGTAATTCAGTACTGCATGATCCCACAGATACGCATAAATCATGATATTCTCATATGCTTCTTTTAACTGGTTCTAATGCAGAAAGAAAGATGAAGTATTTCAACTTATTCCACAGACTACAACCAATCTGAGAGCCAAATCACAAAGGACAGTAGTGTTTCCATCTGAAGGTCTACATACTGCAGGATGTTTGCTGAAACAAACTTCCAAATGAGATCCAAAACTTGGCCTAATTCAAAAGTTCGCTTTCACATAAGTGTTGGAGGACAACTGTCCGGTAGGTGCTCTGTAGGTGTCACTTAATGAAGAACGTATTTGAGATTTTAGACTAACTTATAACATTCATAGCATTCAAGCACAACACACAGCACTTTAGCCTTTAAGAATGCATTCATTCTCAGCTTTCAGAGACAGACCATCTGGTGAGAACTCCAAGCAGCTGAAGGTGTTCATCTTACACAACCATAAGACAGCAAACATAACAGAGCCTCCTTTTCTTCTCTGGTTATAAAACTTGAGCAGGTGAATCTTCACATTAAATTTATCACTGCTGCTCTCTGAACTTCTTAAAATGTTCATGTAATACAGCCTTCTATTCCTCCAATTCTTGGGGGAACTGGGGAAATTCTCTTCTACCATTCAAAGAATAAATAGAATCTGAACTAAAATAAAAAATATAGTTCTCCACAAAGTTAAAAACTAAAAAGCAAAGAAAAAACTCCCCATCCCTCCACACTCCATAGCCACCCCCTCCAGACTTTTCCTGTCGTTTCCCTTCTTCCCACCCACCCCCTCTTCCAGGAAAAAAAGCTTTCTATACACTATGTATGCAGCCATTTAAACACTACTTGAATATTAAAAAAGCCTATGGAAGTATTTGAGCATTAAAACCCTATGCTGCATCTTCATGGGAAAAATCTCCCTTTCTGAGCAAGCAGAGGGAAGATGAACAGTAGTTAAATTGTTTCATGATTTTAAAGAATGGCAAGATTTGTTCAAATACAGATAAAACCCTGATAACACCAATCACTGCTGCCATGTGAAAGCACTATTTTATTCCCTAGAAACAATCTGAAATTGAATTGAGCAGGCTAACTGTTGCCTAATAGTGACTCAAAACATATGGATTGAATTTTCTTCTTTAGTACACAGATTATGCATGACTCATGTATAAAGACTAAAAGATATTGATCAAAGGAAATGCAAAAAGAAGAATCAATTATTTGGGACTGCATTAAGCTGAACACACACAAGCTCTGTTTCGTACAACAACTTCTGCCATAAAAAGGCTTTTCAAAGTGTAAGTAGCTTTCCTATAGTCAGAAGCAAGAGCTTCTAGTCCCCTCTCTATGTAGTTAACAACACAAGGTAGAAGATATTAGGGAATAAGGGCTTATGAAGTCACTTACAGATGTATAAAAATAAGCATGAAATTCTAAGTTAGCAAAGCACATTTCATACAGATACGACTAGATAGAGTGAGAGAGAGCCCCTTTTTCACGTACACAGCACTATTTGTATTCATGTCTGCCACACGTGCCAGCAGACAAATCCCTCCTGCCACCACTAAGGTTCTAGCTTCTTTCATTTCTGTCAGATTAACACTTTGCAAAGTTATTTAAAGAATTCATTTAAAAAAATCGAAGTTCCTACTGATATTTTAATGAGCTGTCACTGCATCTCTACAACTGGAGGTCACTCATTCTCCAATTAAAAATTATACATTTAATATGTATGAATCAGAGTATTGCAAAAAAATTTGCTGTCCAATAACTAGAACAAACAAAGCAATAGTTTAGGAGAATTAGAATGAAATAAAATTCAGGAGATAAGACCAGGAAGAGGGATTAGGACAAAGGGAAAAAGAGGG
>VXAV01002072.1:148116-161224 GCA_013399715.1 Alectura lathami | reverse complement strand
CACGACAACTTTGACTGGTGTGCCCAAGCCTTTGGCAACATCAGATTATTATTATATCAACTAATTTTTAATGTGCCTAATTTCTGTAACATGAAACTTCAGAAAAGTGGAACTTTTAAATATTGTAAGCACAACTCCAGAAATAGTTTCAGAGTTAGGTAGATGGTACAATATATTTGCAGTAACACCTCATCATTGTGCTTCCCTTTTTCCAAATCTCTCAAAACTGGGCAAAAGAGCAGCAAGTTCAGAGAAGAGTCAGACAAGAACATAGCCCTGGCTTTGAAATGAAGCATCAAACAAAAAAGTATGTAGTATGTAAGAGTCCAAACAGCACACAGAAAGCTTATGATGGCAATAAAACAGCTTTATCAGGAAAGATAACCTTAAGCACTCTCAAGGGACCCTACAATGGAAAGCCCAACCCACGATTACTCTGGAAAGCTATTAGCACAGACTGGCCACTCCTCTACTCTCAAAGTAAGCATGTCCAGCAAGTCATTACAACAACAAATTCCAAGTGCTCACGTGGCTTTAAAGTCTAGCAAACTTTCACCTATTTGACAATCAGCATAAAAGCACTTGCAACCCACATCCCTTGAGATTTTAGACTAACTTATAACATTCATAGCATTCAATAGAATTCTTGATCAAGAATTCCTAATTTACCCTGAGAAGCTGAACTCATGAGCCAAAGCAGTCCTGTTTTCAGCATCCAGACTAACCACTAACTCTTTCATTTGTTTGTTTTAGTTAGAAAAGAGTTTCTAGAGGCCGGACCCTGCACTCTATAGCTATGAAAAGATCAAGTTAGAAGACTGACAGTTCAGTGGCAAGAACTCTGGCTTAAGACTCTGTTCTACTACAGACTTGTGTGACCTCCAGTAATTGACACGAGATTCTTCTCATGACCTGGACAGTGTACACAATGTGTTAGGTGCTTATCCACTGCTTCAGAAGGAATTCCCCAGATTTGGACAAAACTAGAAAAATAATCGCATTTACCTTTCTTCAGTGGCTAGAATCCAAACAGGAGAAATTTGTTTTTAATTTCAACATAAAAAAAAGCCCTTAGTATGGCTAGAATTACGTTCCCACTATGAGCCAAGCTAATGAAATGCATCTTGCTTCAATACGCACATCCTCTGCCTCTCTCCAGATTAGTACCACAGGCTTTTTAGCAGTTAAGCCATATTAGTCTGGCTTAATGTAACATTAAGAGTTAACTTCTCCCTCTCTCTTATTCTGGGAAGAAGAGCTCCAAGAGATCAAGTAAAGATGTTTATCAAGTTCTCATTTTTATTTTATCCTGTCCAGCTTGAAAAGCATTTAAAGACAGTGATAGGCTTTCCTCGTTTTAATGTTAACCCCGTAAGTATTATTTAAAGGCTTAATTATACCTCCAGTATATAACACAAGACAGATACTTCTCACTTCAGTTTCCCTTAGTAACCACAAATGCGAAAGCTGACTGCAGCACAGTTTGAGGGTCATTTCAAGAACAGAACAGGCAGAGAACGGCTCCATTTTCAGATACTGCTGGAATAAATTTATACTGTAAAAGGTATGGATCTATGGAAGTGACCAGAAGGCAGCTGGAAGGTCAGTATCAAGATACAGCCAACCCTCCCCTACCCCTAAGCAAAACCTTCGTTCTATTTTTCCTCCTGATGCCAACAGTTTATTAGCAGTGCTGAAAGCTGGCAACTTGCAGAGGATTTTATAATTAATATTATTTACTCTAACCAGTTACATAAAGCTGAATCATTCAACACGCTCATTAGCTTAGCAGTGGCAGTTTAGTTATTTTTTTCTTCTGAAGAAAACAGGTAACAAATAAAGAAAAATATTTTAAAAAGCATTACTGAAGTACTACTAGCTACCTAATTGCTGATTTAATTTACTCTAAAATAAGCCATCAGATATATAGAATTACAGGACTAAAGGCAATGCATATCACTGTTCTGCTTATATTTTGTAACGACACCAAGTCTGCACTTGGTTTGCATTGACATTCTAATAACTAAACAACAACTTACAGAGTATTCAATCGTCCCTTTAGGCTTTTGAAAAGACATTCGTCGCCCATCTTTCTTGTCTGGGGTCTTCTTCTGGCCAGTGTCTGAAAAAAATTGAGGCAACGTGCGTGTTAAATTCATTCTCCTCTCTCAGCACTGTCACAGGCTGCTGACTACAGCCCCGTGGGCAGACATCTAATTCACCAGTGACACAGCTTGCTCCCAGTGACTGTCTAACAGAGAGCCAGCTGCCAGGATAAGGGCTCCATTCCCTTGCAATGCTTTAAGCGTTTGACCAATATAAGCCACTGATAACTAGGAATCAATTAACCAAAAGAAGTACTTGCTAGCAGGGAGGAAGCTATTAAAGAAGGGAGACTAAACAGGCATCTGCCCCACCAGGCTCTGAACCACAGTGTTTAATTGGTTTTCTATCACATCCCTCTGCTTTTGCCTAGAGGGGAGGTGATCTAGAGTTCCTGTGTTTGAGCTAGCAGCTTTTTTAAGCTAAATGCCCTTTGGTAATTACAGAGTATTTAAAGCTTTTGTGTAAAACAAAAGTGCATTCATATTAAACTTCAGAATTATCCTGCTTATAGCAAACATAGTGCATACACCCTATGCATAAACAGTAAGACTCTAAATAAATAACACAACTTAACAGCTACTCTTACTGCTGCATTTCATTTTGATGACCTCCATTTCATAAACCAATAAACAAGCTGTACCTAAAGTATATTCTAATTTTTACTACTCAGCTTGATATCTTTATAATTAAGACAATGCAGAAGTGTACTTTCACGATTAAATAGAAATCATTTAACACTACATCTTTAATGCATCCGTCTGTAGGCAGGTACATTTTTTTTTTTTAAAAAAAAGAAAACAAACCTCACCAGTTACATCTGCCACAAGGTCTCAATTTCCAACAGTTAAATATCTGCTATTAAAGAGCTCAAAATTCGTAATGAATGAGATGTCATGTTTCCATGCTGCATTATCTCTGCTACTGTTTTGATACCTTCCAATTTCTACCACCTTAACTGACTATACTCAGTTAAATATTTCAAAATAAACTGAGAACAAGAACAAGCTCACAAAATATGTATTTTTCAAACACCTTACCCTACAGAGATTGAGTACAAAGTACGCTTTACGTTTAGTTAAGTTGAGATGATACATAAACTCACTACAAGTTTACAGTGACTGCTGCACATCGATGCTTTTAGTTAGGATCCTGACAGCTACACAGGAAAAGAAACTAGAAGTATGCTTGTATGAATTTCACCTCCCATCCTGACTCCCCCAAATTTCTGCACAGGTAGCTGAAACTATCAAGATATGAGAGGAAAAAAATAATACAGCATGAACTACATAGGATGCTCCGCAGTGCCAAAGAAGAACAAACATCAAAAAAAAAAAAACAAAACCAAAACACTAAAACCTCAACAAATACCTCAAATTTGCAACACTGGGCAAATTGTAGAGGACAATAATAAAAGCCAGATTCTCTGCTAGAAGTACATACCTTACAAGGGAATATTCATTGGACTAATTCTACATTTTATATATATTAAAAAACAAGTCTGAACAAGAATGCTCCAATACTCAAGGTAAAATTTTGATAGGTTAATTATGGCAAGTTTTAATAGCCATGAGCAATAATCAAGATGTTAAGCCTAGTGTTAAACACCTTCTAGGAATTCTGAGAGTCTGAAAATTGTAGCTCTGCAACCTGCCATCTTCATCCAATACATTAAAAGGTATTTCTTCCCTAATTTACTAATTGTAGCTTTAAAAAAAAAAAAAGAAAATACCTATGAGAAGCCTTTGTAATTGATGACATTAAGAGCCTTTAAAGATGTGCCAAATGTCTCCACAGGAAGTTACCTCTCCCAGTAATGAGTAAAACACCGGAAGTTACATCTAGAACAACAGTAGCCAACATTCTCCTCTCCCAGATCAAATATTTCGTTGCCAGTTCCTACCCGACCTTGCAATACAACACCTGTATCCTTGGCAAGCTGCTGAAAATAGCAACAGCCATCAGACTTGCAGCTATTCCAGTCTTATTAAAACTCTACCTGGTGCCAGCCTAGTTCAAATACTCTTAGACAACAGTCAAAGTATGCAGTGGAAGACAGACTGAACTCAGTCAGGATCCTGTACTGAATAATCTATACATGGAGTAGGTCTTCATTAGAAGAAGCATCTTCTCTCTACCCACCACCATTACTTACAAATATAGGAATCCCATACTATATAAATATACACACACTTCATTTACCAGCATCTTCCCCCCCACCTCAATCCAAATTCAGGCTTCCTTTATCTTCGTACTAGCTCGTGCATGCAAGTGTCCAAAGAGTTTGCAGACAGATGCCATTCAGGAGGTGATGTTAAATTATCCTCTCTCCTTCTGGCAACTGAATAGAAGAATAAAGCCTTGCACAGATAACCACTTCTGATTTTTTATTTTATTTTTATTTAATTCTGGCAAAAGGAAAGTTATTTGCTTTTTAGAGCAGATAGACTCACTGGGCATCACAGACTTCAGAGTGCTTGGGTAACTTCAGGAAAGTAATAGCAACCAGAGGGCGGGAAAGGGCTTGATGGAAGCCCACAAAGAATGCAGATCCCAGAACTCCCAGCACAAGGTACCCAGAAGCTCATGAGCCACAATTTATTTATCCAATGTACACCCCACTTTCCGAGCCTAATGTAGTAATTCCTACTTCCCCCATCAGTGCCCACTGTAATTCTTCCCCTCTGTGACAGCATTATTTCCTGCTCACTGTATGCACACATAATGCAAATGCTTCACATCCTACACTGACCTAAGTCCCCTGGGGCAAGGAGAGATGGTTGCAGGCAGCACTGAGCCACCTTGCTGGCCAACCCCAGGACACTGCTGTTAGGCCAGTCACTTGAGCTGTCTGTTCACAGAAAATCTGCACATATCACCACAAGTGCCAGAAACAAAACCGGGCAGTATTTCAACTGCGAAAACAGGTCGGAGACAAGCATTCTACTTTCCTGACGGCATACCGTAAAGCCTCCAACAGTCTCTTGCAGAATGAGCTGGCTGTTTGTTTTTCCAGAGGAAAGTAAAGTCGTCCTTCAGCCACCCTTGTATTTCTAGTGCTCTAGGAGACATGGGAAAGCTGAAACGTCTGCAAAGACCTCAGCACAAATGGCAATCAGTCTTATCCTTCTATTTCACTTACTTTTGTGGTGAAAACCCTGTTCCGCGTGAGCTCATCTTAGTAAGCTGCACAACGTGTACCAGCAGTAAGACAACCAGGCTACAAGAGGCTGATGTTCTCAGAGCTCAGGTGCAGAAAAAAAACTGACACCAATCACAGCATGTCACACAGGACACAAGAAGTCAGCCTTGTCTTACAAGTGGACTGGCAGTGCTGTGTCATGAGATCTGTAGCCGGGCTGTTTCACACGGAAACAAAATGAGTCCTTCGCTAACACTGGAGTTAAAGCATCAGCTCTGAACTACCATTTCATAGGACTGGGCTTCTGCAACAGCTTGAAACCCTGAAGAGGAAGAAGGAGTATGTGCCAGATCCACAAAGTATTTGAGCTGTGCAGGGCTTAAAGGACAAGATATAGAAGTCAGTGTTCAAAGTGACACCAGAGCAATACGCAGTCTGAATGTTGGATGCGAGCATACAGAGACAGCAGACGAGATGAGTGGAGCAACAGAACTGCGAATGTGTGACCATCACCAGAACCAGAGAGCAGGACTCTTGTTATTCCAGTGTGCTTATACAAGGCAGGAAAAGGAATTTTAGGAACATTATGTCTGAGGAACATAAAGCTTTAGATAAGGCAACTTCAACCTTAAAACAGTCAGTAGCACCATTCGTCTGAAATTTAAGTTAAATTACAGCATTTACAGATGGGTTCTGCCAGTTAACTCTAAGGCCCCACACCACTGAATTTTGGTTGACTGAAAACATTCCCCATGTGGCACTGCTACGTCAAATCAGCAAGTAAAAGGAGACCTCATTTCTTAAGCCACCTGAGCTGGCTTGTAGACCTTCTGTTCTATGGTTTGATGTCTCTAGCCCATCCTTCAGGCTTCTTGCAAGAAATGCTGTCAAAGAGAAAAAGATTTGTACCAAGAAACAATGCAAGGATAACATGCTGAAGAACTGCTTAAGAGTATCCTCAAGTTCTTCATGAAATACAATATATTTTCTTTACTCCACTGTTTTTCCTACAATATCCACCAGAAATCTGAATTTCAAATTCAAATTGTCTATAGCTTTCAATGTTACTCAATGTTTGTTCTTTAATTAAAGTCATTGTTAACAGAAGTTAAAGATCACTTTCTCCAGAGGAATAAATTCAAAAGCTGAACAAGCATCCTTTAAAATAAAGCAAGATGAACAAGTCTTCAATGAACTGAAATTATCTGCAGTTAGTAACTGAGCTTATTAAGGTCAGGAAGATGGAATAAAGATCTTTCTTCAATATTGTTGCAAACAAGAACTGTGCATTACACATTAGATTTGCATGTGTCTAAAAAAGAGGCAGAGGCGGCAGACTTGTTAAGTGCTTGTCAAGGACAATCTTTTACAGGATCTTAAAAAAAAAAAAAAGAAAAAACACAGAACATATGGGGTAAAGTTTTTTTTTTTTTTTAAAAGAACTGAATCACATAAGGAAGTAAGGAAAATAATCTTTCCTTGAAAGATTCTCTAATAAGTTGTTATTTAGCACCACATGAAACAGTTTTCTAATTGATAAGACAGAGGAAGAATAGATATTACATTTTTATTAGATTGGTTCCACTCTGTAGCAATCAGATCTGTATAATCTACTCATAAAGAACCAAAAAGATTAAAATAGGAAATCTTTGTACCCAGTAAGGCTTGGTGACTTGTTCCCCCTCCCCGCCCTGAGTTCCTACATCTCAGCAGAGCAAAAGTCTCATTGCCCCTTCTCCTCCTGGTGTTAGAATATGGACTGTTAGTTTCAGTTACCTCCCAATATCTTAGGAAGCCAGAGAGAATGGGAAAGAGACCCTAAAAGTAGGCCACAAGATGCTACTGCTCTACTGCTTTCTCACAGAAGTTTTAGGAGCCCAGACACCACGGCAGCACCATACACAATGCTCCCTTTAGTTCCCTTGCCTACACTGAGCAGCTGCTTCTCACGCTGTGATTCAGTGCTTCCTAGCAAGTCATGTTCTTGAAACCCTTGATCATTAAATGCCCCAAACTAATTGCATCAAGACACTGTTAATGCTGCATCAGCACTTCAACATACCAAAACTGCTTTTTCCTACGACATGGATTCATCACCAATTTATTTGTGATCCCCTTGCAACACAGGACCATCTTTCTGCATCCAGTCAGCTGTACAGCCCTTAGCAGAAATAATTAACTGAATTGAGGATTTCAGGCATCCTGTATAAGCAGGCCACTTCTCCAAATGGCCAAAAGACCTACAGCCAGCTCCACGCACAACACTCCTGCCACTTACATCACTCTGGCTTTCGTACGAAAAAATGTTTTACAGTCAGAGTGACAGAAATGCTTCAGGTTTTCACATTATTCCACAGGATGTGTTAGTAACAGTAAGCTTCCTTCACTGTTCCACCTAAATATGTGTATAGTTTAATATATCAGAGACTACACTGCTGCAGTCTCTACCCCTACTGCAGAACCTTTTTGCAGACCAAATGCATGTTTTCATTGCTACATACAAGTCAAAAAAAGGAGTAAACACTCAGATGGAAAAGGAAGCTAATTTATGAGCATTTCTGACAATAGTTATTGTCCTTCTCGTTCAGATATTTAAACCTATTTCGTTGCATATAGGATCAACACAGTAGCACATAAGCAGTTTGAACAGCAAGCAGCAGTATCAAGTTATCCTTAGATCAGGCCTTTATGATTTTACACTTTGCCTTCCCATACTTAAGCCAATGGTGCTTAAAATTTTTTCAAGAGCTCAAAAACAGGTAGCTTATCCTAATGGTGCAGCAAGTTATGCTCTAAAACTGCTCTGCAAGCTTGCAAGTATATTCACTCACACACAGTGCCTACGTGAAGTTATAACCAACACTTCTGCAGACACCTCACTGTGCAAGTTCATTGCATTAGGCTTGCAGATGACACCAAACTGGGAGGACCACTCAGTGTACTCAAGGGCAGGACTGCCGTTCAGAGAGATGTAGACAGGCTGGAGGAAGAGGCTGAAAGGAACCTTACAAAGTTCAACAGGACAACAGTCCTACATGGGAAGGAAGCGCTCGGTGTGTTATACAGGCCAGCACTGCAGGGCTGACCTCAACAGAACATCAGCTTTAAAACCACTTTGATGCTAGAAACTGCATTTGTGTATTTTTTTTTTTTTTTGACTGATTAATTCCAGCAGAACACATAAGAAAACAGTAAAGGCTACATTACTAGAATGAATTGTACTTAAATTATAAACTATTCTAGCAGATGAATGAAACATTTAAACTAAACTTCAGTAAAGCATCTCAGTAGGGTTCTGGTGATATAATCAGTAGTAAAAACTGGATTAAGAACTGTGAGCAATGCCCGAAACTAGCTAAAGGGAAAAGCAAAATAGAAACTAGCACAGTATAGAGACATCCTAATGAGATCCCAAGGGACTAGTCTTAAAAGCACTTTAATCACACATTAACAAACAAACAAACTTGGAAGCTGACAGCAAATCAATAGCAAAGGCTGGTCAAAGTGACACATAAGGAATCCTGTAGTCCCAAAGCCTGGAGAAAAGCAAGGTGAACGTGGCAGCACAAAACATAACGTTAAATGATCTTTTGCTTCACATCACATACGCAGGGAACACTCAAGAATTCCTGATATAATCCTGTAGCCCAAATCTGAAAAGATTGTGCATATATTAACATATCACAAGATGCCTGAGTCACCAGCCTGATACGTTCCAAGATTACATTTTCTTCTTATGCCTGTATCAGCTGAAGTATTTTCAGACATGAGAGAGAAGCATTAATGTCTTAGTAAAGGTGTTGGTACATTTTATATGTGCCTCAACCAGATCAGTGTGTACAGGAAGGCCTGGAGCACTGTGTCTTCCCAGCTTGAAGCTCCTACCACACTTTACCATGCACCTGTTAAACTTAATTTCTTAGAAATATGTAAGAAGGACAAAGTGAGAAAATAACCCACTTCTTTAGATTTCAGTATTTACTTTTATTACTACTTTATTCCAGATTCTACAGCAGGAATTGACAAAAGGACTATAACTCTGCCCTTTGTATTTCTGCTGCAGCACTGCTACCTTCACTGTAGCACAGAGCAGTTACCAAACACACGGCTTACTGGATTACACTGCGTACTGCTATCAGTCAAAAGCTGATATGACAAAACGTAAATAAATCCACAGGCCATATGGCTGAAAACTGACAACCAAAGTGAGGCCAGGGGAGAAAACAAACCTTTTTAAAAGAAGGCAGCAAGACCAATTTCCCCTGACAGATTGAGTAAGAGGATGCTCTGAAGCAGGAATTCTGAATGACTGGTTTTCATTTCTGTAACTTCTGTAATTAAAGATACACTGCAGGAAGTCAAGACTGTTTGTGCAGTTTGCCTTCTCCCTCCATGAGCTGACTGCAGGCAGAAGCGAGGGGAGAACATCTAAGAGAGGCTCTGGGTGCACAAGTCTGTCTTCACAGCCAGAGAGCATGACCTGGAAGAAACCTCTTCAGTACACCTACTCCAGCCTTCACTTTGAAGCAGGAGTGTCAACATCTCTGTCATCATCAAACCAGCTCAGCTGGGGCTTGGTTGAGTCAAACCAGTAAAACTAAATTATGGAAAATTCCCTGTAGTCTGTACCAGCCATGTTCTACCCTCCTTGGGAAGCTTTTTGTATTGTCTAGTCTAAACCTCCAAAGCCAGAACTTGAGGCTGTTGCCCCTTCTTTTATCATGTTACTACTGAGAAGGACATGCCCTTTAATTCACCCTTAAATGCCCCTAAATTGCCTCAGCCTTCTCTGTGCAAGGCTAAAAGCCAGCTCCCTCCGCCCCTCACAGGTCATATACCCTGTGCCCCTACTGGCACTCCTCTGCTGGTCCCTCTACAGTTTCTCAGCAGCTTTCATGAACTGTGCTGCACAAAACAGGACACAGAGTCCTTACATAGCCTCACCAGGGCCACAGAAAAGAAGCAAAACAATGTCTCTCACTTCACCAGCCACGCTCTCTTCTGCGGCAGATAGAGCAAATGGCATAGTGAGTTATGAGACATGCTGTTGGCTCATTTAAGTAAGCTTTCGTATGGATGAGACTCAAATCAAACTGAATATTCAAGTTAATTCTGCAGTGAAGATAATCCTTAATCATGCATTCCCTAAAGCCTCGAGTTGCATCTTAAAGCAAGCAAAAGCAGGTGCAACTTCCACACAAACACCTACAATAAACAAGAAAAAAACCCACAGCTACCAAGCTGCATGGTGCAGTTAACACACTAAAGGGGGCCAACAGGAAAGGTGGGGACGGAGTGTAGTGACAGGACAAGGAATAATGGCTTTAAACTAAAAGACAAGGAAGAAATTCTTCACTGTGAGGGTGGTAAGGCATTGGCACAGGCTTCCCAGGGAAGCCTTCCCCACCCCTGGAGGTGTTCAAGGTCAGGCTGGATAGGGCTCTGAGCAACCTGCTCCCCTCCCCACAGCAGGGGGTTGGAATGAGATGATCTTTAAGGTCCCTTTGAACCCAAACCATTCCATGATTCTAGGATTCCATTCTAAAGCTTCTCTCTAAATCCAGGCCATACATATATATTAGCTCCTTGCAGAAGTTATCAATGGACTATCTTTAGAAGCAATATTTTAAAACTTATGTTGCATTCTTCCCCCTTTCAAAAAGGGAGAAATACACTGAAGTTATTGGGAGCACTGTTAAAGCTGGATGCTTTCTCTGACATTCCTGTTTCTCCCTACATTTTTATCCTCCACCACACTCATTAGAAGACAGAATACCTTTGTGAAGTTTCACTGGCCTTGCTGCTGACACAAACAACATGAACTGGTCCAACAGGTTTACAGCCTCCCATGGCACTATACTATTCAGTCTCCCAATCTCTCCTTTCTCCCTTCTGAGGAGGGACAGAATCTGTTCAGCACATACCTGAACAAGGATGTAGGCTTGCAACAGCCATTTAAGGTATGGTGTTTGACCACAGTTGCTTCCCTAAACATAGAAACCTTACAGTGCACTCACCACAGGTCGTCAACTGCTTAAAGATGAGAAAAAAAGAAAAAACACTAAATGTAGATTTAGTAATATTACATGAATAAAATTGAGGTACTTTAAGATGTAAAAATGAAAATAATTAAAAATGTAGAGATGGGTTTGTTTCAGAAATTAGAGCATGCATATTTCATGTGGAAGTATGAATAAACTTACACATGGAGGAACTATTCCAAGAAACAACGCATAGTCATAACTGAACCATGTGAAGAAAATAAGCACTGAAAAGATCCTTCAGAAAGTTACAAGCAGGGGAAAAAAAAATGCAGGAGTAACAGGCCTGGATCCAGAACACTGCATACAGACACTGAACATTTAGATCAGTGAAAACTCGGGTTTAAGATAGTGTTATGCTACCCATCTTTAAGTTGAAATCCAACCTCTACTGTAAGTACTGTATTCATTGTTACAGCTTCCACAGCACACTACCACCATGGCACAGGCAGTTTTGAAATCCAGGAAATAATCGCCACAGGAAGAATTCTAAATTCCATGAGAATTTCCTTCTGCCTGTAAGTGACCTAAATCCTGTGAAGAAGAAGACAGCACGGAGAGCTGTCTAATTGCCTAGGTCTGGACAAACCCAAAGTATGGGTCTGTCTGTAGCCAAAGGAGCTTCTTCTTCCAAGTCATCACATGTATCACAGGACATGCTGTAGACTTCACAGCTGAACACCAGGCCTTGCAACTGACTGAAGAGCAGAATATACTTGAAGATTTTTACTGTCATTTTGTTTCTGCAAAAGAATACTAGTCATCTTTGTTAACAAGCCTGTAACAGTTTGTGGAGGCCTTATTCAAGGTACTTTATCTCACTGCTAAAACAAGTCCCTGCCTCTTTCTCACCCCATTATGACTTTAGACTGGGGAGCAGAAGGGCAGAATAAAGCAAGGAAGTGTAGCAGCGTAAACATAGCTGGTCACCTATGATCCCTTCTGTACAAAAGGTATGATCCAAAGCACACAAGCAGAGATTATCATCTACGTTTCACCCTGCATGGGCACTTCCCTCACCTACTGCAGTAAGTGGCAAGTCTTGTTTCTCCTGATTAAAGGAAAGAAAGTTATTTTACTTATCCAAAACAATCCGAAGGACAAATGAAACTTAATGACCCCTAGACCAAGCTGCTTTTACTAGTGAAGGCATGGGCTGTTTTTTCTGCCCAGCCCATAGCGTTACTTCCCTACAGCCCTCATTGCCTGCCCCTCTTCTGCCTCCACAAGGTGCGCACATGCTGCCCAGCCCCGCAGATTTCTTGCGGTACTTCTTGCCAAGCCGGGTGCTCACTTCAGGTGCGTAAGACACAATACTAATACTGCAGGCACAACAGCATTATCAAGAAAGTGGGTGACAGGGCCATTAAAAAAAAAAAAAAAAAATCACTTGCTGTCTCCTGACTGACCTGTTGAACCACTGTAAGGCAGACTCATGTTACTTCTGCCCCTAGCACTACCAAAACTATTTTCAAAATACTTTTGTAAGTCCTCCTGGAGCATGTGAAAGGCAGAACGCACCCTGCACGCGAGGTAGAGCTCAGACCACAGAAGGTCTCGCCAGCCATTCCCCCCTACCCTAACCAACAGAAGTACCAGGAAAGCGAGTGGGAGGCGTCAATGACAGTAAACACCGTGGCACCGACGTGAGGAAGACTTTCACGGACACGCAGCCTGACGGTGCAGGGATGCCAGCACCCAGGCAGGTGCAGCGGCGGGGCCGGGGCACAGCCGGCACTCTGCCCGGTGGCACACGGCCAGGCCGCGGCCCACGTCCTCTTTCCGCCGCCACTCCCCGGCCCGGAGAGTTCCAGGACAGCCC
>VXAV01002072.1:123445-147506 GCA_013399715.1 Alectura lathami | reverse complement strand
GCTGTGAAGGAGCCGAGGGTCCGACGCCGGGACGCGCGGGCTGCCGCGCCTCGGGGGCAGCGAGCGTCCCTCGCCGCTCGCTCGCTCGTCGCCGCGAAGCAACTTTACCTCCCCGCATGCCTCGGAGTTGCTTCGTTTTTTCCGCAGAGCGCGTCTGGAGCAGGGCGGCGGTGGGCAGGGAGAGGTCTCAGAGTCCCTTCTGCTAGGAGAAGCTGACCCGTCTGCTGCCCGGGCAGGCTGCCCTTCTGCCGGCCCTGAGGGCTGGCTCCTGCAGCCACAAGCAGGAGTGGCCGATGCCTGCATCTTTTGCTCTGTTCTGTAACCAGAACACTTCAGACATTGCTCCTAGTCTCAAGCTGACTAATGCTCACCTGAATGTATTTGTGAATTTATCTGCAGTTTAAGGGGTTTAGTTACATTTTGAGCAACTACATCACCTTACAATGATGTGCTGGGATGCTTTCTGTTAACTTTAAGCTTTCAGGTCTCTGCTCCTCTTCACTAAGGAGCATGAAAACAATCCCTTAAATTATAGAACCATAGGCTGGCTTGGGTAGGAAGGGACCTTAAAGCCCACCCAGTCCCAACCCCCTGCCGTGGGCTGGCTGCCACCCACTGGATCAGGCTGTCCAGGGCCCATCCAGCCTGGCCTTGAGCACCTCCAGGGATGGGGCAGCCACAGCTGCTCTGGGCAATCTTCTAGCAGTCCTGGGTGTTAGGATATTTTACCACTGCAGCTGTAAAAGCAAGGCCAGCTGCCATACTGCATGTTTTAACTGTTTTGCCTTTGCTCAGTTGTACTCCCCAGGCTTTCCTGCCACATGGGAAGACACCCTCCTTACTGTTCTGGCCCAGCCAGATCCTCCCTGCCCTCCTTGGAGTGGTGTCCAACTGTGAGGCCTCACTCAGCCTTTCGACTCATTGAGTCACTTCAGCAGAACTTACTATATGTACAAATATTTCTTTATTTTGAAAATATAATTTGATTTGTGGCATTCATTTGTAGCCTTGCATTCTTTCTGTTCACACTTCTTGCCGCTTTCAAGGTTTGAAGAAGTAAAACCAGTTAGAACATGTTCCAGAGTTTTTATAGAGAAAGATATCTCAGGGACTGAATCTCATGACTGACATCTGCCTTAACGTGCACATCCTGTAGAGGGTGAGGCCAGAAGTCAAATCATTATATTTACTACCTGTGCCATAGACCTTACGAACACAGAACTGTAAGTTAATGTTCTTCTATTCTAATCAGAGTATGATGGAATTATATGCTACATCTAGCTGCAAATGAAAGCATTGTTTAATAAAAAATGCTTTTGTTGAGCCAAATCTATTGTGTACATGCAGAACAAAGTGCTGAGCTATCCCAGCTCCTATTCACTTGTAGCAGCTGCTCAATTAAATCAGAGTTTAACGTCAGCATGTTGGAGTGCTGATTTCTGAGGCTTACTTGATGTAAACAGTGCCCTCAAATCAACTTGTCTACTACTTAAATCAGTTCCTGCTCAGGAGATAACGATGTTCAAGACTTTTTTTTTCTTCCCCCCCCCTAATAAAGCATTTTCGCTGAAACAAAAGAAGACATTTTCAGCAGAATAAGCTCTCCCTCCCTGCCCCTGCATACCCTCCCCAAAAACCTGCCAGTAGAAATGAATGTGTAATCTGTCTGTTCTAGAACTAACGAATAAATCAGGAACTGCAGACTCACTCACTACGTGGTCCAAGTACCACTAGATGTTTAGTATATAAACCACCCTGCCTGCCAAATCTGTCTCACCCTAAACATTGTAATTAGTTTTCACTTCATTTCAGTGTTTCTAATGTCTGTGTGAAGAAACAATGGTTGGTCTTTTGCCCTGTTGATTCTATTTTAGAGGAAATTTACCTGTCATTGCGCCAGGAATAAGCTTAAAACTGGTGTTCAGACTTTTTGAAACTTTAAGCTGTCTTGTCCACCAGTATTCCAGCCTGTACGCACTTCTGTTTATATTTACTTCTGTTGACTTATTATATAAGCAATGTGCCCCTCTTCCCATGAAACTAAAACAAATATAAATATTTTCCACAATATTTATAATAATTTTTATTAGATTGATCTTGACCATCTTTACACAGTAACATTCCTTGATTGTATTGCCTTTATGTCCTCAGTGTAGGAACAACAGAACTTTGCTGAGTGGGACTACTAAGAAATTTGTATATCATCTCTGAGTGTGCCACAACGATCTCTCTCTAGGATTCTTTTCTAGCCTGTGGTATTGGTGCAGACAGCATACCTCTGTAACTATACAATCACTTAAAACTGTTCCTCCAAAAGAGGGAGCAGCTCCTACCTTCCCTCAATTGCTTGTGCCTGTTACCACGCTGCCAATGTGAGCACCAGCATTCATCTGGCCAGTGGATTGTACAGCGATTCTGAT
This sequence comes from Alectura lathami, assembly GCA_013399715.1. Classification (NCBI taxonomy): domain Eukaryota; kingdom Metazoa; phylum Chordata; class Aves; order Galliformes; family Megapodiidae; genus Alectura; species Alectura lathami. The sequence goes on along the minus strand of VXAV01002072.1, from coordinate 145,086 downwards.
CTACTTACCAGTGTCTTTTAGTTTAGTCAAAAGTAACTTGGTATTTTTTTTTTTTTCCTCAGGGTTAATATTATCACCAACTAGATCTCCAAATCTGGTTTGTGCTCAGCTATGTGCAAACAGCTGCGGAAGCACAAGTTTTAAAGCAATGTATGAGTGAACAGAAGTAGCCAGAAGAGAGGAAGGGGAGGGACGAAGCTGTGGGCCAGTCTCTGTCTTCAGTGTCAGTGTTAGCTCAAAGTGATAGTGAAACTACGGCAGAAGTGGAGATAACTTCATATCAGTTACACACAAAAACACCTTCAGTACTGAACTACAGAAATGCCAGAAAGAATATGTTTGCATTTACAATGCAACACTTTATAACACATTATGCTGATCTGTTGCTGTAAATAAAGGTTCAGCCTGGTCTTGTAGCGAGATCCCATTTTCCAAATCCCAGACTAGATTCTCAGAGCAGACAGAGCTGCTTGAGCTCTCTAAGAGAACTGATGGTGTAGGGAAGAGAGAGCAGAGATCAGTGTGGGTCAAATAAAAAATAACACAGTGAGGAAAGAAATATTTTCAAAGTCTGAATGTAGAATTAGATATGAAAGTATTTTAAAGGAGAAAAAAAGATAAAACTATGTCACAGCAAATGTTCATGACCTATAATTTGTCTGGGGACAGATCTGTTGCTTGTGAAAATAAGTGTACATTGCAGCAACTCATTCCAGGCAAAATGCCAGCAGATGCTGTGCAAGTTTCCTTAGGTCTCAGACAGTTCACATGCCTGGGGAGCAGGATGTGGGCCTCTTGCTGTTCATCTTGCCAACATTACAGTGCTACCAAGCTGCAGACAAACGGATGCTAGGCACTAACACGAAACTCTTTTATTTTGTGAGAAACAAGGTTTGTGCTTGCTTTCTGAGGTGTAAATCTTGACTTACTAATTTGGAAATCAGTCAGAATCAGTGCTCACTTGTGTATAAGCAACCTATATGCAACTATGTAATTTTGATGGTCTGAACCAAATGCTTCATTACTCATTCTGGAGGCACCTCCTCTGATTTTATGCTATGACGTTGCTGTTTGCCTTGTGAAGTATTCCAAATTACCATGTCTGGTCATGATCCTGCCCATTTACATGGCTGCAAACCCTATAATGAACAACTAAAATAGGGATTTGAATTAGAACATGCATAAAAGCCTAACCTCTGTCCTATTAAAAATATATTTTGTTAAAAAATTAATGTAAAGTAATTCAAGAATTGTTTGTTTGTTTTCCAGTGAAAAAGATAAACTGTTAGGACAGAGAAAATAATGCACCACAGCCTGTTTACAGTGCTATTTCCGTAAAAGACAAATACAATGCAGAACGCATATGCAGTCCCTGAAGGAGGAACTAGAACTGAGGTATGTAGATCTTCCACATTCTCCAGCATATTTCCCTATTGACCCACTAGTTTGAATGATGAAGAATGAAAGCACATAGTTCTAGAAGAAAAAATGGTTACACAAACTGGTTTTTGTGAAGGTCCAAATAGTTCCAAAGTTCAGTGTCACTGTAAACTTGGGAGAAGTTGAAAAGAGATAACGAGAAGGCTAGAGTAAGTAAATGGGTCTACTGAGAACAGGTTCTTTACTGAGAACTGCGGGATAGGTGTGTCTGTCCATACAGGTTTCACAAACCACATCCTCCAGATGAGACACTGGGCAAGAAGGAAGCTGTCATCATCTACAAAGCGGCTTCAGAAATGGTAACCCTGGAATCTCAGACTTCAGGAGGTAGGGATATATTTCTGTTTTTCATAACCAGCTCTCTATTAGGTTAGAATGAAATGGAGGTCAGTCTCCATGTCAGCCACTGATGCTGATCCACAGGAAATGTACCACTGAAAGGGCAAGACAGAATAAACACAGGGAATAAGGGAATTTGCAGTCCTTTGTTGTGGGCTGCAATACTTCAGGTATTATTCCTGAAATAGCACTGAAAAAGACAGGAACCAATTACAGCCTTTGTTTTAGGATAGTTGCTTTCTTTGTAGAAAACTGAGTCAAACTCCTACTTTATTCATACTTCAAATCTGGCTAAATAAATCTTTCATATGTTTCTGTAGAAGCTGTACAATGAAGGTGCCACAAATAGACATACGGTTTCCCCAGGCTGTGGAGAATATTTGGACATCTGTCTTGGATCTGGGCACCTCAGTCTCCCCCTACAGCGCATTTAAGCACCAACACATGCAGTCCTTAGGTTTAATTTCATAATATTTAAGTACCATAACATTGACTGTGATTCCTTTTTGTTTTGTCATATCTATAAAGTTTAAAGAAGACAAGTCATTCCTGTCAAATGCAGCTGCAGCATCTGACCTGTTTGTGCTTTGTCTGTAGTGATAAAGGTGGTGGTTGCATCAGTTTTATGTCTTTGCTAGGTTGGTGTCTAACCTAACCCAGGTCAGACTATTTATACTTAGGACAGGCCAACAAGTCCTTTTGACTTCTTATAGGAACCTCCAAGGAGGAGGAAATTCTTGCTTTTCTAGCCAGATTTTAAAAATTTTGATGCCATAATTTAAACTACATAGTATTTATGTCTAGTAAAGACAGAAACACCATACAAATATGATATACAATCAAATCTAAGATATTACTGAAACAGAAAAAAAAAGGAGAACTGATTAATTCTGTTCTGCATTGGCATACATATCATAGTGATGAAAATGTATATTGAGCATATGAAACACAATAGAGGTGAGTGAGTGTATTTTACTCCATAATATATGATTAGCCTCATCCTTCAAAATAATTTGATCAGATTTGAAAATCTTGCCACAACTTTTGACCACCAATTTTTGAGACCATCATTTTTCAGCTGCATGTGACCTGAATTTTCAGAGATTTAGCTAAATTTTGTTCAACTATCCATCCTGAAAAATTATATCCCATAGTCACTATCCAATTGATGTATTAAAAAAAAAAAAAAAGGTGACAATCAGCATTACAAAACTGTATATTCTAAAATTAAATATTATCATTATTCTCCCAAAGAATACTATGCATGCTTAGATGTAGAAATGGTCCATTCTACGATAACATATATCAGCATGTGTTAGAATATCAAAGATATAAGCATGGAAGATTTCCAATTTGTCCCTGAGGACAAATACATATCATGCTGGGACTTTTCCATGTTTATGGCAAACTTCAGCTTCAAGTGCCATACACAGCTGTATTCATAGGCTGCCTTATCAAATAAACATGAAATGACCTCCAGGTCTTCAGTTCGTACTTGGTCAATAATAGCCTGTTATGAAGGGAACGCTCGGTTCTGTTCAGGGAATGTTACGACGATTTATTTGGACCCTAAGAGATATGCATGCACATGCATGCATTTACAGACACCCGTGCAGTTTAAGAATGCTCACTAGGTAGAACACTAGCCAACAAAGTCAATTTTCAGTAGGCACAGATGTCTCCCTGTCTTCATATCATCATCTTACGGACATTTTGTTCTTTCATCATGTGTTTTGAAGCACATGATGAAAACACTGACAATATCATTGATGACTCTGTAGTATTTACTTGTTAATCCCATCCTCCACACATGCACAAATTATACAAACGATAAACACTGCCTGTGAAAGCAGATCAGAAAATTGATTATTCATCAGAATCTGAGGTGCACAGTCTTCTCTTAGTCCTTTTTTTTTTTTTTTTCTTTCTGCAATACAGCTATAACTATTCTTTCTTTAATACTCATTAAATGCTTATCATGTTGTTAATGTATGTATCCCTGCAAGGAGGTTGCTGATCCTTGCTTAGAAACAATAGAACCGGGTTCCAATTCTCCATAGACCTTTTTGCATTTTTCAGATTGGTTCATAATAACATAAAATGTCCCTCTGGTGAGATACTTGTTGCTGAAGCTCAGTTCCACAGGACACCATTTCTGAAGGCTAAGCAATCACAATACAACTGAGAGTTCGGGCCAAATCATTGATTTATAAAATATGCCTGCTTGTAATTAATGTCTTGCCACCTCATGACCAGCTGTATTCCAGATATTCATAGCAAGATCCATACAGTTTAGAAAGCCATGCTCCTGCCTTTGGGGGAAAACCTCACATGACTAGCTGAAGTGATGAAAAGGTTCTGTCTGTCCGAAGACATAATCGATTGCTTGCCACATGCTCCCATTATATTCAGTTGGCACCAAATCAGTTTTCAATTCAGAAAAAAATTTGGCTTTTAGTTCTGTGCTATGAGTTTTAGTTACAGCCTTTAGACACAAGGACATGTAAGGAACCTTTCCATGGATCTGAACAAAATGATTCTGCTCAGACACCTGGAAAAAGCGGAGTTAAGAACAGCTGATGAACAGCCTCATAATGCCAGTTCTAAGTAGGAATGCCATCTGAAATAGAAAGATATTCTTCAGATAAATGGGACAGAAGTATCAGAATTTATCAGGAACCTGAATAAGGCTAATGGCAACAGCTGATCTTTCTGGCTGCAATTTTTTTCTTGTAATAAGAGCTACTGATTTTCTTTTTTAGTTGCTTCTGCTTAGGTAGTATATTCTAGGATTAAGGATTAGTTGAAAAAGAGTGAATTCTGTTCTGTTCTTTGCTACCTGCTATTTTTGTTGTTTTTATTGCTCTTTTCCTTAAGTAAAGTAAGTGCGTGAAAGCCTTCTGTACATACCTTTTCCTGAGCTATATAAATCTGTGCAGGACATTCCTGGAATTTTCTTCCGAATGAAAACCAAGACGGAGTATGTTGATCTTATTAGGAGGAAGTTCTGCGTTTTCTTCCTTGTTAAATCTTCCTTCTTAAGGAACATCTGTTCTTTCTCTCCTTCCCTCCCCCACTGGCCCCACATCACAAGCTTATGCCTGATTCATTTGCTCCCATAATATCGTGTTTAAAACCTGTGGAGGTTACTCACTCTGTCCTTTTGGGGTTAATGACCACAATTTATCCTGACAAATCAGTTACACTGCTTCTAGTTAGTGAAACCATTTGAAGGCTGTCCATTACCGTATTATCTCTGAATTAAGAAACTCTTACACACATTAGTTTTTGCACCTAACATTTCACAGCTTTACAATACTCTCTTCTCTTCCTCACTTTTTAGTATCTTGTCTTTGAGTACTGTCACAGTTTTCCCCAGAGATGACTTGCAGTGTTTTCTCTCCTGCATTCAGCCGCATCTAGCTGCAATGCTGTATACACCATTAAGAACCTATGCACATACGCAGCTTAACAAATCCCGTTTGCCTCTGATTAATTTCCTCCTGTTTGTTCAGATGGGCTTTTCTGCAGCCTTCATCCAGAATGCCTAATGGCACATCTCACTGTCTTTCTTGTATTTCACCTGAGAATGAAATATTGTGTACATACATTCTTTACAAAATCCCAAAGGAATACAATTGCTTTGATAGGTAATTAATATAGTTATCTGTCAAGGCTTTTAACTTCACTGCCTGAGGATCAAGACTCAGAACTGGTAAGTTGTTTGGCTCACAGAATTTAAATGTGAAGTGCTAGTGATGTGCTTCCTGTCAAGGAAACAGCTATGTTTTGCAGAAATCAAATGCTTATTTCTCCCAAATGTAGTTCACAGTATTAATGAATTTCAGCCTAATTTCAGGCTAGGCATGCATACAGATTACTGGTTTTGGCCATGAGCCTCAGAAAGACCAGTGAAACTCAGTGAACGGAAACCTAACGCTGACAATAGCAGGGATTAAAGAAACCTATGATTTTCTAGTTTTATTATGTTTTCTAATTAAATACAAAAGGAAAAATCAGATATTTGCACATGGATGGAACTTGTCTCCCAAGTTTCTCCTAATATGATGTTGAAGTCATGCATGGGATCTGTCTCATAGCCAATGTCACTGAAGAAAGGTGTGGTTTCTAGTAGCATAGTACCCTAACTGTAGCATAGTGAAATTGTCTCATTTTTGTTCCAGAAATCTGAATGATTTGCCCATCTAATCTGTAGGGGTGGGTGCACAATGCACTGGTGCAGAAATCAGGTAGTAGTATTGAGTGCTGAGGTGCTGATGCTGTTGCAGGAAACTAGGGCCGTATGGGTAGGTTTCACTGCATAAAATGCAATTGTTTGTTTTTTAATAGTAACGCTACATACTACTGTCTGATTACAAAGGTTCGGTTATTCTTAAACACAGAGTATGAAATATGTTCTTTCTTATCTGTCTCTTCTAGCACTAAAATTACAGCTGTTCATTTTGAAGTTCACTAGTGCTGACACATTGTTTACTGCTGTAATTAAATATTATCTTTACTAGGAGCCTGAACAAATTTTGAACTAAAACTAAGATTTAGACTTGTTTTAGACCCCAAGCAATTTTCCTTTCTTGCAGAGAAAGCTTTGGTAGTCCTGGTAGTAGTGAAGGGCTTCTGGTGTTACTCAGGAATTTGAGAAAAAATTAAATTTTGTGTAAGAATATGATTAGAAGACATCTGGGTAAGTACAGTATCAAAGTATCAACAGAAGTTTTAACTCTTGGCTTGTAAACACATTGTTTTTCTTTGAAGGAATCAATAATCATGTGGATAAGAATAATCAGTTGAGAGCAGCATACTCATATTTCTAGCAAGCTTTTCACAAAGTCCCTCTCCAAGGAAAGAAAGATGTAGGCCGAGAGGGCTCATCATTTAATATCCTGTAAAATACAGTAAGCAAGAGGTCAGATTTCACAACAGAGGAAGAAAAATTATCAGTGTAGCCCAAGAGAGATCCCTATTTTTCAGCTTACCAATTATTAGGCAAGGAGGAAAGAACAAAAAAGTGATGGAGTTTGTTGATGATACACAATTATGCAGGAAAGTCAAAACTACTGAAAGGAATTTAAACATATTTCATAATACAGCTCATAAATAAAGTGGTCGTTGAAATTCACTGTTGCTAAATGCAGAGTAAAGAGAGTATTTCTCTTTCTTCCAACTGCATGACTATGTTTATGTATACACATGATGATGAGCTTTAAATGAACTATTGCCATTCAGTAACGATTTATGAAAATGTCAGTCAACAGACATCTGAAAGGCAAAATAAATATTAATTATAAAAAAAAATAACTATATAAAAATATATAGTTACACAACTCTTTAAAATCTTTTCATGAATAAGATTGGTCATCCTGTCATAAAAAAGATACAAGGTACCCACCCAGAAAATGTACTGAAAAGAGCAACACAGCTGTCAAGCTGCTTCCTAGGAAAGTAGAGAAAAATACAAGGTGGATAAGTAGAAAATAACTCAGAAAAACTTTTCACCCTTTCTCTCTCATAGGAAGTAGGGACACCTAATGAAATTAATGGGCAGAAGATTTAAAGAAAAGGAAATACTTTGTTACATAACATAAATGAATCACAGAATTCATTACCACAGGATGTTCTGTATGTCAAAACTATGAATGATTCAGAAAGTAATTATGAAAATTCATAGAAAGTCCTTCAAGAACCATGAAGTATAAAAATGCAGGTACAAACTCTGGCTTTTGGAAGCCCCTATGTCACAGACTCCCCATAGCTCAGAGGAAATACCAGCAGAGTGTCGTTCCATACTTGTTCCCTTCTGTATTCTCTCCCTAATTATGTGTGACTGGGCACTGTGGGAAAAAGGACACTGAGGTAGACATGAGCAAAGCATTCCCTTGACCTCATCCTACCTGGCCATTACGATGGCATGGCACTGCTCTGGAACCAGGAGAGCTCCTCCACAAGCTGGTGGGTTTTTTGTTTTTGTTTTTGTTTTTGTTTTTGAATGGTTTGGGTTTGAAGAGACCTTAATGATTGTCTAGTTCCAACCCCCTGCCATGGGCAGGGACACCTCCCCCTAGACCAGGTTTCTCAGAGCCCCATCCAGCCTGGCCATAAACACCTCCAGGGAGGGGGCATCCACAACCTCTCTGGGCAGCCTGTGCCAGGGCCTCACCACCCTCACAGTTCTTTCCTTTGGTCATTCACAGTGCAGGGGAAGCATCCCATACAGACCAAGGAAGCTCAGAAGAAACACTTTGGGGGCTCAGAGAGATAAAAGACACCTCAAATGCTACAGACCTTGGAGCACAAAGGAGAAAAACTATTACTTTACCTTCATTTTTTTTTTTTTTCCTGAGTGTTGTGCAGTGAACAGAAGTTAGTGTGGCTTCTCCCCCTCAGTTGCCTTATGCAGTGGATTGGAAATGTCACCCACTGCCAATGTTAGTAACTTGTCAACAAAGTCAGGAACTTGTATGGAACAGAATCCAAATGCAGGAAATTTTTAAAAGTTTAAGCATTAAGAGATTGGAAGTTATGCTCTACACAGAAAATCAAATGTGGAAAAAGAAAGAACTGTTAGGCAACATCCAGATTTTGCCAAACATCCTAAGTATATTATAGTGGCCATAGACCAGTCTGGGAAGAGAACTGCAGCTCTGGAAGGACAGAGAATGGATGTTAGAGCAGCTTTAGATTTAGCGTAACACATGTCCCTCTGTGCTGGCGCAGCTGCACTGCCCTGCTTGCTGGCAGCCAGGGACAGGAGCTTGCCCACAGCCCGACTCCGCAGATGCTGCTTCGCAGTCTGTAATAGAAAGAGCTGGCGCGGGAGTTCCACAGCACTGTTCCTCCTTGTGCGTGTATACAGTAGGTGATTCTTTGGCTTTGAAAAAATTAAAGTGAATCTTTAGAATTCGAAGGCTTTTAAGAAGAGCAATCTTATTCTATTTATTTAAAAAAAAATGTATTTTTTATTTTTGTAATCCAAAAGAACATTTTACTGTCATGCAAAGTTATTGTTAAGAATGGTAGAACTGTTACTGAGATTACAGACAAGAGTGTTACTTGGAAAAGACCATAACCAAGCAGGAATATTTCATCTTTTTAAAAAATGAACCTGGATACACTCTGTCACCAAGTGTAATGGTCTAACTTCTCATACAAGGCTTAACAAACAGAGTATCCTGCTTCACTAAAAGACAGCAACAGTAAAACCAAAGATTTGCTTGCTGAAGTCTTACAACTGTGTCAGTCAGTCCTCTAATAAGCCATACATTTCCTGATTGCAAAATGCACAAGACTGAGCTACAACATTTTTCAAATATCATCAGAGGGAAAGGATGACTTTCCTGTTGGTGGACAACACAAAGCACTAGGAACTATCACTTTGTTTTCCTTGGCTAAGCACAGACTACAAGCATGACCACAATTTTTTTTTTTTCCAAGAAATCCCACACTCTGTGCCCAAAGTGAGAGATGTCTGAAGATTTCCTGCCAAAATCTAAGAATACTTGTGAATGAAACTACCATCACCCAGGTGCTCTGATTGCTCAGCATCTTGAGAAACTACCTTTCATAGTACTTCCTGAGTAAAGTTTGGTTCAACTCCCAGCTGCATCAACTGGCCAAAGGCCACATTTCTCCTTACCCCTCCTACTGCTACTGCATTTTGTCTCTTGACGCATCTGTTCCTGATGGACAGTGTGGGATACCATGGAGAGTGCTGGCAGGTTTTTTAGTGCATGTTTAGGGTACGTGGTACTTTAGCTGCGCAGTGCAACTGGAGTGACAGAACTGGCCCTTGCAGATCCTGCTGGAGACCACAGCAATCACATACTGAAATATCACAATGAATAATGTATTTTGAAAATACCATTATTATTCTGACTTCTGTTTTCAATATTTCTAGGGAACATGAATGGAAGAAGCAGATAATTCATATTTGTTGGGCATTGACATTGTACTCAGCTCTATAAAGTACAAATAAAAAACAAACCAGTGGCCCAGACAGTTCATAATCTAAACAGTTCCCCAAAAACAAAAGTCAGCCTGGCTTCCTGATGCTGAAATCCTTTCTGACTAAATGATTTTGCTTGAAAGGTGAATACAGACACAAGAAGCACATACAATCTACTGGATGCACAATGTCCACTAATTTACAAATATTTAAAATTCTTATTATCTTCCACACTTCCCTTGTCTTCTAGATTAAGAGTATTTTCCAATTCTTTTTCTTTTCTTTTTCATTTCTTCCTTATTGACTGATTGACTTTGTATTTTTAATGGAATTGTATTTTCTCTGTGTATATAAAATTCAACTGTCAGAAGATTGAATGAGTATATCCATTTTTTTAAAAAATATAAGTGCACCACTTGTTCTCATATGACACACATTGTCAATTTACATGCAATGAACAGTTCTTCAATTAAGGTATGCTCCTATTACAGATTTATAGCCTCAATACCATAAAGTTTCCAGGCTTTTTACTATGTAATTTTATATTCAGCATTTTCTACATAAGGACATCAAACTCAACACCTCTTCTGGCATTACATTTTTATTTCAAGTTATTATTCTTTCAGTATGTGATGTACTTTGTTTTATAAGTCACAGAAAAACAGTACTCATTCAAACGAGATATGTAGTAAATTTGATATTGTAACTATCAATCAGCCTTGCTTAATTTCTACGAGGATGAATTGTTATGCCATTGCATATTGAAGGCAGCAGGTAAAAAATGAGGTAGGAAAAAGTCTAATTTTATAACATGCACGCAGTGTTTACTTATGTGAACATAAATGTTGAGGTGAAATAGAACCTGTAGGCAGCACATTAAAATCACTATTTCTCAACAGACCCAACCCTTAATATTCCTTTTAATAGGAGTGATGACATCAGGGAGCACGAGCCGTAGCACTCTGTTTCCAAGGTTCTTCAGACTGGATGCCACCAGGACTTGCTGGCACCACAACCATTCCCCACCCTTCCTACACGGACTGCACGTAAGCCTGCAAAACAAGCTTGCAAGTGCTGCAGGGCACAGGATGAGTGGTTTGGCAGATGCACAGAAAATCTTGTTGCTGAATGAATTAGCAGAGGAGAGTTAGCCTTTAGTGATGATACTGTAGAGACTTCAGGACCAACATAATGGTCTGTGTTCACCCTAGCTAAGTGCCACAAAGTATGACCAAAATGGCCTGGATGGAAGCCGTCTTCCTGTTTTGTAAACCAGTCTGACTAGGGGCAATGGTGGGTCAGTCACAAACCAGCACTGCTCAGCGGTTGGCCTGGGTGATATTTGGTGCTGTGAAACACAATGTGTCACACATTTGATATCCGCAAGGGTGTTTTGTCTGTTTTAATGCTTTTCCACTTGTTTGGATAGACAGATATTTCTTCAAGTATCAGCATTATGGCTGTAAAGAGAAAGAATTAGTCAGGAACAGAAATTGTGTGCAACTTGCAGAGTCATACTGGTCTTTTGAAAGAGGTGTTAGACCTTAGGGGGCAGACTGCAAAGGCATATTGCAGATAGGAACATCTTGCTCAATTTTGTGGTCTGCTATGCCTCTTGCATTTTACCAAAGCATTTTGCATCACTTGAGGGTAAGAAAATCTTGGAAATATTAAAAAGGAAAGTTGCTGTTACTTCTTTGTTTTATTGCCCAGCAGTATTGTCCTTTCCTCCTCCAAAATTCATTTTTCCATTTTCTTAACAAAAATGTTCTATAAGCAGATATCACCATACTCTCTGTCACTCCCCTTTAAATGAAATTCTCCTCCAACGCTATTTTTCAGGCTTACTATGAAGGTGAACCTTGATGAAGATGTGAGACAATGACTGGCCATGCTGGCCAGCCTGCCCTGCTGTCAAAAGGCACTCCATAAAAATATTTTATTGCTGTTTACATCTAGAAGGCAGAGAGCTGGATTTCTGTTAATAACAGCATCTTCAGTCTGATCACCAGTGTTCCACAGTGCTTTGTTTGTAAGATCTTTGCTTTCTGTTTTCCAAAAGAACTCACTCTTCAAGAAGAGAATCAGCCCAAATAGTAGTCTAACTCCAAGCAGACCCATAGGGTTGATTTCTAAACCATTTTCAGATTATTTTCTTCCCCTGTTCTTTCATATTGACAGTTATCCTCTACACCCAAACTTGTTTGAGATATTGCTCTTTACTCACTGTTACAGATAGTGACAATGTTTTAGGAGGGGAAAATAAAAGTGAATTTCAGCAAACAGCTCTCAGTAAGTGTACTAAATTCTCCTTCCACTGGTCAGCAGCTGAATGGTCCTGTGAGCCATTTCATTGCTTACTACAAAGTAGCCTGCAATTGACTCTGTGATACTTGAGTAATTTCTGTTCCTCTGAAGTATTTGTTCTCTTCCATGATTTCACTGACATAAAACATAAGAAAGTTAATGCCATTGTACTTCCCCAAGTTTTCAAATGTTCAGTGGGCTGGTTCTGTAATGAAAATATGGTGCACTCAGTGGAAAGAGGGCATCACACAAGTTGAGAATGAGCTCCTGCAGGGCTGGAGAAAGAACATTTAACTTCTCTAACAACTGATCAAACTATCACAGCAAGAATTCAGCAGAAAACTGTAAGTGACAAAGTATTTTCTTGTATGACAATAAATAAATTGTGAACTGCCTACTTGGGAATCTTTGTGTAACCCTTTGAAAATTCGTTGTCAGTTAAAAGAGCTTTACTACCTTTTATCTCTCTTATCTCTAATATCTGTGTCGATGAGAACAGTCTCTTTTCACATGTAACCACCCTGAACTAACAGTTTTGTACAGCTGATGATGTAGATATTCATAAAGTGCCTGAAGCTGCATTGAGGAGACACTGAAGAAAGTGTACACTAACTTAGTATCAAATAGCATCTTTAATGGTTGCTTTTCTTAAATACTTGGCCTCACTTGTTCCCTTTAAATAGGAAGGACTGCGTACCAGTTGGTTCAGTGGGGATGCTGGTGGAAAGAAGCTAAGAACTGCTCTACTCACAAACAGCTTCAGAAAGAACAGGAGTCCTGTGGCCTTCTTTTTCACTGTCAGGAAGGTTTGACAAAGAGTAGGAACATTTAGGGTTGTGTTGCCATTACAATCCATGGCTATTGTTCTGCAGGATAAATTTGTAAAGGAAGCAATTATTTACCACATCGGACATGATTTTCCACAGAAAGTACCGTGTTCATGCCGTGTCATGATTCACACACTCCAGAAGAATTCCTTATATGTACAGGAAAAAATCTTGCACTGCTGACCTCTATGAAGGTACTCTCTAGTGTACGAACCATATCCTTGCAATTCCTCCCAAGGGCAGTCTCATGCCAAGTATGATCATCCACTACAGAGGTACGTGACCAGAGAAGGCACTGGTATAATGGCTCAACTCCAAGGCGCATGAATCTAATAATGGGCATGGTCAAAAACAAACAACAAAAAAAGATGCTTAGGTCAGTTTCCTCTCTGGTTTCTTGGGTCACACTCTCAACGCAGCCTTGCTTTTGAGGGAGGTTGTCTGAACAGCAGAGCGGGGTGTTTGCATCATAGAATCACAGAATACCCTGAGCTGGAAGGGAACCACAAGGATTCGTTTAGTCCAGCTGCTGGCTCCACACAGGACCACCCACAATTCAAATCATATTGGAAAGGACAAAGGGGAGAGATGGGATTTTACAGCAGAACCCCTATGCTGCTACTGCAGCTCCTGCAGTTTGCTTCTCTTATTTCACTACAAAATTTTGTTTCCAAACATTAATAGACTGGCTAGCAAAGGGTTAATCATGAGAAAACTGAAAGAGGAACATTCTCATCTTGTTAACTGTTTTCAGAGCAAACCCAGCAAGCAGAAGAAGAATTAAACTAAAGCATTTTGGCCAAGATTTCTTAATATCAGACACACCTTTTGTTGCATCCTTAATACAGAAATGCGTGTCTCCCTGAGGACATTCTGCAGAGATTAGAGATAGAAGGTTTTGACAGTGGAAAAGTACAAGCCTAAATATAGTGCATTTTGTCAAACTTCACCTAAAAGAATGTTCCCATAGATATCTGTTCAAAACTTTATCTAGCTACTGGTTCCTAAGCAAAACATTTTATTAATGTGGATTCTGCAAGTGAACAATGCTAGCATGAGGCTGTTAGAATGGACTGACTGGTTTGCAAACAACCACGCCAGGAACCTTAGGTTCACATGTATCTTTGTCATAGTCTGGAGTTCGGGAGGTGTTACTATTTTGTTTCTTCCTTTTTATTTCTGGTTCCTCTTTTATGATGTATATGGATCTATTTCCTTGAGAGGCACTGAAACTACAGTTAGCTGCTACTTTATTTCCAGAGCAGGTCCATGGTGGGTTTTAACCCACAGCTCACAAAGTTCTGCTTATACAGGAGGAAAACCTAGTAGTGGATGGGCAAAATGAAGGAGAATGTAACGAGTCTCTGAGGCATGGAAATTCAGAGGCTGAAAACCCACAGCACTGAAATCACAAATATAAGAGATGGAGAGTTTTAAGGAGAAAGTGTAGAACTAGTAAAAAAACTACTTTCTCTAGCAGTCTGTGCTTCCAGCAATAGAGTTCCCTCTTATAAACAACATGTCACAATACCATGAAATCCTCAGGGGAGTAGCAGAGGCATTGGCACAGCTACTGACAGAGAAGGGAGGAAGCATGTCCATGCAATTGTTATTGCTCACTTGGAAGGCCTTTCTTAGTGCAAATGAAGAATTTGCCCACGGCAGTTCATATTCTCTCCCCACTTCTGATTTTAAAGGCACTCCCTGAGCAGGGGAAGGTGGCCTCCAGAAAACAGCAGGCTGGGAGCAACCACCGGGTCAGGGTCTCCCCATAAATAACACCTCCTGCTGCAAGTAGCCTAACAGTGATTCTTCATACTTTATTGGAGCTCTCAGTCCAACCTCTGACTCTTCCTCTGTGACCACAGCCACATATTCTGCCTCATCTCAATACCTAGAAAACATTTTCTTTTCCCCTTCTGTTTTCTGGTTTACTTTTAAAGCAACATACTCCCTGGAGAAGGTTTTTGTTCACAGCGTATAAGCAGCTCTTCAGGCATTGCAGTGACACAGTACATGCCTACTGGAATGAGAATGAAGGAATGATAAGAAAACCGAAATGATACAGAGATAAGGACAAATGGAGAAGAAGAAATCTCAGCAGTGGTGAAACATAATACATTTTCATGGCATTGTAAGTTTTAAGAAGAGATTTTAGATTTTGAAATACTTAGGACAAGAAATGATGTCTTTTGCACTCTCTTTATGACAGCAATCCTTTCTACTACCTTTCTCTGCAGCAGCCGATCTATGCTGGAAGACTCAACCCCAGTGTCAGTACAGAAATGATGAAATCACATAGCCACAGTCACAGCATGGTGGGGGCCCCTTCCTCCTGCCTTCCAGCAGCACTAGTTAATAGCAGGGGAACTGGAAAGCAAGGACACAGAAGCTGAGCTGAAAGCTTCCACCAGCCAATATTCAAGAAATGCTAAGGAAAACTCCTGATGTGACCCTTGGCACCCAACTATCATTCCCACGAACTGCTGAGGATGCAAGAATATTTCAGTGCTCCCTATTCCTCTCTGGGAAATCCTGTGCCAGCACTGTGACTTGCAAAGGGCTGACCTCTGCAGAGGGAGTCACAGCCTCCATCCACAGGGGTGGCCAGAAACATGCCAAACATGGCAACAACAACAGTGACCTGAAAAGCATACTCACATGCATGCACATCACTTAATCTAGCACATAACACAAGTTACCAAAGCTGCAAGTCATCATGCAAGGACCATGCTCACTTTTATTTCTATCTTTTGTCGTGAAACTTTGACTGCCATACCTTCTCCTGGGTGGATCTTCAACCTACAGGCAGAACTGTTTGCTCCCATCCTCTTGGAGGGCAGGATGGGACTGGGAAAGTTTTCTTGGATAAATGAAGTGGGAAACCTCTCAACTATCCATAAACATGTATGATCATTTCTGTGAAGGAAGATCTGAGAAAGTGCAAAGGATTCTGGGCATTCTAGAAAATTTTCCTCTAGGTCCTTTCCACAACTGGGAATATTTCCTTGCAACGACACAGGAGACAGACAAGATCTTGCCCTTGAACCACCAAGAATTCTGTATTTCCAAGCAGGTCATAGTATTTTTTTTTTTTTTTTTTTTTTTCTTCAATAAACTAAATGCTTATTTCTTTACTGAATGGAAAGTTTTTCTCTTTAAAAGTGATGAACAATTATTTTAGCCTTCAGAAGAGATGTTATTTATCCCCCTAGGACAGGCAAAGAGAAGAGCCTTCAGGATGCAAGCCCTAAGGAAAACAGTGGCCATGCTGAGATGTGCTTTGAGAACTGTTCTGTCACGCCAAGTCCCAGCCGGCACACACAGCCGAGGTCCCCACCCCGCTGTGAAGGGAGAGACCACAGAGGCCCAGCTAGAAGCTTCTTCCAGTTCCTGGCATGAAGGAATTTCTTAGAAATCCCTAAGACCCTAAACTACACCATGGGGGCTGCCAGTCCATGGCTTCTAAAACAGAAGAAAAAAATCTCGGAAGCCCCCTGATTCCCAGTGGGAAAGAAAACTCCTCTGTCCATTCCAACAGCAATGAAGGTGGCTGAAGCCATGTTATGGCACAAAGTGGTGGACAAAGACCACAGAGCCCTGTCCTCACTTCTGCAAGGTGCTTTTTTTTTTTCACTGACTCATAAAAGAAGTTCCCATAATATCACATTTGATGTGGAGTTTGTACTAGGTGTGGACACTGGGTACGTAGCAAACAAAGGGTAAAATGAATCAAATTCCATTTTTCTGGAGGTGCTTCCATCTCTCCTTCCTGCCCTACTGTGTCGGCCAAAGTCTTAAACTGCTTATGATTTTATTCAGGGACATATATGGAATGCAGGCCTACACAGTGTCCTTTCAGTTTGCCTCATTCACCAGTGGTCCTTCCTTTTCAATTTTTTTCCTCTTTTTTTTTTTTTCTTTTTTCCTTCCTCAAAGACCAGCAAATGTTGAAATCATCTTCAAAAAGAACAAAGTCTTCAGATTTATACCTCTAATCTTCTGAAGAAAAGGAGAAGACCCTGAAGCTATAGCCCTGCATGAGATATCTGTCCCAAAATCAGACACGAATGAGGGTAAAACATGAGGAGTGTTTGTATATACAAGACAGCATCACACACACACCTTGTAAAGCAGAAGTTGTATATTTGATCTCCACTTGGCTTTGAGGCAGCAATCACTTATCACAGCCGAAGAGTATTCTAAGGACATAATGTTCTCAGTTCCTATGCTTCAGCAAGAATGCTCTCTAATTTCCTTAGTAAAGGGTGCAGATTAAGCATTCCTGCCACACAGAAAGATTGGCAGGATCATCTCTGACTCCACTTGGATTCAATTCTGGCTTCAGTCTCTTATTTTAGAAACTTCTGATCCACCACAGGCAAATCCTTCAGGAATGGCACCGCACCAAGATACTCTGGACTTCAGAGTCTCCCAAGGGATATCCCACGAAAATCACAGCTCCACATTAAGAAACGGGAATCACCAGCTATGCCAGCTATATCCTTCCAAAGACTTCATCAGTAAGTAAAGGCAAAAACTGCCAAAGAGGCTTTTGACAAGAGCATTAATTTCCCTGCTCCCTGCTCTCCTCTAGTCCCTATTATCTTCCAGAGAGACTCTTCAGTGTAGTTTGAATCTGCAGGTGATCCTTTTGATGTTACTTCCCTTAAATTTCTGCATCGCAACTACATGCCTACAGAGGAGGTCTGTATTTACCAGCAGTCGAATAATCTGGGAGTCCACGGAAAATGTCTGAGTGCAACAGCTTCTCTTCACTGGGAGATTTTCATATTTTTGCTAAATTGCTTTACCAAGATGAAAAGCAACTCATAAAATGAGTTCTCAAGAAGAGTATTTGGCAGAATCTATTTACTTGCTCTATGACAACACTATTTTCCCTAAAATAGTAATTAGCTAACCAAATATTTCATAGCAATAGCAGATAAAGAGTATGCAGAACTACAGGGTGAAAGCATGCTTAAAAAACAGACGTCGTGGTTTCCTTCTATCATGATCCTAAATAAAAGCAACAAGCAATCTCTCTGGTAACTTTCCAACCCCTGAATTTAAGATGGCATTGAACGAAAAGACTGCATTCATTTTAATTGATTTCTCATTTTTATTACAGGTGATTTAAAGGTAATTGAATCCTTCCCCCAGAAAGGATGAAACAGTGCAACAGAACCTACAGTCAAGCAATAAGAGCAGTCTGACCCTATGATGTTGGGGTAACTCGGGTTCCAATGATGACTTTCAAGTACACTGGAGCACTGTTCTGGCAACCCCCCCCCAACTACTAGAGGGGCATTAACGTATTGGAGAGATTCCTACATAGGGCCATAAAGGTGGTGAAGAATCTGAGACAGCTGGGCCTGCTCAGCCTGGAGAAGACGAGGCTCAGGAGGGATGACATTATTAATGTCCATAAATAACAAGGGAGGGTGCAGAGAGGATACAGCCAGGATCTGTTCAGTGGTGCCCAGTGCCAGGACCAGAGGCCGTGGGCACAACCTGGGGCACAGGAGGCTCCCTCTGAGCACCAGGCAGCACTGCTGTGCTGTGTGGGTGCCGGAGCACCGGCACAGGGTGCCCAGAGGCTGTGGGGTCTCCTCCTTGGAGACCTTCAGAAGCCGCCTGGACATGGGCCTGGGCACCCTGCTCTAGGACCAGCTGGCCTCCAGAGGTCCCTTTTAACCTCAACCATTCTGTGATTCTGTGATACTCTGGTTGAAAGCTGTAAGATTAATCAGCAAATTGTTCATGGACACAATGCTGAGGTGAAGGAATGAATATCAGGACAAAGTCAGTTGAAGCAAAACATATTTTAATCTCACAGGGTGGCCTGACATTGGAGCCAAATGAAAACACAAGCCAAAAGTGTAGGAACTGCATGAGAAACCCTCATTACTAAGGTGGGCACCAGTTTGCCATCAAGCTCAGCCTCAGATTACACTCATCAGACTTCTGACAATATGCAGTTTCTGTGCATGACCTCAGTCTGAGTACTGCAAATCCCAACGAAAATGCATTTCAGCAGAGATTCAGGAAATCTCAGGTGTACATTCCAGCAAACACATCAATTCCATCAACTAGCCAAACCTCCAACATTCAAACTTAACCCCAGTCTTCATTCTGTAACAGAATGGGGCAGGACTGACATCCTAAAGAAATCCAAACATCCTAGGCATGTAAAGTCCAAAACATAAGAATAGAGACTTGTAGGAATATATCTGAATACCAGTGAGGAATTAAAAGGCACAAGTACAACTTTTCTAATTACACATTGCAATCAAACTGCATTTTCTGGAAAGATTATATACTGACAGCAATTTGTGACATTACCAGTACCAACATATTCCTTGATTCATATTTATAAAGCTCACACCCTCATTCTTGGTGATTCAGTAGCTAGCAAAAGTGTCTTTACAAAAAAGATATCTCAATAAGCCCTAAACTATATTGCAATTCTTAAAAGACTGAATAGTTCTCCAGTGAAGATTTACTGTGTTTACAAGGAGAGGAATGAGAAACCGATAATCCTGTCTGAAACTTATGTTAGAACGCTGTACCTGCCCAAGCTTTTATAATTGAGTCGTTTTTCTTGCTCTTACTGTCTTAGAAAAATAATTTCAAGGTAATAATTCCATACAGTTTGATTTTACTTTTGAAAATGCTGTTGTTCTGAAGAGTTCCTTCTAATAGACAGTACTAAGCTCCCGGTCAGATCTGCTGCCGGGAGCGAAAGGGATTGAAAATGCCTCCAGATGAGGCAGACTACCCAAGATTGGAAATGTCCAATAAATGTAATGTATACAGACATCACAGTCATTTTTCAAGGAAACTTACACATACTGGAAGGTAATAATGAAACATATATCATATAACATCATGGTTGTCTGGGGAGCAAAATAAACACTTCCTCCTAGGAAAGGGGGAAGAAGATTTAGAAAAGTTTCCTACATTGCTGTTTGTAATTAAGAAACTTAAACTATCACTCATTAAAGCCTCCTTTTGCCCCAAGATCTTCTTTGCCATTTCAGGTATCATTTATAACTGAATATTACTATAATTTATGGTTAGGTTATTACACACTCATGCAGAATGACTCATATTTTAATCTCTCTCTTTTTTTTTTTTCCTGTACCAGATTGTTTCTAATCATACTAATAAAATATTTTGAGCACTAAAATCTTTTGCTAATCTTTTGTAATACCTGGTATTCTGGAAATAATTATTTCAATTTCTTCTTTTTTGAATTGATAGCTGCATAGCTTTGTATAGGAGATAAAACCTCTATATAAAACTCTGAAATGCCACAGATATTCCTGAAACGCGGTCTCAAAATAAGCTATGGTCATCATAATTACCCTTATAGAATTTAAATTATGTTAGGCACTTTACAAAAACAGGGTTAAATTCTAAACTACACCTACAGTTGGCTGAATTGCTGCTACCTTATTATTCTAAGGCTGGTTCATCAAAAGCCCCAGCGTGCAGAAATCGAACAGCTATTCTGAAGTATGCCTGCTGGGAATGCCCCTCAAATGCCAGCCACCAGCTGCGAACAGCTAAAGCACAGCAGCTACTGTTCTGATCTCTCCTGTTGTCCCAGTTTTCTTTGGGGGTGGGGGATAAATCCTACCATTATTTAATTTATGATGGTCTGCCCCCAGCATTTTGTCTAGCTCTGTAAATTGTCTCTTGCTATTTCGACTGGCTCCAAGTTAGCCCCAGGTTTCCCGTTGCGTTCTCTCATATGTCCACATCTTTACCCACAGCACCTCGGTCACAGCGATCCAGTGGCACCTTCAGGCCCACATTCCCCAGTCATCCATAATATGCACAGGACTGAGGCCTGAGGAATGCTGACCCGTTGCAGCCCTCTCCACTGGATACTCACTGGCAACTCGGGATAAAAGTTTGCATCTGCGCGTGCCTTAGGTCACTCCCATGTAGCGACCCACAAAGTGCTGCAACCCCCGGGCTCCCTCAGGGCTCTCCAACTGTGCTGCATAGGAGGATTCTTGGAATGAAACGAAGTGTCCCAAACCTTTCACATGGAGTCAGTTTTGGCAGAGGTAATTTTTCACTGTATACAGCACAAAGAGCTTCCTTGGCATGCTTTGGCTGTCTCAAAAGCCAGCCCTAAAAGAGCCTGGTTTTGAGCTGGGACAGATGCTTCTGAGCTGGCCACACATGCTTGGCAAGGAGGGCAGGACTTCTTACTGCCGCTCTTCCCCGCCCTTCAATCCTCATTTGGAGGCTGATGGAAAAGTACAGCCTGGCTTTCCTTGGACGGCTCCTGTGCTGCTCACAGCCAGACACTGCTGCCATGAACACGTGGCTTGCTCATGGGAAAGGAGGGGTTTCTGTAGCGGACGACAGGCTGATGATCCTGGTACTGCTGATGAATCACACACAGAACAGTGCAATGCATCTACAGACAAGTTTTCGTTACTGAAGGCCTCACCAACTGGGCTCAGGGCACTTAAGATATCTCTAAAATTCTCTTTGGATTACATGGTCTGAACAAAAGACTTGCTGGTAGACTCCAATGTAAAGTTGCAGGAACTTTATCTTTCATTGTGTTTCCAAAATTCATTTAAAATTGTGACACATTAACATATAGACATTGTTCATACCAGACAAAATATTATCTAAAATGGGTAGCCATATAAAACAGTTAAAAAAGTCAGTTAAGAAAAGGGAAGAAGGAAAGAAGGGAAAAAGGAGAGGAGGGGAGAGGGAGAGGGAGAGGGAGAGGA
>VXAV01002072.1:71946-123383 GCA_013399715.1 Alectura lathami | reverse complement strand
AGGAGAGGAGAGGAGAGGAGAGGAGAGGAGAGGAGAGGAGAGGAGAGGAACCTTGCTTTGTAACTGCTCTTTGTTCCAGCAAGTATCACATGCTTTGGTGTTTCAAAGTATTGATATACAATTACATCAAAACTAATCAATTTAACACATTTAAATTGAGGTTTTTTACAGGTTTATGTGTGACTTATTTACTCTTTGATATTCTGAATATAATTATTATCTGTTCTTCACATCTGGTTCAGATAGATAGGAAATAACAACAACATGTTTGACAAAAAACTAATCTATTACAAACTTCATATGTTTCCTGGTTGCATACACTGTGTGAAGAAGCCTGTCATCCCCAAATATAGGTGCCTATGGAGCTGAAGCCATAAAAATCAATCTTCATTTATGTAAGAAAACTTTTTCTGCAGAGAATTTGGTATCCTTCAGGGGATTTCACATTTCAGAAAATCTTCTACAGGCAGTGAGGTTTTAATAACGCAGCCACAGGCTGACGCAGAATCACACTGAAGTTGCTGCAGTGCCATGGCCTGAAACAGCACTACGCTGGGACTGAGGGAAGATGCTAAATTATGCACACAAGAAGAATGAACTAAACCTAACTTCTACTCCTCTCTCCTCACAGCTGAGCGACGTCTACAGCACTGTGACTGCTGTAGCCAAAAGGCAGCATGCACCTTGCCCACACCTCCCCTACTGAATCAAATACAGTTTCATTAATCAGCAGCAATTCCCAACCCGCAGCAATTCCTAACCCACAGCCTGCTCTAGCTGTAGAGTCTCTGTTCAGTGCAGGGGAGTTGGACTAGATGGCCTTTAAAGGTCCCTTCCAACTCAAAAGATTCTATGATTCAAACAAGGAATTTAAATTACTAAACTATGAAACATAAACACAAAAATAGAGAATAAAGTTAGCAGTACTAAAATGATACTCTCTTGATTTAACAAGAATTAAAAAACAGCAATAAATGAATCACGTTGTCTGATCTTTATTCACAGACCATTAAATTTGTCATTAGTGGAAATGCTGTCTTGTTGGCCAGGTGGGCTGCAGACTGCTTCTGTGGGTGTATATTGAATGATTTCTAGATTTTTTAAGGATAAAGTGTGCTTAGGCACATTTTGCAGAATACTAAAGTTGACTATTATACCTAAAAATAACCAAAATGGGTAATTCATCTTTTTATTGAAAGATGCATGACATTGCCTTCCTTCAGCCAGAAAGGTCCTTGACAAAGCCACTTCCTTGCAATTTTACTGAAGAGAAATGTAGATCTCTCCTGCCCACTGACGACTGAGTGATAAATTACATTCAAATCTCTGAAATTTTCCACAGTTCTTTTTTTAAGCTAAAATAAATCAAATTCTGTCTTCCTTTTTTAATCTTTCCATCTTTCAGTATAAAACCACTACTGTGTTGTCCTGCTTCTTTCTTCCTTCTCTGAACCACGAAAGACTGCTCCTCCGAGTCCAGCACGGTGTAGCATTGATCACGGAGTTGCTTCTAGCAGGCTTTTTTCCTGGCACACAATCAGTTCTTCTTAGCTAAACAAGTCACCAAAACACAGCTAGCTCACGAAACGTAAAGTTTGTATAGATCAGAACACAAATGCAGGCCTGGTATGTGTTTTTGACTCTCCATCTGGAATCTGGGTTTGGCAGTTCAAATACCACCAGAGGGAAGAAGGTTAACATCAGCCTGGGATTAAAACATACCTAATTCCTGCACCACAGTAAGGTCTTAGCCGCCTCCTGTGAGAAACTCAGGTGAGCCATTCGCTCTGTGTATGGTTGCAAGGAGTTTCCAATATTCCTCCTCACTGAGCAGCACGAGGATCACAGCAAGCCCTTTTTTATGGCAGGAGTGCCTTGGGTGCGGCAGTTTCCCCGTAACACCGCGCACAGTGCCAGCCGTGGCACAGCAGGCAGCAGGCCACGCAGGAAGAGCCTGCACCAAAACACCAGCTGCCCTCCCGAGAAGTGTCCTCCAGCTGGCCTGTCCGTCCCCAGGGCACAGCGGCGGCACCAGCCACCAGATCGAGCCTTCCAGACGCACAAGGGGAGGGACGGGTACAAGGCCATGGATACGACATTCAGGGAGAAGGGTAAGGCACAATGTGAGTGCTCTGGTTCTGAAGCACCGGAGTGCCAATGCTACTCAGAGAGTCACCCCTTGTGGGTCACTAGCCCTGTTTGTATTCGATTATGTTCATACTGTTATAGAGGTAACCTGAACTGATTATTGCTGTAAGAATGTATTCTGCTTGATTCTGCACCAACAGTTCCACTTTTTTTTTTTTTTTTTTTTTAAATCAGAATTACCCCTAGCTATCACCTGATATGATGACCTATATTCTTTTTCTGGTAAGTTACCTTGCCTTCATGTACCTATTTACTTCCCAGGGTGAAAACAGTGGTAACTTCTAATGATTCATTCTTTGTGCCTTTTACAAAACACTTTTTCTTTTTTTTTTTTTTTTAATCACTTCTGAAGATAGTTAAAAATATAAATACCAGCATATATACATCTATATATATATACAATTCCTATACATGCCAAATGACTAATCTGATGCAATACGATTCTCTTAAAATAACAATATATCTGCTGAAAAGCAGTACACTAAGAATCATCAGACATGTCAGGAAGTAGCATCAGAAACAATCTGGCAGAACAAGAGAGAAACAAACATGCTGTGAGGGGGCAGATAGCTCAAACCCTGGGAATCTAAAGGGGAAGTCACATTCTTATTCGGTGTTCATATTCATATTCCATACTTTGGGTGCCTTTTGGTGCTTCAGGAGATCCACAGCAGCAAAACCTTTCAATCTGCATTTCAGATCCTACACAAGAGGAAGCAAGAGGCTCAAAGGCAGAACACGCAGGGCAAGAAACAGCAGCTGGATGCAGAAATGGCCTGTGCCCAGAGCCACCTGCCAGAGCTCCAGTGACACAACTAGGAGATGTTTCAAAGAAAGACATAGTTTTACAAGCCTACATTGCTTGAGAAATGGAGAAGTCATATATACTGCCTGCTAGGACTTGTCCCGATTGCCAAATATATCCTTGCTGTGGAAGTACCTACCATCCGTAGTCTGAGGTGGCAGACAAGACCAGCACTATGCACCAACTCGGACTTGCCCAAACTTCCTTTGATTAAGCTCCACTGAGATTTTACAAAAGTATTGCTAATGCATCCACCTATGTCACTGAAGGTGAACCCCACACTCATACACCCCTTCCTTTTAGAACAGTAACCCACATCAGCGTGCCCAGGCAGAAAGATGGAAGAAGTGGGTATAACTGTTGAGTGACCCAGGACATTTGTTCTTATTTTCCTAAGAACA
This sequence comes from Alectura lathami, assembly GCA_013399715.1. Taxonomy (NCBI): domain Eukaryota; kingdom Metazoa; phylum Chordata; class Aves; order Galliformes; family Megapodiidae; genus Alectura; species Alectura lathami. Next base: position 120,029 of record VXAV01002072.1, on the reverse strand, counting down.
TTTTTGCAGAAGGAAGTGCCCCTGTGAAATATAGTAACCACAGTACTTTGTCTGCACTCAGCTGATGGACATGGAACTTCTTCCTGTCACTAACGCTTCCCTTCCCTGAAGTCAAATCTGTGTTAAAGACAACATTTATGACACTCTTGCTCAGTCTGAGTATTTACAGACAATGCTCAGTTTAAGCCAGGTTCAAGAGCCACATTCAAACTTGCAGAGCACCTCTGACAGAGAAAACTGCCCACTGCCAGGCCACAGAGGAAAGCCAGAGCAGATTTATCCACTCGTGTGTCCTGAAGTGGGATGAGAACAAGACACTACAACAGGTATACAGAAGGCACAACAGAAAATGTATGGGGCCATCATCTACCTGCTTTGGGTTAACAGCTGCAACATACTAGAGAGAGGAAATGAGTTCCTGGGCATCAGCCCCACCCAGGGATACAGGCAAAGGCAGCCTGGCCAAAAGGCAATGGTGGGAAGAGAGAAGGGCAGGACCCTGTGTGAGGGAGTGGCTCTAGAGGCCATCTGAGTAATGAAGAGACAGTGTAAGAGCAGGAAGAAGAGCAGAAAGTCTAAGAAACCACTTCTGAGGAAGCCTGTGGTTTACATGTGTATTTGGTGTACATATTAAGAAAAAAAAAAAAAAAAAAAAAAAAGGATTACAAAACCAGAAATTCTGTTGGAGAATTTACAAGGTAGGCTTGCAGTCAAAGTTCCACGATTTCTTGTATCCATCTTAAGTTATAAAGTTTGTACAATTGATGCAACAATACTTTTTTTTTTCTTTAATTGTGCATATTTTGTGAGGGTAGTCAAGGTTGGCAATTTGACTATTTGTATGAGGACTTTTTTTCCCATTTTGTAGTATAAAGCAGATACTCTGTCCCTCTTCTAAGCTTTCTCAAACAAACAAACAAACAACAACAAAAAAGCAGAGAATCAAGGCCAAAATGGCTTTTGTAGGCTTACACAGTGTACCAGTACACTGTGGAGTTATCAAATCACTCTCTGTTTTGTAAAATGTTCAAAAAATTTGTGCTAATTTGCTGAGTTAAAAAGGCTGGAGTTGAATAGGAAAAAGGAAGATTGAGTTTGCACAGTAAGGAATCATTCAGTAGTAATAAAAATTCCAATTTAGTTTAAAACGGTTTTATCTACGCCAAAAATCAAAGCCTAAAACTGTCTGGCATCATGCAGAAATAAGAAATATATAATTTTGTTTCTTTGCTGCAGCCAATGAAAATACTGAAAGCTGTACTAAATCAGCTCTCTAACAGTATTAAAACATCAGGAAAAGAGAGATTCATAATTGAAATGAAATAATTTCATCCTGCTTTCCACCTTTTTGTATGAGAGAACTGCTTGAAAACAACCCCTGGCAATGCCTTTTAGATGAGCTCCAGCTGGGAGGGGTCCAGCCGCCCCACCACGACCCCCAGCCAGCCATGTAGCGTGGAGAATGGGCCCCATCTGACCTGCTGCATGCGCGTGCATCAGTTCTGGCCAGACACACCTCAGATCCTTTCGGCCAATATGTTCACAAGATGGACTCCTGACAGAAACAGACTGAGTAAGAATTAGCTGCCATCAAATACGGGTGCAGAAGATTTTAATTAGTAGTTTATAAAGAAACACTTCATTAAAGAGAGACAGAAAGAGAGAAAGAACAAAGCAGGCTTATCTATTGAATCATGAAAGGAGCAAATCCACAAATGCTGACAAATTTCTCCTAATTAGTCTTTAGTAAACAGCTGATGCCTCATTAAAAAAAGTAAAACAAAAAAAACACACCACCAAGACACACATACAAAAAAAAAAAAACCTGTCCCCAAACCCCCAAAATACACATTCTGCTTAGTAATAAATCTCCCCTATCTGCCCTAGACTTCCCGGAAAGCAGAAGACTGTTCTCCTCCAACACTACTAAGGTTATCTATAAAGATGTTCAATGTCTTTGAAGTTGATGTGAAAAAGACCCTAAAAGGTCCTAAAAAGATATCATCTACATCTTACCATTAGTGACTACAGAAGTTGAGTGACTCGTTCTTGATCCCACCCTAATCAATGGCATTACTCATTCACTTTGATGGGCACATGATGGAACTTGAAAGCTGAAAACTTCATTTCCTGAAATCAACAGACTTTTTCTATCCATTTTATTAGGATCAGGATTTTAACCTAAAACTTTGAAGAGAAGAGATGTTATTCACTTCTCTGTAGAGACCTAACGCAGCATCTGTGCGCCTTAAATCTCTCTTAAATTTGGATTGAGGGCTCCAGTAATACCCTTGCATCTCTCACCTGAATAATGGCAGACTTTTCTTCAGAAACTAATAGGGTCACGGACATTTTTGGCATATTTTAAAACCCCAAGAATCTACAGAAAGAGACACAAGTCTGCTTTTTTTATTTAAAACAAGTCTACATCCCCTGTACGTGTATATAATTAGCAGTCTGCATTAATATTTAGCCCTGTAATCAATGCCAAAATCTGTTTCCTACTCATACTCCAGTATCAGTTACAGACGTCATGATATCAACTTCATGGATTACACATGTGCTGCCCTGGTTCCCCTGTTTAACTACCAGCCCCAGGAGAAAATATTTTTTTCCGTCTGGGAAAAAAANTTTTTTTTCCGTCTGGGAAAAAAAAAAAAAAAAAAAAAAAGGGAAAGAAAAGAAAACAAGTTATCTGGACAGTACACATTATAAGTAGACCAAAATATTCCTTTCTATACAGATTTTTAATTCTCTTTTGCTTGACTAAGTAGGGAGAAGGGAACCCCAAAGACTTAGTATTTTTATATCATCTATTTAAATTATACCCTGTACACTTCAGAGTCAGTCTAAATCAACATCTGTGAATGAACTGTTCAGCACTTACACACTGCAAAAACACTGTTTGCACAACTCCAACCCTCTGGAATGAGCTGGTCCACCCCCCTTTTAGAAGTTTTTCCTGTTTGCGAGGTTAGCATTTCCACCAAAACAAACAGCATGATGTGTCACGTATTTATAGAGAGAAAATGAGAAGGAAAATATTTACATTATAACTGGACTATTTAACGTTGGGCATTCATACTCTCCTGTTTAATTTCTTCTAAGAATTTTCAGATGGCTTTAGATCTGAAAACAGATCAAAATCAGAAAAAAAAAAAAAAAAGATAAAAGACAATGGTTAAGTGAAAATCCAGGTTATTTATTTACTAAAGGGAGAGCCAGAAACATTTTTTGCTATAGATAAAACACTTCAGGAGATGATACTGTGGTACTGTGCTATTCCCTTTCATATATTCCTTTTTATTTACCCACATTACTTAGTTGAAGCCTCTCTGTGTTCTGTTATTTTCCATTCGCAGTCATTGCCTAAATACACAAGATGAACGATGACATTCAGAAACGTAGAGTGTTGTTTGCTGGATAGCTGCTCCTTGCGATGCCCCTCTCTCCAAAACCTGATGCCTCCCAGCCTCAGCAGCAGGTTTATTTTCATCACCAGCCCTGAAAAGCTCTTGTTTCTCCCCTTCTCCCCTTCTGATGTGGGGAGCGCTGACACAACTCACTGATGCATGTATTGCTGAGAGCACCCTAGTTGGAATAACGTGGCAAATTACCTCACCTTGTGGCCACGCTTTCCTCCACGCGCCAAGCAATTTTCTTGTCTCAGCCTCACAGGCAGCAGGACTTCAAGCTGCTCTGGTGTCTCCCTGAGCAGTCACCAAACAGGAGATGTTGGGATCCCCATTCTCAGGCCACAGCACCCTGCTTTTCTGCTCTCATTATATTCTGCAGACTCAAAAGTATTTAAGTCCTCACCAGCAACAGACAGTGTGACCCAAACAGCTTTTCTGCAATGAGATATTCTCTACTCACAATAGTAGGATGGGAACATGCCAACAAAATAAGGTTTTAAACATACTCAGTTCACAGCAGAATTGGTTTCAACTGAAGACAAAACACCATGCTAGCTTTGATTCACTGGTGGACCAGGGCCAATATCCTGGTGAAGAACAAGCCTCAGGTGTATAGTTTAAGCCCTTAGTTGCTGAGGATCTTAGGAGCATTGCATGGGTCCACCCGAGACCGTGCTGAAATCCACAGAACGATTTAGTCAGAAGGAGCCTTTGGAGGTCACTCCAAAGTGTCCACTCCTCTCCCCTCATTCAGGGAGCCTCCTCCTCAGAGGATGCAATCGGTTTGTTCATATGGCAGTACTGCAAGAATTCCGTATCTATGTAGTCTAAACGCTATATAAATGAGAAGCCTTTTATGTTATATAGTGTTGCGAAGAACCAATCCATGGAATCACAGAATCATTAAGCTTGGAAAAGACATCTAAGATCATCTAGTCCTACCATCAGCCCAACATCACTATTCTAACTAAATCATGTCCCTAAGTGCCGCATGTACACATTTCTTGAACACCTCCAGGGACGGAGACTCCACCACCTCCCTCCTTGAGTCAGTTTCTTGCGATAGACACCCATTTCTCCACGGCAGGACACCACAGCTTGACTTCAGTGTCTGCCTGCTGCAAGTGACAGGACAGCAGAGCCTGAGTGAGTGACACTGGTGCTGCTGGTGAAGCCCCAGCTGGCAGCCCTGGTATAAATCAGCCAGGATGCTAATGAAACAGCACAACTAATTTCCCAGTCCAGGGGTGAATACAGAAGCAGGATCACACAGGTTAACTGAAAAGATATTGAATCTGCTGGTCTGGTCAGACTAGGTGAGGTGGTGTTAATGGCTGCCATCAGTCAAGGCTTTGATCTCTAGACAATATTAGATCTTGTCTCTGAGCAGTGACAGTTCCTAAATGTAATGGGTATGCTAACAGCCAACATTTCAGGCCACATGAAAGCGGCAGCTGAATACTTCAATGGACTGAGATAGCAAGACAATAGAAGCTGCTGCCCAAGGCAATCATGCACATGATAAAACCTAAGTAAAGCGATATTTTTAATATCCCCAACTATCTTATTTGAAAAAAAATGATTAATTCATTCTTCCATTTATCCAGGGAGAAGAGAAATCAGCAGACCCATTAGTTTAAACTGTATCTGAAATTGCCTAAAAATAAATTCACAGAAGAGGAACCAGCACAGTTGATCAACTCCAGGCAATGCTCTGCACATGTAAAGGACTCGGATTGTTTCCAGGCTCTGTGGGTCCCTTCCTGTTACCCGCGGCCACACCCTGCAGAACCCAGGCACCTCACAGGCATTGTAGATGAGGGGATAACATGGAGATACAAAAGTCCTACAGATTTTCTTAGTTTTGCGAGGCCTAGCAGAGTCACTTTTTTCACTCCAATTTTCTCAGCATGGGTGGCTTCATCAGCCTTCTTTTGGCTGGATCTGAGCCAGCTCAGTGCATCTCCATTCAAGCTAATGAAGACTTCCAGAAACTGGAGCACTGAGAAGTAAAGTGAAGAGATCCCAAAAGGCTCTGCGAGAGCCAAGCTGTGAACAGTGATGACAGATTTGCTGCATCCTCATTGCATCCACTGCTGCAGCCATTCAGTGCTGCTCACACGCCTTTGTGTCATGTGTCCTAAGCAGGCCTTCCACCATCCACACACCTCAGGTTCCTCTCTTCCCCCTCTCTGGCAGATAAAAGCAAGTCCTCAAGCAGGCACCTTGCTGGAGAGGCAGAACAGGATGCTTGGCTTTCTGGAGTCAAATTCATTTTCTTTTTTTCTCCCTACCCTCTCAGGGCCTGCTGTTCTTGCCAGTATTATCTGGCAAAGAAAATCTTAGACTTACTCTAGTATGCAGTAGTAAAACTCTCAGTGGTCTTCTGAAAGCTCAGAATCATCTCAGTCTATCAATGTAAGAAAATATATAACAATGAACAAAATAAAACTATTGAGAGAAATCACATGGGCTCATATTTCTTCCAGTTTTTCTCTGTAAAAAACAAAACAAAACTGAACTAAACTAAATTTTGTACTTCTAGGTAGTGATACTGTGAGGTTCTCAAGTCATATAAAAATCACCAATAATTCATGTTATATTACAAAATACTATCAGCATACATAGATTTTGAAAGGAAGACAACAGCACATTGTTCACTACGTTTCAAAAAGTCCAAAGCATAGATTTATTTAAAACATGCTGTAACGTGATTGTTTCCTCTTGTATAAGAATTATTATACTGCTAACATCTCATACAAAACTGAATGATTAAACAGGGTAAAACAAACTTACTTAGCAAATGAGAAGTTCTGTCACAACATTGTATTTCAGGCACAACACTGTACTTATAAACTCTCCCCAAAACATACTGGAAATGCCAAATCTATACTTGACACAAAATTCATACAGCACTGCTCAGAAGGGAGTGAAATCAGGCAGAGCTAGGAATGTAGGCGTGCAAACATAATCGGAAAAAATGTCTGTGAGCAAGTGACATTTTCGTTGTGTAACTGGAGGCCCAGAGCTCACACCAAGGAGCAATTATGTTCTCTACTCCAGCAGCAATGATCTGATTAATTCCATTCAGTTGATAGATGTCACTCACAATTTTTATTAGCAAATTGGCCCTATGGTATCTGCAGACATGACATTAATGCTATTTAGGGGCCGTGCCATGTCACAAGAGCAGGATTTGTGCTTGACCTAAGTCTGAAAATGTCACCCACATTAGTATGTCAAAGAGGAAGCTTGCTGAACAGAATGTGCCCTTCAAAATGCTATTCCAGAAAGAATCAGTCACCATAGAGACGAGGAGGTGATCTGAGACAGCCAGCACAGCTTCACCAAGGGCAGGTCGTGCCTGACCAATCTGGTGGCCTTCTATGATGGAGTGACGGCATCGGTGGATCAAGGGAGGGTGATGGATGTCGTCTACCTGGACTTGTGCAAGGCCTTTGACATGGTCCCGCACCATATCCTTATCTCTGGATAACTGGAGAGATGTGGATTTGAAGGGTGGACTGTTTGCTGGATAAAGAACTGGCTGGAGGGTCGCAGCCAAAGGGTTGTAGTCAATGGCTCTACGTCCAGGTGGAGGCCGGTCATGAGTGGTGTCCCCCAGGGGTCCGTCTTGGGACCGGAGCTCTTCAACATCTTTATTGATGACTTAGACTGTGGGATCGAGTGCACCATCAGCAAGTTTGCTGATGACACCAAGCTGAGTGGTGCAGTTGGTACCCCTGAAGGAAGGGATGCCATCCAGAGGGACCTGGACAGGCTGGAAAAGTGGGACCACGAGAACCTGATGACGTTCAACAAGGCCAAGTGCAAGGTGTTGCACTTGGGTCGGGGCAATCCCAGGTGTGTGTACACACTGGGAGAAGAACTCCTTGAGAGCAGCCCTGCAGAGAAGGACTTGGGCGTTGTGATTGACGAAAAGCTGGCCATGAGCCGGCAGTGCGCTCTTGCAGCCAGGAAGGCCAATGGCATCCTGGGCTGCATCAAGAGAGGGGTGGCCAGCAGGGAGAGGGAGGTGATCGTCCCCCTCTACTCTGCCCTTGGAAGGCCTCACCTGGAGTACTGTGTCCAGGCCTGGGGCCCCCAGTACAGAGGGGATGTGGAGCTGTTGGAGCGGGTCCAGAGGAGGGCCACCAAAATGATCAGAGGGCTGGAGCACCTCTCCTATGAGGAGAGGTTGAGGGAGTTGGGATTGTTCCGCTTGGAAAAGAGAAGGCTCTGGGGAGACCTCATTGCGGCCTTCCAATACTTGAAAGGAGCTTACAGGCAGTAGGGGGGCTGACTTTTTACATGGGTGGATAATGGTAGGAGACGGGGGAATGGGCTAAAACTGAAAGAGGGGAGGTTTAGGTTGCACATCAGGAAGAAATTCTTCACTGAGAGAGTGGTGAGGCGCTGGAACAGGCTGCCCAGAGAAGCTGTGGCTGCCCCATCCCTGGCTGTGTTCAAGGCCAGGCTGGATGGGTTCCTGGGCAGTTTGATCTAGTGAGCTAGTGGCTGGCAGCCCTGTCCACGGCAGAGGGGTTGGAACTAGATGATCTCTGAGGTCCCTTCCAACCCAAGCCATTCTATGATTCTATGATACATGCTTTTTTACTCATTATTCACTACTGCAATTGCCTGTCCTGCATGAACTCCATAGGCTAACAGCAATGACAAAACTGAAAGAGAGAGTAGGGCTGGAATATCCACCAAGGAATTGCTGATAAGATAAACTTGGAATGTCTGTATGTTAGTTTTAAAGGTTAAAAATATTTTCAGGCAGAGTGACAGGGCTCTGCACATTTTTCCAGCCAGTCAGAATATTTTTGGTTGCTGCACAGATATATATAACAAACATGACACAAACTTTTTTTTTTGTTTGTTTGTTTGTTTTAAATCCTTTCCATTATTCAGCTCTGTATAAATGATGCATCACTTCTGAATTAATGTACCATCAGTCATAAAACCATAGAAGCTTTCTATGAGATATGTAGTTGTTGAATATTTAGAAGAAGAAATCAAAAAAAACATGTGTTGAGTTTTTGCCTGTTTTCAAGTTGCTTATACACTTCAAATTTGTGTCATTATCAACATTACCTGATGGGCCTCCAGGGTACCAGAAGGTCAGGCAACCTTCTTCAAATTGGGATGCAGATACTGTTTCTTAAAATGTTTCCTTGTACCACACAGAACTGGTTTTGTAGCCTGTTTTCCATAACTTGCAGTTGAATGCAGTGGAAATGATGGATGCTTGAGACTGGAGCTTGCTTTATGAGCATGACCAATAGACCACACTGCCCCAGTGCATACGTATTCCCTGCACCTTACCAATTAGGTTAACACAGCTCTGAAGAGAGCATTTCACGGGTGAGAGACTAATGTTTACTTTATGGTTCTTCACCTTTCAGTCTCTGTGCTACGGCTGTTACTACAGTAGCTAATTAGTATTAATTGGGATAGTCTTTTATCACACTTTTGACCAGTAGAAATCATTCTCACATCACCAGATCATTCCACAGAACTCAGCCAGTCTGAATTAGTGCCAGGCTAGTGACAAGAAAAGCTTTATACCATGCTGCTAATTCAATGAGCTCTTAGTACCATAATTTCAACATATTAACTCAAAGAAGGGCTTTTTTCCCAATAGCTTTCATATTTTCATTTATGTTTAGTAACATTAAGCATTGAGTTGTTAAGCTAGTTATATTTCTCTGCAGAATCACAGAGAAGTATTTGACCTCCCAGCAATAAATAATAAATGAATAATTAATAACTAATAATAAATAATAAATATTTCTGTACATTCAAAATATCATAAAAATGAATTATAATTAAACAACAAAAATATGACACAAATCTTACAGTTTAATATTTCAGAAGAAAAGATTTTTGCTAGAGGACTTGTGTGCCTCTGTTATACGACATTATACAGTGAACTGCTGTTTATCACTTCTCAGTGCAGGACAGATGCAGAGCATTTTCCTTATATACTCCCTTGGCTGCATCAATATGAAAATCTGACATGAAGCATAGCAGTTGTATAAAATATAAAATATTAACAACAGAAATTTTTAAACGCCCTTCTGAGAAGTACAAAAACATTAGATAAATAATAAAGAAACTCTAAGAAACTATGAATGTCTACAACTTCAGGACATCAAAAATGACACTTCAAGTTATCATCTCATTACTTCAGTATTTAGGCCAAATAAGGATCTTATTCAGCACACTACAAACAAAGATACAGCAAATCATCTCTTCAAAAATTCCATATTTTAAGCAGGTAAAAAGGCAAAATTTGTTCTTTTTATCTGATGTTTTAAAATATCAAGAAATAAAAATGAGCAAAATTATATCCTCAAGACCTGTAACTATCTTTTACGACCCAGTTCTCTTAGTCCTGAATACTGTATAACACCTTATCATTATTGCCTCCTGAATCTCATATGCCCGTGCTAGAGAAAACTGGCTTCTGCCTTGGGTACGCCAGCCAGGCCAGCTTCAATTAACTACTTCTGACTCCCCCATACTTTCATCCTTCCAGCCCTGCTGCCTGGAAGCACTTTCCTAAGCACGCTTCCAACCTCAGTAGGCCACTGCTAGGCCTCGTGTTCACACCGAGCAGTAACACCCATGGCTAAATCCACGTGCTACAGCAAGGCACTGTGCTGCCGAAGGGCAATGGGCAAGCAGAAGAGAGGCAGTGCTACACAGGCACGGCCCTGCATCTCAACGACCATGCTCAGATCCTCTTGGCTGAGTTCATCACCTTACGTGCAGACACAGGTTCCCACAGGCCAAGCAGGTGCCTTCAGACTTTCAGGGTGCTCCATGTTCCTGCAGAGCCAGCCCCAGCACCGCATGCACGCTCTCACTGCCTCCTCCTCACTGCTCAGCCCCGTGCCCTCCTCAGCAGCCTCTGCCCAGAAATCCTTTGACGTAGGGACAGGGCAGCAGCTAGTGCACTCAGCATGGGAGGTTCACTGGTGTGGTCCCAGTAATTAAAAGCTTGACCCCTTGCTAGACCACTAGATGAAGTAGCTGCTGGGAAGACACTGCATTCATTCAACACACTGTATAGCTTAACAAAGTTATCCTGTAATTATTTTGAGTCAGTCAAAATTTTTAAATGGAGCAGGAGTAAATCATGTACTTTACCAATGTCAAGGTGTCCTCACTATCAAATTTCAGTAAGTATCCAATATCTGAGAATCTTTGCATGATAAGGAGAGTAGTTACTTCATTAGATGCTCATTAGTATGACATTTAGAGAGAAAGGCATTCTTAATCAAAATCGGTGAAGGTTGGAAAACAGAACATACAGAAGGATTTTTAGCTTTTGGAATGAGCCACTTTCTACATTTACATCCCTCCTGTAGATAACAGGATCAGTTTATGTTCATAGCTATCAATGCTGTGAAAATCACAGCATTTATTTATGTGGTAAACAGAGTTTGTCTCTCAAGTTGTACTTTCACATTGTCAATCTAGAGCAAGAACTGTAACAGATCTACACTAAAATCTCAAGAAAGTATTTTTGCTGCCACAGTTATGCTACTGCAGAAGTTAAAATCTCTTTGATTTGATTACACATAGACACAAGATAGATGTCTACAGATGGTTTTGGGTGAATGGCTTTGAAACTACAACTGCAGAACTGTGTAAGAAAGACCCGGAGCAAAGACATTTATTGCCCTTGCTGCTGTCTCTGCTTACTCTGCACAGCAACCAGAGCAGAATTTCCGCTCCAGTTTGCGCCTCAAGAAGTTTTACTTCAGTGATCGCACCCTGACTCACAAGTTGTTAGAAACTCACAGCTGGTGCTCTCATTGCATGTTTTCATTTGTAAAGAGGTCACTAGTCTCTCAAAGCAGCACAGTTTAGCTCTGCAAACAGTACCAACTACTCCTCCACAGGTCAGCTTCAACACTGCCAAGTAGTTTGGCTGAATTCTTTCCTGAGCATTGCTCAAGTTCAGTTTTTAAAAGAAAACAACAACAACAACAACAACAAAAATGTAAACTAAACAAAAAAAAAAACAGTTTATTAAAAATTGTCATCATTTGTGGGGTCCTACAGCAAATGAGAATGCTATTTGGGCACTATAGTGATAAACTGCTAACGAAAGCAGAATTAATGCTTCTAATTCTGTTAGCCAATTATGCGAGTTGTAAGAGGAAATCCAGTTTCTGGATTGAAACTGTGAATTCAGCAGGGCTAATGTACTTTTCCATTGTAGGTGCAGACCTGCTGGGGCAAAAAGCAGGTGGGAGAAACCGGCATGTTGCATCCCAGTCTCTCCCTGCACGAGCAGTGCAGTATGCACACACACGTCCTGCCAGGAAGGCAGGGAGACATCGGGCTGTTCCTGATGCCAGCATAACTCCATACCCATATTTGAATTGCATAAATTCCTGACACAACATCATTGTGTAAATGAAAGCCAATTTCTCTCTTACTCCATACAGCCTACTGAATAGCACCTTGCAGAAATGATGGGTCAGATTCTTCTTCAAGCTTTGATGAAGCAAACTCAGAGTAAACTTTACACACTGAGAGCTCATGCAGATTTACACCTTTACCTAGAGATCACGACTGAATGTAGCAGTGTACATTATATTTGTGTTGTACATAAAAAAGCATATATATATATACATTTTTGTACATGTCCCTAAGTTTTGGGAAGCTCACTTGCTTTTAAATTATCTGTGTTTCCAAATTCTGCATGGCTACGTGGAAGACATTTAATCTAATTTGATAATCAGATTTGCAGACATAGCTACTTTGAAGAGGGTAACAGCTAATTTCCCTGTGCGATGCAGAATGGCACTAACTACTCTCTCCTCCTCCAGAGCAACAGGAGTATGTAAGTATCTGCTGCACTTGAAAAACTCTTAAACCACAGGCCATTAAGAAACACTAGTAACTGGACTAGTGTCATACATAATTATTATGAATTCCACATGCACTAAGAAACTACCCTAACTGGTAACAGAGCATGTCTGCGACCTCTGAAACTGGTGTGGTTGCTTCCCAGCTTCAGTAACCTCTGACAGGATTTCCAGTCAGTACAAAGTAACAGACTGCCAGCAATACCATTTACCACGAAATTTTACTTCTCTGATTAGCACAGTCTGCCCTCACATATCTATATAATTGTTCACAGGCAGTAAAATCAGAAATATGAGTTGCAAAGCAAAAAATTTATCTACTGCACTGTTGGTATTATGAAAACAAAGGGGATCAGCATTCAAACAACAGAAGAAAGCTACCCATTTCCATCAGCCTGTGGTCACAGTGACCGAGTTTGAATTTCAGGTGAGTTCAATTCACTTAAACAAGAATTTGTGTGTATTTCAATAAAAAAACTTAGGGCATTGTGAAACTGGAAGACAAGTATGTGCTTTCCAAAGAGATGAAATGAAGTTATTGGTTTGAACAGACGTATAGGTTGGGTTCTGGTAAGAAACATAGTGGCACATTGCTGCATCCTGCTTGTACCAATGAAAGAAAATCGTCTGAGACAAAACTTTAAATCATATTGAGAAGAAGAGAAACATTCCCTGGAGAATTGATAGGGGGAATTCCACGTCATAGGTTCCAAATGGTCAAACACCGCATATTGTCGCAGCACAGAAATTTTTGTCTTTTAATGTGGAAGGAGGTTGGATTCATTTTTGTATCAGACTAATTATTAAAAATCTTATATTTGTGAGGAACTGAGAAGTAAGATTCAAATACCATTTTTCTATCTTTTTTAATACAAATGTTACAACTATTTTAGTGTGCTCTGTAAAATAATCTCAAATCTGGTAGTTAAAGGTAGGTTTCTCATGATAATTCATAGTGGATTTGAAGTTAATGATTGAACAGATTTCTACTCTTCATTCTGCAGTAGTATCTTTTAGTATCTTGCGGTAGGTCAAAATGAGCACAAAACTCAACAATGAGCTTCTGTTTTGAAATGTGAGGTTCTCACTACACAAAGACCTGGAACACGAAACACGTGCAGTGACCTGTTTTTCTTAAATCAACTGAAGTTTAAACAGGGAATGAATTACATGGATGAAACATGCCAGGTAAATCTGAAGTGTCAGTGGGAATCTGCTGTTCTTCTTAAAAGCAACCAACTTTCCTCTGGTAGAGTGATGGTTAGCGTTGGTGGTGGTTCTGCAGAGCAGAGCAGTTTGTTGGCTGTGGTGGAAATAAAGAAGGGGATGACACCGAGTGTGCCAGTACTCTCCTCTAGATGCTCAGGAAGCATCTTGGATGTGAGTCCCAGTTTGCTGAGGAAGAAACTGATGCATGTAGGGACTCAGCATAAATCGGGAAAGGGATTGGAAGCTTACAACATACAAAATTTCCCACACCTGATTTTAGTGCACGCCTTCTCGTTCTTGATTTTCTTAAAGTAGAGACTACTGGAGTCAGACTGCATTTCAGTCTTTATCTATAAAAAGTTAACTGGTAGTTTTATGGTATTTAAAGCAAAGCTAGGAAGTGTGATGGAAGAGTAGTCTGTGAGTGCAGATAAAAGCAATGGTGTTCTGATTAATGGGCTAAAACTGAAAGAGGGGAGGTTTAGGTTGGACATCAGGAAGAAATTCTTCACTGAGAGAGTGGTGAGGCGCTGGAACAGGCTGCCCAGAGAGGTTGTGGCTGCCCCATCCCTGGCTGTGTTCAAGGCCATGTGTTCATCCAACCAGGCTGGATGGTTCCTGGGCAGTTTGATCTAGTGAGCTAGTGGCTGGCAGCCCTGTCCATGGCAGGGGGGTTGGAACTAGATGATCTCTGAGGTCCCTTCCAACCCAAGCCATTCTATGATTCTATGATTCTCTATTGAACAGTTCTGAGCTGAACCTGTTGGTGCACTGTTGAGGGCAGTGGGATTACAACTGTTTGCTGTGTTATGGCCTAAACAGACCAAGAAGGCTTTGACTAAGTCACACAGATATGACAAGATAAATATATATTTAACCTTCTACCTAACCAACAAATACTAGAGCAGTTTACAACTTATGCGCTTATCCTATGAGGACAGGCTGAGAGAGTTAGGGCTCTTCAGTTTGGAGAAGAGAAGGCTCCAGGAAGACCTGATAGCGGCCTTTCAGTATCTTAAGGGGGGCTACAAGAAAGAAGGGGCAGACTCTTTAGCAGGGTCTGTTGTGATAGGACTAGGGGACACGGTTTCAAACTGAGAGAGGAGAGGTTTAGACTGGATATAAGGAAAAATTTTTTTCACAATAAGGGTGGTGAAGCACTGGCACAGGTTGCCCAGAGAGGTGGTGGATGCCCCGTCCCTGTAGACCTTCAAGGTCAGGCTGGGCAGGGCTCTGGGCAACCTGATCCAGCTGTAGATGTCCCTGTTCACTGCAGGGGAGTTGGACTAGATGGCCTTTAAAGGTCCCTTCCAACTCAGATAATTCTATGATTCTCTGATTCTAAGTTGCAATTACTAAGAAAAGGAAGAATTTTTAGAATTTATCTTGATTAAAATCCCTAAATGATTTGGGTTTTCAAGTGAAGAAAGTTCTGCTCCATAATTAACAGGAAATAAAATGACAGGTAAGGACTCTTACAAACCCAAATATATGCAGCAGAAATTATACACTTTATAGAAGCTTATAAAGAAGGTGCAATTCTCCATCAGTTGTTTGCTATGAATTTAAAGCTGGTTAAAAAAAAAAAAAAAAAATCCTTCCTCCCTCTCTCTCCTGAAAAAGAAAAGTAACTTCCAAGAGTGGGAGCAATTTTCCTCTGTTTCTTTACACCCTTACACCCTAGCAAAGCACAAGCTCTGGCAGAGGGAATCCAAGAATTACAGGGAAAACACACTGGTTCCCCTCTTGCCATTAATTCAGCAACTCACAGAATTTCCTTGAGTAGGAGATGCATCTGGGGCAGGTAGCATCAAGCAATGAATTCCAGTTACACTGTAACTGAAGATCCAGTTTTTATTAACATACACAAATATAGTGAAAGAGGAAATGTTTTAAAATCCTTAATCATTCTATATGACCTTTTATAGTGCTTCCTGAATATGGCGTGCTGTAAGGGACTCCCGTTTATTTAATTTTCTCTTTAAGACAGTAGGCTGCAAAACAGCAGCTTTTCCATTACACTAATACATCTTCAGTGCTAGCAGAACTCCTCAGAGCTGCAAATATCTTCTTATTACTATGGCTTTTCCAGTTAGGATAGGATCACATTCCAAGAAGCTTTTCTACATAAATCACTCCAGCAGGATCATCATTCATATCTCAGATAAATTAAAAGTGCTCCAAAATAACATTATTTGGTGCAAAATAAGCTAGATCTAAACTGGCATCAACAACAATTCATACATTGGGGTTTCACAGAAATAACATTAGACTGATAATCATTGGAATATTGTCCTGATTATTGTCTCATCTGTGCTACACCAGAAGCAAACAAGCTCAGGGAGGCAGATCCTTCTGCCACAGATCCTTCTGACATAACCTGAATGTGCTTCCCCAAACTCACAAAAATGGCAAAGAATCCCCAAAGCAACCCACTCTTCCTCTCCAGAAAAATAACAGAACCCCCATACATATGCACTACGTCTACTACGGATCTTATAGCAAACGTAAGTTACTCTTGTCAAGGTCTATATATATCAGCCTAGGGAGGAAAAACATGCTTTACGCTTTACTGCAGAGCTAGCCTGCAAGCAGCCACTCAGTGGAATAAGTCTGGCAGCAAATCCTACAGTTGTGCGATCACCTGATGGCACTGTTACACAGCCTTCTAAATCTCTGATTTCAGCATTCGGCTACCGGGAAGCCAAATCATGCTGATGTTGCTCTGGGGTCACATGAAGCTTCTGCATGAAGGCCGAGGATGGAGGAGGCTGAGTGATCCAGACGTTGGTTTTCGCTTTGGACTGCAGAACACAGCTGCACTCCCCAAACAGGAGTGTTGTTGCCTTGACGTCTGGGGAAGAACACATATCTATGTTACATCCCAGGGCTGGTGTTGGTAGAAATAATAGCAACTTGCACGGGCATTTCATGTTTCTGATTCTTCTGTTCTAAGCAGCCAAGTAGCAAGGCAACTGAAGATCTAGGAGGCTTCAGTGGGATAAGTATCAGCAAAAAGCTGCAGCATCACCATTGACAGTTTTGAGGGAACTTCTTTCAGACAAAGACTGATCTTTGAGCGGATGAGCATGAAGACCATGGAATATAATCCCAGAACACAGAAATCATTGCAAATCTCACAATCTATCCTGTCAATTGAAATAATATTTTTTCACTGTTTCCTTTAGCAAAGGTAGAATAATCCATATGTTTTGCTTAAAAAAAAAAAAAAAAAAAAAGAGAAAGAACACAAAAACACCATAAAGTGCACTTATTTTCCAGTGCACAGCAGTATATTAATTTACAGCTTGCTTATGAACATTTGAAACTGACACACCGTGCTGTTAAGCAATAGATATCTCTCTGGTGTCTGAAGTTATACCACTATATGTAGTTTTGCATTCATACTATGTGCACTGGTTAGGAAAACATGCTCCCACTGAAATCCCTAGCAACTAAAACCAAATTATATTTATCATTTTTCCTCTTAACATTTACATCATGCTCACACAAAGTCATCCTGACAGTAGAAAAGGGGCAAATATCAAGTTTACACTTGGCTGATATCTAAAACATGCTAAATGTACTCCTTTTCCCCCTCACAAGTGTATAACTGAAAGAAAGCACTTCTCATCAGTATATTGGAAATGAGATTTCTGTATTTTTTACTAATAGCTAGCAGTTCTCTTCTGGTTCTTTAAAATTAAAAGGGGCTTAGTATAAAAATATGTTTGACAGGAACATCTGCAGTAGAACAAGAATCAGAAGTACACTGGCTAATTTTCTTAGCAGAACATTGGATTATTGCATGAGATGTTGCTTTCTGGTACACTGCATCATTACTGAATCTTTTCCCAACTGAACATTTTTGCAGCTTCTATTCTCACTCCCTGGGCTCCTTTCTCACTTGCTTGCACTCCTACCCATTTGCTGTTTTCCTCTTCTATCAGTGCCTCACTGACCCTACACGCTTCATGCCCAGTGCTTCCCATTCTTTGTCTCCACATCTTTACCTCTCCAAAATGAAATCTCTTCCAGGACCCAAGGAGAGCTCAGTAGTGAGGCATATTCACCATCACCTAGGCTGAGTGACTGCAGGTTAGATTTTCTTCTAATCATTCTAGTCAAGAACACTTACGACCTCTGCTAGAACATCCTTCAGATGAACTTCTGGTTCTTAAACAGTGGAGAATCCACTGTAACAATAGACACATCAAGTTAAAAATAAAAAATAAAAAATAAAAAATCAGTCTCATGTAGCTTGAACATTTTTTGTTTCAGCCTTCAATGAGTTTGAGTGCAATTAAATACAAATTTGCAGATGAATTACTGATCTCTCAGCCATATGATTTGAAACATGTAATATCATCTCAGTCTTTCTTTGCTAAGTAACTTAGATACAAATTCTAATAAAGAATTATTGTTCCCTCTCAGTGTAAGACAGGCTCACTATTCACATTTAAAAACCAAAAACAAACATCCCATTTACAAGCTCTGCCTGTCATTTAGGAAAGAACCACAGAGGAATACCAAAATTAAATCATTACATTAGCAGCATTTTTTTTACTCAGACGTTGGTGAAGCACTGGCACCGGTTGCTCAGAGGAGCTGTGGGTGCCCCATCCCTGGAGGTGCTCAAGGCCAGGCTGGATGGGCCCTGGGCAGCCTGATCCAGTGGGTGGCAGCCAGCCCACGGCAGGGGTTGGGGTTGGACGGGCTTTTAGGCCCCTTCCAACCTGAAGTCCATGAACCTTCCATGCTCTGATTCTGTGATTTGCAGCATCTTTTTCTTGTCAGTGTAAAGAAAGATGGTTTTATGCCCTGAAGAAGAAATTGGCAAACTATCCACAAGAAAATGAACTTATGCACTTCCTGTCTCTAGTAAATGAAATAAGGAATTCAATTTGATGGTGTTTATAATAGTAAAATAGGGAAGGAGACAGGATGTCTACAAGACCATCAAATGTAGGAATTCTGTTCAATGAATACTGAGCCACTGAAGTGAACCCAAACCACCTTTACTAACAGAGTTTTTTGGAAAAAGTGTTATCGGGCAGGTTAGTTACAATCAACTGTAATAAGGACAAATTATTCCTAAGAATGAGCTATTTGTCTGGATGTATTCTCATTTAAAAATACAATCTTTCAGAATAACCTTTTCATGGGAAAACATTCTTCTGCAGCAAGAGACAGCAGTAGGGGTGTGAGGTGATCCCTTCTCGTATTTTCTATTTTAATTCTCATTCTCTTTGCTTGTGATGAGTTGCAATTCCATCTGTAATCCTTGAAGAGAAATGAAATATATAAAGAAAAGCCTAACTCATCTCACCTGGCTTGGTTTGTTTTCTAGTAGACAATGAAATCTTTACTAATAAGAAATAAGGTTTGTTTTTTACAACTGTTACCATATCCTCTTCTAATCTGACATGTTCAGAATGTATGTATTTAGTCTTAAGAAGAAAACACTCACCTGATCAGTAAAGGTTTAGGTCAATGTCAGGCAGACGGATAGACGTGTTCTACTTTATATAAGAACTATGAAATCAAACTCAGGATTGCGTAGTTGTGACCCCATCAGGATCCATCTCCTGCCACTAGAGCAGAACTTAGGCCACATCACCAGACAGGTGTTTGTCAGATCAGAGCCAGCAGTGGTGGCATTCAGCATTTTCTCGAGATTCACCATGGTGCTGGTTTGTCTCTGAGATTAGCTGTGGTCCATACCTGGCTAATGGTTAACTAGCAGCTAAGTCTGAAAAGTCTTGACTTGTGACCTCATTTTTTACTAAACCAAAACTTTCTTGTTCACAAATTAAAAAAATAAACAAAACAAAACATTTTATTTGTAGAATGAATTTAAGACAATTCCACAAACATTGTTTGTCTTAGTACAAGAGTTCAAGAAATGTTTGGATACTGCTGTCAAACATAGGGTTTGAATTTTGGGTGGTTCTATGTGGAGCCAGGAGATGGACTTAATGACCCTCGTGGGTCCCTTCCAACTCAGGATACTCTGTGATTCATTGATTCTAGTACTTTTAAACTGCATTTTTTCCAAAATAACTATACACAGGATGTATTTTCTCTCAGACTTGTTCAGAGAAGAAGTATCAGTATCTTGGCAAACTACTGAACAACGAATCTCAACACTGACATACAAATGAAAAGGGAACAATATAATGTAAACCGCAGGTAAAACACAAAAGCATCTAATTACATACCCAAGTGGTCACACGTTGTTAAGTAAATGTTCAGCTAAGGTGGCTGAGAAACTGCAAAGCAACAACTCTTTGAACAAATCATAGTTGCCACATTTCCTTTGGCACAGGAAAGGGACAGTCACTCTTCTGCAAACTAAAGGCATCAGAGAATCTCTCAAGCACAACAATTACTGAGATTCACACGAAATACAGTGGGCTGCTGCTACTATTTAGTTTTCATGAACATATCTGGCCAATTACTAAAAATACTTCTTTCATTGTTGAATATTTTGTGCTTGTAAAGTCTTTACATACTCCTATGTGCATACTAATGCCCTGTAATTGAGGAACACTTAGCAGTGCAATAACTCCATGATAAAATCCAACTGTTCTTCATAGCCCAAGATAAAAATCAAGGTTTGGCAACAACACTCAGTTCCCATAGGATTCTGGGGGTGGGAAAAGCATAAAAACAAGCCAGTTTCTTAAAACCCAGAAGGAACTTCATAGCCATCTGCCCTGGAGATGAACCTAACCAAGCAGCTGTCTCCTGAAAACTGCATCTCATTCTGATTTATCTAGCTAGCTGAAGAGAAAGCTTGAAGCCAAAAAAGGACAAAAATTAGCTGGAAAAAGAAAAAAGAGAAACACAGCAGAGGAGGAAGCTTTTCAAACAGCTTGTCTGAGGCCTAGAATGTGCTTGGTGGTATTTGGGTATTTGGCCTTATGTATAGGTTGCAGAAAGGTTCATCAGTGCTTGTCCCCATACAGTAAGATGGCTGGGATCAGATCGCTGCCAAACTTGATAGGAAGCAAACTGCCTTTATGGAGGGGAGGCAGCCCTGCCTCACCTGCTCCAGCCACCCAGCTGCAGTACTCCAGGAGACAGAGACGGGCTGTGCCTGCTGCAACAAGGATCATGGAGGAGGGGAGACTGGCAGGGGGTACTGATTCACAAATAAGGTTTGACAAGAATGATTTACCCATAGTAAATCCATCATAGCTATTCCAAATAATCTCCACAGATAGAGAACAGTTTCCCAATGACCTCAGCCAGCTCCTTCAGCATCCTTTGCATGTATCCCATTGGGTCCATGAACTTCCATGGATGAAGATTTTCCTCGAGTCCCCTCCCAGTACCAGTAATTACTGTCCATCCTGTCTCCAGGCTCAAAAGCCTCAGTCTTACCTGCATCTATTACCAGTAAATCACGCAGCTATTTCAGCGGTGAGCCCACATTTTCCTTGTTCATTATTTTACTGCTAGAAAGGTGACTCCACTATTCCACAATACCCAAAATACTCATGCTCAAGGCATATTTGATGTGTAAGAAATCAAGTCCTTTCTTCAGTCATTTTTCCCTTACACAGAACGCCTCGTATGAGAGAGAGACTGAAGGCGATTTACCCTGTATCAGCCCAGAGATAACATGTCCAGTCAGTCTTTCTGCATTTTTCTCCCTCAGAGATTAAAATTTTAGTATCCCAAGAGGATGTAGTACTGATTGATTGTGTGAGTTGAGTAGCTGAGTCTATAAAACAATAAAAGATATCACTTTGTCCTGATACTAAGCAGGGAAATTATGAAATCTTGTAAATACATCTTGCTCAAAATGACTTAGCAGATGATATGATAGCAACCTATATGATTAAAACCAAAACCAGGATGATAAGGAACAGGACATGCTGAGATGAAAGGACATTAATGAGCATCACTCTTCTGGTGGATGCTGTCTCTATAGCTCAGAACTCATTCATATTCAAAAGATAGAGTAACTGTAAAGGACAAAAGAAGGGTACAATATGAAAAACTGGCTTTTAATGGGTCCAAGTTTTAAATTAAAAAAAAAAAAAAAAAAGGAGAGAGAGAAACAAAGATGTGAACAAACGTTTGCTTGCTCATCCGGAGTAGCTATGTGATCTGAATCGCTAATAACATTCTTCATGAAAGGTGAATGAGTAAGAGCTTTGCACAGTTACTGTTGCTATGAAAGCCACTTTCCTTATTAGCCACACATTGCACAAATTATTTTCCTTTCCTTATCACTCACAAACAGGTAATGAAGTGCTTGGAAAATGGCCTCCCCTCCTAAAAGTTTCTGAGACCGTATTTGAAAGTAAGCAGTCAGAACGATGTTCCTCGGAAAGCAGTGAGTGTTCAGTAAGGAATCTGCAAGTACATTGAACAGGACAGTGTCAGACTATGCAAATGTGTGCGAACTGCATCTGGATCCTCCGAGAGGAAGCTGGAAGCTCCATCTCCCACCTGTCCTCCTCTGTATGCAGGAGGACACAGACTAAATTTACAGCATCTCCTGCACCAAAATTCCCTTATCTAACAAATTCTAATATAACTTCCTATGTGTTGTGCTCTGCTTGCATTAGCAACAAAGAAGAAAGGACATTTGGAGGCTGCTACAGAAAGGAACCACATTTAATTCTGCAGAAAGGAAGAAGAAAATATATTCTACACATTAAGAAGACTCCTTCAAAGACATGTTTGGAAAGTGGAGTATTCTTTGCAGGAAAGCCTCCCTATAGTAAATACATGAATTATTATCAGAACAAATCCCATAAAAAGAATAAGGTGTTTCTGGAGTCCCAGATAAGGTCTTTAAGAGCAGGAGGGAATTTGGTCACTAAAAAAGGAACAGTCACAACGTCTGCCCTCCAAAACAGTCTTATACTTATTTCTGAAGAAAAGAGGCAAGAAGAAGCCTCCTATCTCTGTTTTTATGCAGTGACTGCAATAGCAAGCAGACCCATGAGATAAAGCCCATAGGATTCCCAGCTAGGTCACAACGGAACATGTTTTTTCAGGAGCATCCATTTTCTCTTCCAGTTCTGAATCCAACAGCAAACTCATTGTGATGTCTCACCAATGGTCTAGGGCTCTCCAGCATGGCTAGGCTTCATGGGTGATGATGAAGCTCCACCATAAAAAATGACATGAAATCACTGCTCTAACTGCAGTTAGTCAAGTCACATCATGTACTAATCCTGCATAACAAACCATCTTGTATCAGCAGATAGTGTGACACAGTATAAATTTAGTAATTAATGCTATAAATATGGATTAATTCACACAATCTGTTTGCTCTGACTTATTTTAAGGTAAACAAAACCATTATGGAAGCAGCTGGGAATATATGTAAACACAAAGAAAGTGAATGGACTGCACATATAACCAATCTGATATTTATTTATGCTTCTGAATCATTACAGATGTCATGACCTAAATGGACTCAATCCAAAGTACATAGCACAGGGGTGAGATATAGTCACATTTCCTAAATAGTAGCTGATCAGTTCTCCTCTAGTTCCCCCTTTCATAACAGGAGGAACTGACTACTACTTATTAATCACATAAAAAAAAAAAAAAATTGTTTTAGGTTCCACCATAAATCTTCTCTGTTATAGACTCTATCACTCTATAAACTCTCAATTATACTGCTGTTTTTTTTTTTTTTTTTCATTAATAATAACCCTTGTGACAAGTCATTACTTATACTTATGGGCCATTAAATACTCTGGAAGATCCATCTTCTTTTAACAATACTACATTTTGAACTACTAAATTAGTGGTACTGACTACACTAATCCCAGCCAAAATGGAAGTGACTACTCACTGAAACATTGTCTCTTACACATAAGAGTGGGAGCCCAAAAGAAATTCTTGGCTCTTCCTGTTTAGCACTTAGGCATTAGGTGGTATTGCCCTGTTTTGGAAACTTAGTCAATTAGCATGTGTTTATTCAGATTTGGTTATCCCAAAATTTTCATCTCTCATTCACACTGATTTTGTGTCAAAGTAATTCTACTGCTCTGAACAGGGAACATGTCCATATTCAAGAAATAAACACACATACGTATGGCAGTGTAGAGTACTACCATTGTCACATCCAATTAGCGGAAAATATTCTCTTCATTAAGATTTCTGCTGATCTCATTTGCAAGAGAGGTTGGAGACGTTTTTTTCAAGTGGAACGTGAACTAAATTTTAAAAAATGAACAACTGGAGCAAAGAGAACCTTGGCAATTAGTGTTTCACAAGTGTCTGTGCGCTGTATATTATGTGCTTGTATACATACATTCTGTCTGAACTACTGTCTGTAGTTGTAGCAGCAATACTTTCTACCGGAGATAAAGATTATGTCAACAAAAGATGCCTCCTGGGATAGTTGATAGTTACCTTCTGCACGAAAAAAGTTGATGCTAAAAGAAGATGCTAAACCTATATCCTGAGGCATCACACCATGAAGAGACCTCCAGTAGGATTGTACAAGGAACACAGCTGTGATGCTGCACCTGTGCTAGCAGCAAACTGGCCAGAAAGAGCCGGCTGTAGCCTGGACAGGGCAGTAGGCTGGTATAGTCTTACTGCTTCGGTATCAGCTGCTGACAAAATACTCCATTCTATGAAATTCCAGCCCACTTCTTAGAGTGCTGAAGACCCAAATACCTTCTTTTCCTCTTTTTGGGGAGTTGCTCATCAAGAGGCATTTCACATATAAGTGACCTGAATTTTTAAGTGCCTGAGGCATCTGAAAACTCTAATTTTAGGTTTTTATTTTTAAGTGTCTTGGGTGCTGTTTCTAGAGTTCTCTGAAAAACTTTCTCCAGCCCACCATGCAGACTGTTTTTCCTACACTCACGCTATTAATCTAGGAGTTCCCACTCAATTTCTTCACACCAGTTCAGCAGTGAAGCTGCAGGAGCCCTCCTGCCTGATGAACCTGCCATATGGAAGAGTTATTTCTTCCCCTCAGTGACTCTCCATTTTCTGTTTCATTTCATCCGAGCACACAACTTGTTCCCTGTTGCCTTCTCCTCCCTCTCTTAACTATTTTCTTCCCACTTTTTAGAAGTGCAACTGTGCTCATTAGGTTTGGGAAGCATCTGAGAAGCAGCCTATGGGAAGGATGAAACACAAAATCAGTATCTTGTGAATAGCTCTCTAAAGTTGGAGCAGTGCTGATAGCTGCTAAGATTTTAAAATCTCTTGGAATTGCCAGGATATTACTTCCTCAACACACATTCTACTTTGAGAGGTCCAAGGGAAATCTGTGTATGCATAAGGATACACACACACAAAGGAATAAAACAAACAAACAAACAAACAAACAAACAAACAATACAAAACAAACAATCCATCTCTGATGCTACAGGGCATTTAGGAGCATGATCTGACAGACAATTGGCTATAACAGCTCACAGAGCTGAGCGCATACACAAACTGCTACAATTTCTTCTGCAAAGAATGTGCGTGAGAGGTAAAATGCCCACATGTCTTTGGATCTATAAAGAAGAATGAGATTTAGACAAAGACCTCAGATGCGCTTCCTGCAGATGCAGATCAAAAAAAAAAAAAAAAAAGTTTTTAAATAAATTTCATTTTACTCTTTCCATAATTTAATAAAGCAAAACTGGTTAAACATGTATTTATATATAATTTTAGCATGCATTAAATACAATGGGCAGCCATTAACAAACCAGACCAACCCTGAAAGTTAAGACAGGCAACGTGATGCTGTTGTTTAAATTTTAAAAGGTAAAAAATGTACATATAGGTATGTTTAAATATGGACGCTAAACTTCTTTTATATATCCAGATTTGAACACAGATTTTGTACCTATAAAGTACTTTGAAGATCATTATAATTACTGAAAATAAACTTACGAAAAAAGAGAGTGTAACACCTCACACAGCAGGCATTAGTTTACTCAGGCGCCATCAGTCAACATCACAAACAGTCATTTGCCCATTTGGTTTGAGGTTAACATAACAAAATACTAATTAGTAAATGAAAGAGGCAAAGACAGCTGAGATCATTAGATTTTTAACACAGGTTCTTAATCCATTTATCACAGTAATGATTAGTTCATGTTTCTTGATCTTGCACACACACTGCTTTTGGTAGAGAACAACATGCAAACAAGGTCTAAACAAGGTAAGGCCCTGTGTAATTGTATCAGGTCAGCAACAGGTCTAATGCACTTATTTAAGCTATCTAATAGCCAACTGTACACAAAACATCATTAGAATTTGTATTTCCCATTTCAGAATCACTGCCCACTGCGGTTTGTCATTACATTCATTAACAAAAAGTTACAAACAACTTGATTATAGACTTTGTCTATTAGAATTATTTTTGGAGACGAGTCAAAGAAAAATATGTAGTTTTCAGTTAAATAGGCCATACAGATCATTGCTTAAAGTACATTGAAGGTAATGAGAGCTTTAAGAAGATAACCGTTGTTCCCCTCATATTATAAAATCCACAGATTCAGTATCAGAAAAACATATCCACTACAGCAAACATGTTCATCTGATATTGGTACTGTGCTGTCCAAGATAAAACCCTTCATTTTCATAATATTCAGTAACATGCGTAATTAAGTGTTTTCAAAGATACAGAGAAACTCTTGTTTCTTCAGTTATCCTGTCATGAAACTTCAAACATTATATAGTGTGAAGTAATACTGGCTCTATCAGCTGGCTCCGTGTGACCGCAAGCCACATAATACGAGACCATAAGAATGTAGAACCAATGTATTTCCCATACTGGGTCAGTTCAGCTACACCACCATGCCCAGCACCCAGAAGATGAGCTTCAACAAAGTGAAATGCAAGGTCTTGCACCTGGTCACAGCAACACCTGCTATCAATACAAGCTGGGGGATGAAAGGATTGAGCAGAGACCTGCTGAAAGGGACTTGGGGGTGCTGGTAGGCGACAAGCTGGACATGAGCCAGCAGTGTGCCCTCACAGCCCAGAAAGCCAGCCACAGCCTGGGCTGCATCAAAAGAAGCGTGGCCAGCAGGGCAAGGGAGGTGATCCTGCCCTTCTTCTCTGCACTGGTGAGACCCCACCTGGAGTACTGCATCCAGATGTGGAGTCCTCAGTACAGGAGGGACATGGACCTGTTGGAGCACATCCAGAGGAGGGCCACAAAATGATCCAAGAGATGGAACACCTCCCCTGTGAGGACAGGCTGAGAGTGCTGGGGCTGTTCAGCCTGGAGAAGAGAAGGCTCCGGGGAGACCTGGTAGCAGCCTTTCAGTATCTAAAGGGGGGCTACAAGAAAGAAGGGGACAGACTCTTTAGCAGGGTCTGTTGTGATAGGACTAGGGGACATGGTTTCAGATTGAGAGAGGGGAGATTTAGGCTGGATATAAGGAAAAGGTTTTCTACAATAAGGGTGCTGAAGCACTGGCACAGGTTGCCCAGAGAGGTGGTGGATGCCCCGTCCCTGGAGACCTTCAAGATCAGGCTGGGCAGGGCTCTGGGCAACCTGATCCAGCTGTAGGTGTCCCTGTTCACTGCAGGGGAGTTGGACTAGATGGCCTTTAAAGGTCCCTTCCAATTCAGATAATTCTATGATTCTATAAGATGTTACTTAAAAAAAAATGTAAGCTTGGCCACTTTCTTTCTGTTCCCTTTATACTTCCTAAGGGTTTACTACTGTTGCTCTCAAATGTTAGCACCTGTTTATGGACAAGCTGCCTGCTGCATGCTGTTTGTGGGCACGCTCTATGTTGCAGCATTGCAACATGGTATGCAGAGAAGCCATGGAGAATCCACCCTGAAGATTTTCAAGACTTGGCAAGGCAGAGTATTGGCTGTCCTGACCTTGTGTTGGCTGAAGTCCTACTTCCAAGAGGAGATCAGACTATCTAACCTTCAGGGGTCTTTTTCTATCAACATTTATGTAAGTCTGTCAAATAAGTGTTGCACAATGTTCAAGGAAATTAATCAAATATACGAATAACATTCTGTTACTCCAAGAATAACTCCTTGCAAGATCATGGACTAGATCTTCCTGAAGGATCTACTAAGGCTCATGGAAAATGAAGATGAGGTGATTGGTGGCAACCAGCAGGGCTTCACCAAGGGCAAATCGTGCCTGACAAACTTGGTGGCCTCTTATGATGCAGTAACAGCATCAGTGGATAAGGAAAGAGCAACAGACATCATCTACCTGGACTTGCGCAAAGCGTTTGACACCGTCCCACGTGACATCCTGGTCGCTAAATTGGAAAAGCATGGGTCTGATGAATGGACCACTCGCTGGAGAAGGAACTGGCTGGATGGTTGCACCCAGAGAGCTGTGGTCAACGGCTCAATGTCAAAATGGAGACTGGTGACGAGCGGCGTCCCTCAGGGATCAGTACTGGGACCAGTGCTGTTTAACATCTTTGTTGGTGACATGGACAGTGGAATCGAGTGCACCCTCAGCAAGTCTGTGGACAACACCAAGCTGTGTGGTGCCATTGACATGCCAGAATGAAGGGATGCCATCCAGAGGGACCTGGACAGGCTGGAGAGGTGGGTCCATGCCAACCTCATGAAATTCAGCAAGGCCAAGTGTAAGGTCCTGCTCCTGGGTCAGGGCAATCCCAAGCACAAATACAGGCTGGGCAGAGAATGGCTGGAGAGCAGCTCTGAGGAGAAGGATTTGGGGGTGTCGGCTGATGGAAAACTCAGCATGAGCCGACAATGTGTGCTTGCAGCCCAGAAGGCCAACCGCATCCTGGGCTGCATCAAGAGAAGCGTGGTCAGCAGGGCGAGGGAGGGGATTCTGCCCCTCTGCTCTGCTCGCAGGAGTCACCTGGAGTGCTGCAACCAGTTCTGGGGCCCCCAACACAAGAAGGACATCGAGCTGTTGGAGCAGGTCCAGAGGAGGGCCACGAATATAATCAGAGGGCTGGAGCACCTCCACTATGAAGGCAGGCTGAGAGAGCTGGGGTTGTTCAGCCTGGAGAAGAGAAGGCTCCGTGGGGACCTGACAGCGGCCTTCCAGTACCTGAAGGGGGCCTACAGGAGAGCTGGGGAGGGGCTCTTCAGAAGGGCGTGTAGCAACAGGACCAGGGGTAATGGCCACAAAATGGAAGAGGGGAGACGTAGGCTAGATATTAGGAAGAAATTCTTTCCTGTGAGGGTGGTGAGACACTGGCACAGGTTGCCCAGAGAGGTTGTGGATGCCCCCTCCCTGGAAGTGCTCAAGGCCAGGCTGGATGGGGCTCTGAGCAACCTGGTCTGGGGGGCGGTGTCCCTGCCCATGGCAGGGGGTTGGAACTAGGTGATCTTTAAGGTCCCTTCCAACCCAAACCATTCTATGATTCTATGTTTCTGAGAATAGATCCTCAGTAATTCATGATCAGACCTTATGTTCATTAGAAGCATCTCTAGGTTTCTAACATTGATGGAGTTCTCATTAAAAGAATTTTTTAAAAGTTCACAGTAGAAAAAGCAAGAGAGTCAAATTTAACAAGGAGATACATGCAAATCTGAGTCAGTGCCTCCATTCATATCATGATTTGATTGATGACAGAAGAATATTTAATTATGGTCAACTTTCCAATAATATTTTTAATTCAGTTAGATTAAGAACTCATTCTGATGATTTGATGCATATCTTTGTTCCCTAGTACTCTTGTGGAAAACTCCCTCATCCCATTCCCTGCTTTAGGAATGAAGTAACCTTGGCATATCTTCGATATTCTCTTCAGATTATTTGGAGGAATGAGGAACAAAAGTCAAAGACTAGTATTTCTTAGCACATTTTGAAGTAAAAATTCACTCAAGTGCACTTATTTAACTATGCTTTCTCAGAAAACACATGCTACACTAAAGTACAGAGGATTAATTTTAGGGTACTCTGCTCACACATGATGGGATAGAATTTCCTTTAAAGAAGTATTATGCAATTTAAGATTATTAAAGTATAGTTCTGGAATCTAATGTCCATGATGCTAATGAGCTCATCAATGTGTTCACTTCGTCTATTTTTTATTTATTTTGGGGTAGGCACGATTGAGTGGGAGCAAATAACTGAAGCGTATGAGGTTTTGGAGGCAGTTGGGCAGCCCACGTTAAATGCAATTTCCTTCTTTAAAAACAATTTCCAGCATTGAGACGTAAGGCAAATGAAAAATATTTAAGGCAATACATTTTTCTTCACCTTTTAGACAAATTAACGCCACAAAGATAGTTACATTGAAACAGATAGAATTCTCACGTTATACTGCAATAATGCAACAAACAAACCACAATCAAAATGCACAACTTCTTTTTCTTAAATCTGCTGACTCTTTACTTTTCAAAGCACAGCATTAACATCCATCCCTCTTCTCTGTACAACTCCCATTAGCACATCTGCCTCTCAGAAGCATTGATGAACCAGACACAGGCACTACAAGGCCAGTCTCCATGCAGTTTTAATCAGGAGAGAAGCAAAGTTTTACCGAAGGAACCAGCCAGGCCCAGTCATGAAAAGATTTATGGGGAAGCAAGTTATGAAGCATCTGCTAGGGTACCTAAGGTGGTTTTATGAAGCACGTATATACTGAAATCCCAGAAGAGTATCCAGAAACCCAAATTATTCAGAGAAAGTTATTCAGAACCCCCTCCCTAGTCCTGGTTGCACTGTCTAGAAATACTTAAAGCTCAGCAGGAGCTTTACAAACTGGAAATCCCTTCCAACCAGGAGCCTTCTAAATCATCTCCGCTTAATGCACTTTATTGTCAAAGGCAATTACATCCTTCCTATATTCTTCCTCTCAAAATTGCTTCTATGCTTTCTTCAATAATTATTCTTCAGGAAAAGAAGGGTGAAGAAAGAATTCTTGTAAACAGTGCAAGATAAACAAAGCAGGTCAATTCTTACGAGTAATTTGACATCAGCATGAAGACATGACATCTTATTGCTCACTGTGGCCATCTGTAATTAACAGACAAATGCAATTAACTAAAAGAAATAAAACACAAGTAAACCGGAAAACCTTGCCATTTTAATGGGCATACTAGAATTTTTCTGTGAAAGAAAACTCACCAATGGTGTAATATCTCTTCAGCTCACTCCTCCGTGGACTGCGCCTCTGGGTATTCGCGGTGTTGTTCTGTTCCTCCTCAGAAATCGTCTTAGTGGCAAGCAAAGATTTACTGGGCTGAGGAGTCGGAGCTTCTGCTGCCACTGGGTTGCATCCTGGCCCACTAATATCCACCGACTGGGACTTCTTCTTTAATCTAAAGACAATTTAAGGCAGTAAGGTATTACTAATCTGTGTTCTATAGCAAGATTGTGTCATTTGTTTTATTTTATATAGAATAATGCCAATATATTCATCGTACACAATTCATGCACGTCCCTGCAGAACACAAAAAAACAGCAGTGGTAAATTAGGCCTTGTAGTAATTTTCCCTTTCAGCTCCTGCTAAATCAGCTCCAGCACTCACATCTCACCCTACTGCGGCTCACTCGTAGCTACAAATGCCAAGCTGCCCTCAGATCAGCCTGCCAGGCTGCTTGCAGGGTCCATCCCTAATCCATTTCAGAGAAGAAAAGCTACTACAATTAACCTATCATTAAATTTACCTTGCTTCAGTTTCCACAGACAAGGGGAAAACAAACAAATTAAATTATGTGCCCAAAGTTGCCAAAAGCCCCAAGATAAAGGAACAGACTAAACTAAAGGCTATATAAATATTTCACTGACACACTGGTCATTCCATTATGGTGTTAAAATCTGCTACCTTGGTGAATATACCATAGACCAGGTAATAATAAAATGTCTAAAATTCATTAACACTTGAAACCTCTGGAGGCTTAAAGGATGAATTTGCAGAACAAAATCACTAGTTTTTGGGAAATAATGCTTTACCTCTGACTCAGGCTTCCACTCTGATTTCCATAGATTACAATCTTGCTTCCATGCTGTGCAAAAGTGTTGTGCACAAAGAAGCGGCAAAGTGTTTATTACCTCCATAATTTCAAACCAAGGCAAGTGAGACCTAAAGATCAATATGGGTACACACGTCCTGCATTATATATTTCTACGCCTGTGCCAATACTCTGCCTCAGAGGAAGACAGACAGCAGGTGTGTTTAAGTAAAGTACAGAACTGGTAACATACTATTATGACATGTACTCGTATGAATACTTTCTTAGCCACCAAGGCTGTCTGAAGGGCGGTCTAATTAATCAAGCTGTGAATTACAGCGCAGAGCTACGTAACAAAATAACTGTGGGGAGTAACAGATTGGTACAAATATAGTGTGTCTGTTCTTCTGGAATCACAAAAAAAAGGGATAATACCTGTCATCCGAGAAACAGAAATGCCACATGGCCTTTTCCAGGTGACAAGATTAATAAAGGACTGGGTTCAAATGCCTGTAGCAGATTAATGTGCAAAAACAAAAAGTTAGCTACTCTGAACACCAGTTCAAGTGAGGACACATCCTTATAGGAATGTCTTGACAAAAACCAGCCACTGACTCGAATGCATTTTCCTTCAGCCCACCTGAACTGTATATTGATACAGTCATGGCTGTCAAATAATTTGGAAAAACACTGCCGCCTTTGAAATGCATCTTCACTGGACTGCAATGCCTTGTGATGAAAGCCTGAGTTCTGTGTATGTTCTGAAGTCAGGAAAACTAATTCTTTGTAAGCCTGACCCCTTCCCAGCACCCTGCTTTATTACGGGCCTTGTGCTGTGCTTGTTTTTGTTTTTTATATTAAAGCTGCACAGACAGAAAGGTATCTGAACTTGAAATGCTTCAGGATCACATTCCTACTGTTTCAGGGTGTCTTGCAGGAAAATAAATAAAAGACAGAGGAAATACTGTGCAAAGCTTTTTTATCTTTTCGTCCATGTATTTCATAGCAGCCCTCAACTAAGTTTTCAGCAACGGGCAGCAGAAGTCTTTCAGTATCGCTTGGTGCGACTCAGAATGACCCTGCTGCAGCCAGGCAGCAGACAAAGTGCCAGCAAGGATTTCACAGTCAGCACTGCCCTAGCAGGACACATTCAACAGCGAGGGCAAATATCTAACTTGACTGAGGTTTGAACTAGAAGGGCCAAAAATTTATTTTTCTGTAGCAAATCTTGAGTTATACAAGTTCCAAGGGACAAAAAAATGTGCAACATATGAAAGAAAAATCATCAGCCTTTCATAGGTGTGAAATCCCAAGGTGGACATTACTGCTGTCTCTTGGCTATTGGTGGCTTCTCTGAGATACGGCTGTGGTCTCACTCGAGTGTTAAAACAGACAGGCACCTTCACAACAAAAGCTGTATGTTCAGAGGGAAGGCTAACACCAAATGAAGGCCCAATTACTGACAATTAATGGACACGGTCCATCCTGGGCTGAAGTTCAAGCAGGGCTATAGGAGGGATCCCTCAGCTGCTCCTGCTGTGTCTGGAGATGCAGTGTTTGTTTGGTACATGGCTTATTTAGTGGCTGAGCAGCACCTCATTTCTAGATAGCCCTGTCAAAACACACATTTCGCACATCTATTTGTGTAATTCAATTGCACTATTGCTAATAACCCATTAAAAGCCCATTTGCTCCATTTCTGTCTCGCTGCCTGCTCCCTAGAACAGATGTCACACACCCCAGCAACTCCAGCCATCAGAGCCCCGGTGCTCCGACCCACCAGGCAGCGGCACGAAGCCCAGATCTGCCCCCAGCACCCTGCCGCTCCTGACTGCAGAGAATCTGCCCATTCAGCAGAAGCGTGCATCCCGGAGCTGCTGACATGCCGTATCCGTAGGTACATACACTGACGAGCTTTTGAACTTGTGCTTTGCTTCTCTTTTCATCCTCCCATACAGCCGCAAAGTTCTCTAGCCCATCTCACACAGAGCCGAACAGATGGCTGCAGCTCCACCTCTGCCTGGCCAGCTGGCTCCCCACGCTCCCCAGCAGCACCCCCAGGAACAGGGCACTGTGACGGGATTCTTAATGTTTCCCTCAAACACAAAAAAGGCTGTCGGGTGGCCAGGCACTAACCACCAGGCTCTAGGTGGTCAGTACATACGGAAAGCCATGAAATGGAGGGGCGTGAATTTACTGGGAAGTCTGCTATAGGTTTTAAAGGTGTTAGGATTTTGACCCTAGCACTCACTATCACAAACCTTCTCAGTTCCTAATCCAATTAATTTTAGAATTTCAATGTAGGGTGTTTTTTTTTTTTTTTTTTTGTTAAGCAACACATAAAGAAAATAAGGCATTATCTTCTACAAAGATCTTGAAAGCACCTTAAACAAGTATGGCTGGCAGTCCTATACAAAATGGAAAAAAAAAAAAAAAGCATTTAAACCATGTATGGTGAAAACAAACCAGGAGTCTGTACAGTCTGATGTTGTGAATTTCTAAGCAAAAATCCCTTACCGCAACAAAGATTTGGAGGAAAGCCTAACTTATTCTTATCTACTGAATACAAAAAACTCCCTGCGCCTCTCATGACTATTCCAGATATTTTAGCACACAGTTAACAGGAGAAACAAAATCATTCATTTGAAGAGTGATGCTTATTCTTCATGTGGTATTTCTGCATGCCCAGAAAAGCTCGTTATGAATTTAATTCCTTTCTAGAAAGAATTGTGATTTAAACCAATGTCAACAGCCAGGCTTTATCTGATTCTGGAAACACAAACTTTTTCCTCTGTTTTCAACACAGCACTGCAAAACTCTGTCAACATGTATACAGGAGGAAGCCAAAGACTAGTTACTTCATTTCCCTGCTGTCCTCCCCAGCCTCCACACAAATCTGCACTTGCACATGGCGGACACTTTTGGACACCCATGGCAACTGCGATGCATCAGGTAAAAGACTTGTGGGCTGCGTCAGCACCTCCAGCCTGGCTCCATTTTCTGTGCGAGGCTCCTTCTGCACACATGCAGCAGAAGGCAACGCTGTGTAGGTCTGCTGGAGAATTTTTTGTTTAATGCTCTTGAATACCACCTGCAGCTCTGGCTGTGTGCTCACAAAGAGAAGATAGCAGAATTAGAATGACACAAACCAAAATAAAGAAACCATGGTGGTGATGAGCCTGAGGCTGCTGAGTGCAAGGAGCCAATGGCCTGGGAGCAGGGCAGGGACCTCCACAGCCATCAGCAACAGGGCACAGAGCGGGAAATGATTTGTCACCACTTTCACAGCAGGAGACAGAGGAAGCATCAAATGAAAGCAAGCAGCAGGTTTGAAGTAAACAAATTTGTACTTTGAACTGCGTATAATTGCATGATGGAAATCATTGCGCAGGCTGGGAGTATCACCCGGTACAAAAATGAATTACACACGTCAGGGAGAAAACATCCATTAGGGGCTATCAAGCATGCAGATACACAAAGGCAACCTTCAGCTCAGAAATTCCTTGAACCAAGGAAGGTGGAGGGGTTTCACAGCCTCTCAGTGCATGCTCTGCCTCTGCTATCACCCTGAAGTACCACTCCTCTGTAAGCACTACAGCTGAGTGCCGCACACCTGCAATCCACGTCTGAATTGGTCATTATGAATTGCAGAGGAAAACGAAACCACACAACACAAAGCAGGTAGAAAAGACAGCACCGCTAAAGTGGGTGCCTGCCAGTAAACAAAGAAACAGAACTGCTCTTCACATTGGTACTGTAGGTACTGACCATGCATGCAGCAGCGTTTTCTGATAACACAAGCAGCTTATGAGACCATTCGATGGCAGAACACAAGAAGAAGACCTTCACACAGGTGGCATTATGAAAGGATTAGGAATTAATTCACACCTACACAGCCCAAAGAGTAATTCAAAGCAGTAAGCGTTTATCAGCAACACAACATTCAGCCCAGCTTCAGGAAAGAAAACAGTGCAGGCACGAGAGCTTTGTGCCAAAAAACAGTGGCATTTCAACACCATATTTCGCTCTATACCCACCCTGCGTATGAATTTGAGCTTGTAGAACAAGCACACAGAATACTTTTTTTGTTCCTTTACTCACACTATCAGATATTACTGTGCAAATCAAAGACACAAGAGCTGATAGTTGTCAGAACACCAGACAGCAAACCAACCCTCCCTCTCTCCACTGCGAAGCCATCCTTAGGGACGTGGTCCCAGCACATGCAGAGAAACAGCCACCACACACCATTCCGTGAGAGACAACAACCCAGAACAGAAGCTTACACAGGGTGCCAGAGGAAATGATGAAGAATATCCAAACTGTTGAAAAATTGGGTTTGTCATGCCTGGAACAGGCAAAGCTCTGTAGACAATGCTTGTACCTAACGTGTTCGAGGGCACACACAGAATAAAGACTTACAAAAATCGGCACAAACCTGGTGATTATTCCTGGGAGCATGACAGCACTGCTACAGGTAAACCCTTGGAGGAGCATTTACAGAAGACATATAGATTGGTTGCTGCCAGGTTACATCCATTAACTCCAAGCGGGAGAATCCAGAATCCGCTTGTGGTTCAAGTGGGGCAAGGCATTCTCACTGCCTGGGAGAGAAGATTAGTGAGTCCGCCGGCAAAAGATCCCCCGCGCTGCACACAGCACAGATGGGCCACGAGGTGCGCATTCATGGGAGGATGAGGGGTGGCAGCAGTGGGGAGGCCAGTGACAATGATGATGATGGGGAGGAAGATGGCAGCAATCATGCTAAACACACAATATCTCAGATAGTCACAGTGCACACAGCTTGTTATTTTTCTCCTGCGTAAGGCTTTGCAAAGATCACAAGCTCAAGTTCATATGGCTTCGCCATGACTGTACAATATTTTACAGCTGCTTCACACGGTGAAAATAATGTGCTCGGCAGATAGGGTGTGTGTTTTGTCAGGTTTGAAAATTTCTTGATCTTTTCTTTTAGGGTTTTGAGAGGGTGGGTTGCTATTTGCTGACAGTTATCTTGATTCCAGACATGTTTTAGAAGCGATGTGTGAAGTAAATTACTATTTTGGATCTCGCTATTTTGTTAATAGCTGCTATACTGTTATTTAAATAACTCCCACTAGTTCCATTTTCACAAAAGCTCTCCCAGTGCTTTATGCAAATCTACTTTAGTGCAATTTGCATGGGTCTTGAAATTTCCAGCTTTGTCATATTCTGAGCAGAAAAAAATTGTGTAATGGTTTTAAAGTAATGATAATTTCCACTTAATTCATATTTGTCTCATTAATGCTGTAGTATTATATCCAATGCAACCTTATTTATAAGGACGGGATTCAAACCATCCAAACTGTTTTAACGTTGTATCACTCAGGAAGGTCTTCACTTCACCTGATTAGAAGGCGTTATTTTCTGAAATCTTTTTATATGCAACCAGCACCCAGATCCCATTCCTTTGAACATTACCATCAGATTTTCATACTGGCAGCATCACATCCTATACTACCACCTTCTTTCTCCCAAACATATAATCCACTGAGTTTTCAAAAACGAGTGTAGCCAGTGGTCTGGGAGCTGCGTGACACACCTTGAGAGACATGGTATTCCTCCCCTACGCTGAAGCCATATAAGCTCGTAGCATTTTTCTGTATAATTTATTTAACTTTATCATAACATCTATTATTTTTTGTGCTAACTGCAAGTAATTTATACATCAACAAAGCTGTTTTATCCATAGCCTTTTATTTAGGCAAG
Source organism: Alectura lathami (assembly GCA_013399715.1). Taxonomy (NCBI): domain Eukaryota; kingdom Metazoa; phylum Chordata; class Aves; order Galliformes; family Megapodiidae; genus Alectura; species Alectura lathami. The sequence goes on along the minus strand of VXAV01002072.1, from coordinate 82,899 downwards.
TGCATTTACTTTTTTTTTTTTCATCCAACCTTAGGCTTGACTTTTTTTAGTTGTTTACAAGTCAGCAGCAATACCCCTAGGCACTTAATGTTCCTGAGATTGCCACAAAATATGCAATCATGACATGCATACATTTATGTAGTCAAATTTGGAAGCAAAAGGGCCTTTTAACTTCTCAAAGAGACAGCAGAGGAGGTTGGAAGTTACAACATTCTTACAGCAACACAGCTTTGTGTACTCTAGTTCCATCATCTCAGCAAATCAGCATCAGCACAGTAGGCATCCGCTGCTCAAGTCAGAAAAAAATGCTGGGGTATGCTTGCCCTAAGACATAAAAATGCAAATCTGCTCATGCTTCTGCCTTGCTCAGTAGCTCACGCTACTGAAACGTACACAGCGAAACAACTTAAACACTTCCCTCCAAATACAGAAGCCCCTCCTGGGTACCCTGTGCTGTCACACTCAAGTTACAAAGGGATGCCAGGCAGCCTGGGACCATCCAGGACCAACAGCCCTGGGGCCAACTGCAGCAAGTAAGAGCAATCATCTTTAGCCTAAGCAATTGGACACAGTGCAGACAGTGCAGACACAACACTCTGTGACCTGCCACTACACCACAGGGGTGAGTCCAGGACAGAAGACACCAACCTCACAGGCATCGATTCAAACCCTCCTCATAGTCCTCCCTAAACGGAGATTCCCCTCCTCTTCCTAGAGCCATCAGACTCCTCCTCACACTGAGGGTCAAAGCGCCCCTGCCCAAAGCCATCTGCTTCCTGCTCTGGCACTGGGCCACGAGGCTGCCATGTGGAAGGCATTATTGCTGCTTCACTTTTCTGAGAACCAGGCACAGCAAATTACACAGGTGTAGGACTGAAAAAACATCTGATACCTAGAGGTCTTTGGAAGAACCAACCTGTCTTCACTCCATAAAGGGCAACAAGACTGGACAAAGGCTAGCAGAACTGCAGGCCAAACAATGCCGTTCTGAGGCACATAGGTAATCCAATTTGTACAAACACTATGTTTTCATACTACTGCAGTATAGGTTACTCTTGCAATAAGGATTACTGAGATTTGCAATGTGTGCATAATATATTCTTCGATAAGTTCTCACAGGACAAAAAGCAACTGTCGTAATACGATGCAATTAGCACCAATTCACAAACGACAGGCTCCTGTTACAATGAGTAGAGACAGAAGTTTTTCCTTGAGGAGACTGAAACACCTAGCATTTCTCCTTGCTAGAAGCATAAATTGGTTCTCAGAGTGCTCTGCAGGATATAATATCAGATAAATCTCTCTGGCAGCACCTAACTTGTCAAAAATAAGTTAGAAAACTAGGCAAAATGAGAAATCCTTCATCATTATAGGCAAAGGCGAATTGAGTTTTTGCCTTTCAACTCATAACTCAAGTATTTTGAATAGCAAGTAATTTTAACACTTAAATGAAATGTGCAGCAAATGTATAGATTGTATAAAATGAGCTTTACATTGGTCTGCCTGTTGACTATTATTTGATAGACAGAACATGATAGAATGGCACAAAGCTGCACCAGGAGAGGTTCAAACTGGACGTCAGGAAAAATTTATTTACCATGAAGGTGGTCAAACACTGGAACAGGCTTCCCAGAGAGATGTTGATGCCCCATGCCTGTCAGTGTTCATTAGGCATTTGGATAATGCCCTCAGTAATATGCTTTAACTTTCGGTTAGCCCTGAAGTGATCAGGCAGTTGGGTTAGATGACCTCTGAAAGTTCCTTCCAACCAAACTATTCTATTCTATTCTATTCTATTCTATTCTATTCTATTCTATTCTATTCTATTCTATTCTATTCTATTCTACACTCCCTCCACTGAAAACATACCTGGCTTTCTTATTACATCCAAGCTACTTTTTCTTGAGGGAGTTTCACTGGGCACTAACCATACAGGTTTGAAAAAGTGCCTGTCTTGTTCTTGTACTTCTGATTCATAAATCAGGTTAGCAAAGATTATACCAGATGGGAGAGAAAGACCATCAAGGATCAATGAATATTTTATATTTCAACAAAGGTACCCTCCAACCCTTCTGGCAGGAGACCCTCCTGCTCTAAGTGTTCAGCTCAGACTAACCCTGAACAGCTTGCTCTTTTCACCTGGTTTTAGGAACATTATCAGCATTTCATGTTATCAGCATTTCTTCTACAGCCCCCCAAAGAGCCCACAAGGCTGACTGTGGACTACAGGCTATCCTGCATTCATGTGGATGCCACAGCCACATGGCAGACAGGGAACCAGAGCCATGTGTAAGTTCCATCACAAGCCATTAGAGAACAGAAAGTGTTAATTGCACCTTCTGAGAAAATGCTACCTCGAGCATATTCATTTTCATGTCATGTCATCCCAAAAAGTAAGCAATGTCATATGATCATTTGCTGAATAATAAACTATACTATACAAATTTATATTTAAAGAGGAACATACAGCTGAGAAAATAAAATGAAATTGCACCTATTTACGAAGAGAAAATTAAAAAATGCACCATCAATGCACAGCATATCAACAGATAACATCCAACTTTTTTTTTTTTTTTTTTTTTTCTTTTCACATGTGCAATGTAAATCTCTAGCTGTCATTCTGAATTTGGCTAGTAAAAAGAAAGACCAGCTTTGCAGGTGTTGAGGTACAAGGACTCTTTCCAGCAGAACCATATCTCCTTCACCAGCTATGGAGGCAGGCTCTGGCTGGCCAAGGCCCAGTCGCCTCAGCAGGCACATGCACATGTTGAGATTGGAGACAGCTAGCATCCTTCTGTAGTTATCTGCCCAACCTCTACACCATAAAAGCTTGTCAGTAGTAAAACTGCTTATTTATTTGTGTTGCAGAGCATCTAGAGCCTTGTGAGAAATCAGCCACTGCCTTAATAAGCACAAAGCAGTTCACGCCTCAGAGGTGGGTGAGTGCCCCTGATGGTGCAGGCCTGGGAAGGTCTTTGTCCTAAGGCTCAGCTCCTGGTAAGCAAAGTGCTCCTGCCTAATGTCAAAGCAAAGCAATTTCTCTCAGCTTTTTCCTCACTTTCTCTTACAATGTCTCTTGAACCTGTGCTCGGGTGCTTGAACTCCTGGCTCAGGGATGTCTTCAGTAACAGCACTCTCTGTCACAGGCCTGAGGGGGGTTCTGGGGACAGCTGCTCCTGGCTTTGTACACTGCAGTACGCACAGATGTTTTACCCTTTCCTTCCTAGAGATTTATGGACAGGCTGCGTGACCTTTAGGGACAGTGACCAGTACAACCCTGATGGATCAAGCAAGGAAGAACACGCTGACAGCAAGAGGAGAAAACACAAGGGCAGTCTCCTCATATCCTACGATGACAGTGCAACAGTCTGAAAGAGACCATTAAGTTTAATTCACACTCCAGGCATCCTCTTAACTTCCTGTCTGCAGATGGAGGGGAGACACGAGAGGAGAGAAACGAAGCATAGGAGGGCATGGGGAGAAGAGCAGCACTGCTGGGCAGGCACCCTGCTTCTGCAGCTGCAGTAATGGTGGCCAGCCTCGCTGCTCAGGCTGCACTGCACACCCAATACGGTACGAAGAGCCTCAACACTGCTTGTTTCTGCTTTTCCTTGAGCAGGTGTGGTGTACAGGCAACATGTGATGATACTAAAATTCAGGTAGACAGCCTAAAACCATAATTCAGTTCCATGCTGAAATAAAGACATGTCCCATAGGTGACCTTGCCCTTGAACCACTGGTTAGATATATGCCTCTGACAAGCAACAATCTTTTTCTGAGTTTTTTACTCACAATGATACAACATAGAGCTGCAGAAACATAGAAACAAGAGATTGTGGAACACAGGTGCCCTGCAGGTTTTTATATTATTATTCTTAAAATCAATAAACCCAGTGAGCTGAATTGTTATAAACACTGCAACTACACCCGCCGCAGACACCAGCAATCTATAGGCATCATAGTAAATGGCATTACTTAAAAAAGAATCCAATAAAAAAGCACTATACTGTGGCTTTTCAAAGCTCAGTGAGGCTTTCTTCCCCCCATTCTAGGATAAAGAGCACATCGAGGCCAGGCTGGCACTGCCAGGTGAAAGATCACCATGATCAGACACCAGCCTCGCAGGACAGGTACAAGGAGACAAGGAGCCTGCATCTGGCAAAACGAGAAATAGAAGCCAAGGAGAGATTTAAACACAGCTGGAAGTGATCAAAACCAGAGCTCAGATGACAAATGAGGCCGCAGGATGTTAAATGAGGCAAGTGAGTTTAGAGGCATTTATGCATTTAGCTTCCTAACTAGAGCTTAGCTCCAAGGCAGAACTGTTAAACAACCACCTGACCAGAATTTATAAGGAAATGGCATACAAGCTGAAACATGGAAGCTGAATTTAGATGCATGCAGTAAAACTGTCAAGATTTTAGAAACCCTACCATATAAATCAGCAGCTTTTAGTCTAAATGCAAAATAAGAATCGGTAAATTGCATTTTCTGTCCACGAAGTATTGGCAGGATTTCAAGATGTATTTAAACTAATCTCACAACACGTGATTTTTTTCCTTGGCTAATCTTCTATGAAAAGTAACCATTAGGAAATCAAAATATTATGCCTAAGCTTTGCTAATTGCTCTTCTGAACAGAAAGGTAAAAATCTTTCACTTGTGAAAAATGTGAGGAAGAATAATAATTTAGGAACATACATCACAGGATAAAAGGAAAAAACTAAATCCTATTCTCTTAAGGTATTTCAATAGCCCTCTGCATTTCTCTATGTTCAGTTCAGTTCCCAGTAAATTTGGGGCTAATTTCTTGCCATATTAGAAGCTTAATTAAAACCTGTGCAAGTCTTCATAGCAAACTCAGCAGAACAAAACAGGCAAAAGGCAGCAGCGTACCTCCCTCTCTTGCCCATCCAAACCAGAAGCAGGCACTGCTGTCATTGAATGCATATGGGAAAGGGCCAGCTGGCACCAAACACTCCTGCCTATTGCAGGGGTGTACAAGTGGCTGTGCTCCAGCTCCACGTGCCAGGCAGGGCTCTCTCCTGGAAACCCTGGCTGCATAAATACATAGAACTGCACCCTTTGCTAAAAGTGTGGTGCTAGTAGCTAGCTGGAGCCAGCTAGAGCTCCTTCCCCACAGAGCCTGATAGCTCCATGTTCCACGCAGCTGACTGCAGCTGAATGCTCCCCACTTTTAGACGGTTTAGGCTTAACAAATCAGCTCTCCATTGAAGTAAAAACTTGAAGTCAATCTGTGGATTATGCAATTCTTATGCTTTCATAATTTTGTGTAAAATAATACTTTCCTCTAGAATAATGCACATTTTTGGTAAATTAAACCAGATGGAACTGGCTTAGTTTCATTGTAAGACTCCTGCTGGGTCTGTATTTTTATAGAAATATTTTAGAGTAACACAAAAGATTTGTTTGGAGATACCTGAAATCAGAAAGAAAGCCTGTTCCTACTCTGCAGCAGAAGTCTGAATTACATGCACCAATCCAGTGTCTGTCTTGGTATTGATCATTACAGTGACCTCCTGCCGATCAAGTCCCACAACTTTTCCAAGATAATTGGGTGTCCAGATGACATATATTCAGAACATCATGGCACTTATAATTCATATGAACAAAACACCGAGTTCCTTCACCCTTCATTCCATATATTCTACAGAATATACTGCAGAAAAAAAAAAAAAAAAAAAAACTGCTTTGAATTCAATATCTTATAAGAGTACACATTCAGAGAATACAAAGTTTTTAATTTTAAGGTAGTAGGAATTAGTCATCTGCTCCGTTGAAAAAACATGGGGCATGTAGCATACAGGTAGAAAAAGGGTAGAAAGTATTTTATGCACCAGAACTGACTTCTTCATCTGTGCTGCAGTGACTGCATTTCATCTTTTTAGAGATGAAATCTTTGGAAAACCAAGATGTTATATAACCCAGTAAAAAGCTGACAGGGCCAGTGTCATTTTAAATCCCCTTGTGTGAAAATCAATTACAGGTTGTGAAAGAAAAAAAAAATATTTTCAGGAACCAAAATCTCCATCCCATAATATAACCTACATATATGTATATTTTTAAGTAAGAATGAGCAATAAAACGTTAAAGAAAAAGAATGTGTGGGAGGGAAGCAGAGGAACAGGAAGAGCTGAGAAGGAACAGCATAATCCCTGATCAGTTCAAGGTGCTATTATGATGAAATAAAAAGACAAATCATTCTGATGACTTACCGTTTTGATTCTTTTTATTTTAAGTAGTAAATAGGTAAAGTAACAGTGACTTACAGCATGGAGTTTAAACAGAATAAGAAAGTTAAATGATTTTCATACACTTTTGAAGGAAAGTATACACTTTTTAAGCTGGAAACACAGTCCTACCTAGATCAGACTCCACTTTTCTAAGGGAAAACACTCCCATCAAAAATAATAAAAGAAAAAATAAAGCTGTCTTTGATAGGAGGCAAGTTAGGCCAAGTCCACACATCTATTTTAATATCAAGTTGTCTCAGCAAGGAAGAATGAAGCAAACAATCCTACTGACTCAGGAGCCATACATATCCCATTAACAAAAACAGATTGTTTTTAATCCCTGCATTGACAATCTCATTTTTATCCATTCAAACATAGGCCACCTGGGAAAAAAATCTAGCAATTCTCATTTTATTCATTTACAGGTAGAGGGAAATTTTAGAGGAGGAAAGCAAAAGAATAAATTTTCTGCAAAATGAGTATAATGGGAGATAAATGAGCAAATGTAAAACATGACCAAAGAACATGAAAACAGAAGTCAGTGACCCAAAGCCAAATTAAAACAACAACGTTACACAATCAGGAATTCAGAATGGTTGACATACTCTGCACAAAGAAAATAACTATATATAATACAGGAAACTGCTGAGAAAAGAAATTCAGAAGTGACCAGGTCACTGACCACGCAGTTGCATCAGCTGCACCTCTTCCACGGTCTAATCAAGCTTAAACTCCTCCCAGCACAATGCCATAGTTTCAACAGAGCAAGGAAGTACCAAAGAGAGAAAAACCTAAAATTTAGAGGGAGTTTGCAGAGCTCCAGGTTATGGAGTTGAATCCGTTCACAACTGCATTACTAGGATTTTCAAGGAGGCAGTTCAAGATTTGAGTATCAAAAATCAGCTGGGGCTTTTCTAGGGGGGAATCTTCCCCTGTGTAACATGGCCAACATTTAATGCGCTGTCCACACCAAAAATCGATCTCCCATTCCAATGAATCCCCCAGCCACTGCAGCTGGGGAAACTACATCTCTCCCACCACATTTGTAAGAAAGCCTCATGCACTGTGCTTGTGCGAAGCATTAAGCAGCTACTGAAGATGCCCACCAGACTAAGGTCTTCATGTGCTAACCCACTGAAAGCCAGCTATTGGATCCAGTTTGTGAACAAACCGGAGAGCTGCTGTACAGCATGGAGACAGAAGACAGCTCTGCCCACACCCAGGGAAGGAAATCTCTGCACTGAGTATTACACGAAAGGATAAAATTCTTGCTGGTAGTCAGTAACAGCAAACTGCATGCAGTTTGGTCAGCTCATCTCTTATAAAATCAGGGCTGACTCTTCACCATGACAAGTTGGGGAAACAAGCATCGGCCCCAGCTGCACGATGCTGTCCATCAGGAATAAAGAATTGTCTCATTTACCAATAGTCTTTGTGTGATCAGGTCAGCTGCCAGGTGAATTTGCTGAACTTGCTTTCACAAGAGTGTTTTTACACTAAGCATTATTTTAAATGTATTTTTGAAGCATAAAGACATGTTCATTGCATTTTGGTCAGCCATTTCAGGATTTCCCACCATTCAAACATCATCAGCAGCAGAATTTTAATGACTGGGAAACTGCAGCAGTGCCGTAAAAGAAAATGGTAATGCAGCAAATTGCTACTTCTGTGGGTTTCCTGCATTGTGACTCTAATCTTCTACATCTTCTGCAGTGCCAGTACATATTTCTTTAAAATACAGCTTCTGGCAGAGATATAACTATTAAAAAAAAAAAAAAAAAAAAAAAAGGCTGGAGATCTTCATAGTCAAGTTCTACAATTGAAACACCTGGGAAAGAACTAGCCAAAAGCAGACTTCCCAATCAGCTCCCACTGCCATCTGAAGATACGATTTCTTCCTTGATTTCCTTCTTTTTAACTAACATGCCTTTGCGTTGCAAATAGCCATGTGTTCACTGTATCCTCCTCCCAAAGATGCCTTCTGGTTAGCAATTAAATGCATAATTGAGATCTTCAAGACATAAGAAAGGAAATTTAGTGTTTTTTTAAAATGGCTGCGGGAAATGAGATAACAAATCAATTTCATGTCGAGACACGTTCGTACAAATACATTCAATATGCATCACATGACCCCTCACAGTCCTGAGGGGCTTCTTCTTCCACAAATAAAGCTTCCAAGGTTGTCAGAGAAGGGATTTCAAGGCTGTAAGATGCAGTTCATAATTGTAGTGTGGATTAGATCATCAGTGCAACGGTAAGATTTTAAACCTGTTCCTGTATATTTGAGGCTAGATTTGCAGACAGCCACATTGGTCCCATTATTTGCTTTCTCCTCTCATTTTGCTCAGCAGCCATAAGCACAGTGGAATTTACTGTCCCTTGAGATAATTCCCCCATTTACATCTAAAGGCTTCTTGCAGGAGACTGAAAAGAAGCCCTTTATCCATCTTGTTACCCTTTTATACTTGATATTCTAGCTTATTTATCAGTGTTTTATTCACCACTTACACAGACAGGACTATTTACCCACTCACTACTGCTCAGGGAACTGTAATTGATAAAACTGTGTCCCAACAGAACTAACAAAGCTAAAAATTCAAGGTGCTGCTTCCAGGTTTAGTCAGAGCACTTCAGAATTGCAAAGAAAAACAGTCCTCCCTTTTATCACTTCTCTGCTTCACTGAACAACTACAAAGTTTCGAAACAAAGACACCATTAACCCACTCCAGGTCTTTTCATCTCCCTATGCCCACATCCCTACAAACCAGGCATGATTCAGGATCTGAAGTTAAGCTCACAGGCAGTAAGCTGTGCCTTTCATCCCACCGAACCTTGCCATTTCTCTTGAATTTCGCTCCCACATGCGGCCACTCAGTAAAAGCACAGCAAGACTTCTGCTTCCCACGCTTAGCTGCCTCCTCCTCCTCCTGTCAAGCAGCCGGCAGGACCCCAGAGATTCCCCCATCTTAATCTCCTTGTTTCTGTCTAATATTTCTACATTAACAGTGCTCCACTTCCACAGTGATTACAGGACTAAAGGAGCACATAAGAAAAATTCAGATAAGCAAATGAATGGAATTCTGCTATTTTTACACGGACTCTTCTCTGTAGGAGATTTTTCTGTTGTTTTTTGTTTTTTATTTTTTAAGAAGAAAAGATGGATGGAGAAATTGTATAAGCAATCAGATTCTGGAAAGCTTCCAAGTGCAGAAATGTCAGAAGTACTGCAGATGTAGTAGCCTGTGCATTTCAATCAGGAATACAAATAATGGATACAAAATCCATTTAAACTGGCTTTACACAACTCACTTGGATAAGACATCACTTCCTTTTTGTTTCTTAGACTTTACCCTGGCAGAAGTTTGAAATTATTACTCCTCTGACAGAGGCTTTCACTCAGGAGGACGGAGCCACAGAAGATGTGCCCTACAGAGCTGTGACCTCCCTGCCTCGACATTCCAGTTCCTCTCCCACCCCACGGCTCCATTCTGTGGGTCACACACATTGCGCATTCTCCATTTCCCTTCTCTTCCTTTTCCCCTTCCCCTTCTCATTCCTTCTCTGTTGAGGCAACAATAAACTATAGGACACGGACATCCTTTCACTCCCTCTTGAGATTTAGGAGGGTTTTTCTGGTTACAACTCTGATAGCCCTCACAGAAGCACCCCCACCTGCATCTGCTCTGATCTGCTGGAGCAGCAGAAGGCAAAAAGAGACGGTGCCATCCACACACACAGCAGAGCAGGACCCAATGGACAGGCTACATCTCTCTGGAGACCAAGGCATTATATGCGCACAACAAGGCAACAGGCTCTTTATTTGTCTTTGAGATTTAGTTTCTGCAGCATGATCACCTTATTTAAGCTGCCTGAAAAATTAAGAGGAAGTCAACACACACCTGGATGTACAGAATCACAAAACCACAGAACGATTTGGGCTATAAGGGACCTTAAAGCCCACCCAATCCCAACCGCTGCCATGGGCTGGCTGCCACCCACTGGATCAGGCTGCCCAGGAACCCATCCAGCCTGGCCTTGAGCACCTCCAGGGATGGGGCAGCCACAGCTTCTCTGGGCACACGCATGTACCACCTTACAGGATCATTGCCCCTCTGTAACCCCTCTGTTAATGTGATAATGTGCAAGCACCTTTGTAAGCCAACTGGACTTTTTTTACCCTATGAGGAGAGGGCTTTAAAACCAAGGCATAAAGCCAGAAGCACCTTTGACAGCCAGGATGCTGTCACCAATCTCACAACAAAATCTCACTCAGTTCAGAAGCTGTGAGTACCTGCAGATACCGTATACCAAAAGGAAAAGCTGTTTTTACCATATTCCTGTACTCAGCACAACAAGGCCTGCATTAAGTAAGAAATTACAGCAGCTTTCAAATTTAATTTCTCTGCAGAATCACTGTTATCCAAGTAACCCTCTGCAAAAGCAATCTATTTTCCAAGTGACTTTCTCAGCAGCCAACTGCCGTGACAATGACGTCAGCCATTGCTCAGGTCAGTGCTTGCTTCTCACCGTCACAGCTTCTCTCCTGTCACTCAGGAATTATTGATGCCTTCACAACTGCCAAATCAGGAGAGTGTCTGGTCACTGCTACAATCTCAGACACCTCTGGCCACCTGCTTGCTATGAAACTCTGTTTTTTAGGAAAGGGAATACATTCAGCTTCTGAAATATATTAAAAAAAA
>VXAV01002072.1:52616-70116 GCA_013399715.1 Alectura lathami | reverse complement strand
AAAAAGTGGTTACACAGGAAAGTACAATACTTCTTTGCTCTTTGTTTATATTGACACGTTTCCCGTGCTTTTGGGAGGAATGTTTAGAATCAGACCACTGAAAGAGTACAAGTTATCTTCTGTTCTCTGCAGCACAAATGCTTTCCGTCAGCAGATTTCTCTGATCTGAAAGACAACGCACGCAGATGGTGAGCAGTAAAACGGAATTATTATTTTGGGCCAGGAATTGCATCATGCACAGAAGCTCACAGTGAAACAACTGTATTCCTATTTAGAGGAACATGCTGATGTTCAAAGCCATGAACACCCAGAAACACCTATTGAATCTAAAGCTACTTAGTGCTCAGAACCAAAGCTAAGCAGTATTTAATTTTAAATTTTGCATTGAATGAGGAGTCTAATTTCAGCATCCAAGATACTTAATCCAGTATTAACCTCCAAACTTTGGGATTCAAATTTGTTCATAAACAAAGCAAACTATATTATCCCCATCTTTATGAGGCAGCTGCTGACATCTCCAAATCACAGCCCGCTGTGCAGGCTTCTGGGCTAACATAGCAGGGCTCCTGGAAATCAGAAATAAAACAGGCAGAGCTCAGGAGGGTTCCTGTGCAAAACCTATCCACATTGCACACCTACAGCATCTGCCAGTGCCATTCATCTTCCACATCATAATCACCAGCAAATACAAAGGGAGAAAACTAAAGCACGCCAGGATGAAGGAGATCCACCAGCCACGCAACAAGCAAGCAGCTAAGCTGCTCTGGACAGTGACATTCACAGCAGTTAGAACAAAAGCTGTCTCTCTCTGACTGAAGCCTAATAGTTGATGTGATAAATTCATTTTCATTGCCGTAAATCTACAACACTGAACAATGACCCCAGGCCATGCAGTGTACAGTCTCTCTAATTAAGACAAATTGAGTTGTGAGTACAGGACATGGACTGATCTCATGGAAGCTGGCTTTTGTTACAGGGATATGCAGCCTGAGCTTCCTCTGGAAAACCAGGCCCCTCCTCGCTGCCCCCACACTGCACTCATAGCAGAGCTGAGCTGTGACAACTCCACTCATCAGCCGGAATCAGCCACTGCCTCTGCACAGCCATTTCCACAACGGTGTGTTTCGGGTTCCTGTTCCCGTTCTTCAGCCTTCTCTCACCCCACCTTCCCAGCCCAATACTTGACCCACAGCTTGCCAAAACCAGCAGCTCATCAGAGCGGCCTCTAAGGCCTCCTGTCACGGAAACCACCCCAAGCCTTGAGCCTGTCCACTCCATGGACCCGGAAGGGAAGGCCCTGCAGGGCAACACTGCTTCCTTCTTCCTCAGTGCTCACCTCAGCTCACTTCTTGGCCACCTAGAAGTGGTATCTGCATGCAGCAGAGGAACTGTAACCCATATCCAACAACCAACTCCCCAGAACACCCAGCTCAAAAAAAGGACAAGTCAGAATCAGCCAAAAGGAGAACCAGTGCTGTGGCATGGAGGGGACTCAGGGACTTTGAAACCTCTGGAGTTTCCACAACTGCTGCTGAGGAAAGGCAGCACTGATACCCTGCTAACGCTGCATCCCCAAAGGCCTTCGATCAGCGAGCACGCCCCTCCTGTCGGCACAGCTCACCTTTCAGTCCTCTGAGTGCAAGCGGATACCACAGAAGTGTCCCCAGCCTTCTGCTGATGATGGCTGACATGCATCTATTATGTATAAATTTTTGCTTTCTTCTCATGTTCTGCCTCTACATATCCTCTTGTGCTTCACAGGATAATGGATACTTCAGAGAAGCTAAGCCTGACTGGCAGTGGTTAAGGCCTAAATACACTTCCAGTCACATACCTCAGTTGATACATTTCCCAAATCCTCAGTGCAAAGGTTAAAAAGAAAAAAAAAAAAAAAAAAAAAAAAAGTATCACTATTTTTAACGCCTTTTTTTTTTTCTAAAGGTAACTTTAAAAGAATCAGTCCCAAACTGCATCAGCCATCTCCCATTTAAGAAAGCTTTATAAGAAACCACGACCAGCAGCAATAAAGAAACGTGCCAGAAAAATCCAGAAATTAAGTTCTTTGATGTGGCAAAAAAAGGAGAAGCTTACTTTTGAACTCAGCATGGGTTCCTTTGGTGCAGCTAAGGGACAATGACATGGAGACCACTTTGACTCACTTTGGGATACAATCATGCCCTAACATACATTAAGGCCCAATTGTACAACTGTAAAAAGAGGCAGAGCCATTTTCCTGATCCAGCAGGACACCCAAGGTACTGGAACTGAGACTGGCGTTTCCACAGGCACACAAGGGGCCTGTTCAGCTAGAGGAGCTGATGAACTGGACACCAGCGGTGCTAGCAGGCTGAGGCATGCTTCCCCCGCCACCATGACCTGCTCTGAGCACGGCTGACCTCCGTGGGAACACAGAAAACTGCACTGCAATAGGCAGGGCAATAATAAAATGCCCACCTTTACACAATGACGGATAAAATGAAACATTAGCTGAGGCAAGCTCTGGCAACTGTTGTTTTTTTATATTCACCACCTTTTGGAATGTGGAAGTTGACAGTGTATGGTACCACTAGATGCCCTTGCTACATAGTCACATTATTTTGTAGAACTCTAAAATTTAAATCTAAATTTAAATCTAACATTTAGTACAGACACTGCTGTCTACAATGGGAAAATTTAGATTTTCTTTAGGCTAACTGGTCCTTTCTGCTCTCCTGCACAATATCCCAGGCCAGTTATTTAAAAGCATATTTCCTTTTGGTCAGAAATACTTTCTGACATGTACTGTAAATTCTCAAAAGAGCTAATGCTACACCCTTACATCACGAGAACACAGGACATCTGTACTCCACTGGAAGTGTGAACAAAAAATATATAAAGTTGAATGTAAGGTTATGTGAATTTAATGCTTCCCATCACATATATTTCTATATGAGTTTTTTTTTTTTCCCCAACTACTTTTTTCCTTGCTTCTTCCTTTTAAAGTTGTTCTCAATTTCTTTTTTGCACAATTTTTAAGTAACCACAAGTATCGTACTGGCCCTCTGTGGAAGAATACATTATCAATTTCTTCAGTCTCCTTCTTTTTCCAACATATGTTGGACCACTTCTTCATAACTTTTACCTTTGTTGTTTCCATTCTTGTGTCTCCTTTATTTTACAACATTATTTCTCTTTTCATTTACCTTTGCAACTGACTGAAAAACAAGTTTGCAAGAACTTTTGTTTTACAGTGTAGTAGCTTCAGGGAAAAACCTCTGAATTGTTGAATTTTTTTGTGAGCCTCTGTTCTCTCTGCGAGAACATTTTTATGTCCTGTCATCGTTACGTTTCATAATCAGCAGTCAGGGAAGAGCACGTGGACAGGGAGGAACTCTGCCTGCAGCGGCAGGCTGCGCAGAGTACTCAGCCTGTCATTACAGCACTCGTTGTGTGACTTCTCTGCGTGACTGTCTAGAATTATCTTGTGGAAATACACTTCCCACAGAAACAGGGTATCATTAATGCCACAATAAGAACATCTCTTAACAAAAATTTGGAGAAGGCCCAGATAAAAGGAAGGGCGACAATTTATAATATGTACAGATAAAGACGATTTTCTTCTCATTTTGCTGCCTTGCCAGAGCAGAGCCTTCCTGTCTGTGTCATGCACTGACCGCTTGCTTCCCGATTTACTCCATTCCAAATGAACCAGTAACGCAAAACAGAACTGGACCTGGCAGTCTATCAGCGCGGCCCCAAAGCAGAAGCTTAAAATGACAAGTGCATTCAGCAGCAGAGGGAGCAGAGGCTTGTCACAGGAAGAGAGAGCTCTGCTGGAAAAGGCTCACGGAAACTGAACATAAGATCAAGGGAAATCTTTGTCTGCAGTCTAATCAGCTTATGCACTGCTGTAGGGCTGCTTTATTCTGTAGACCTGCAGGTGATCAGATGTGTAAGATGTGTAAGAACATGCCACTCCCTACCACGGTATCCAGTGCATCAGAGAGTAACTGTCCTCAGCTCTCTGCTGAATGGGAAAAGCCCCATTGTGTAGGCTGGGAAAGAAGAGATGGTACAAATCCTCCTCCTTCACCTGCTGCTCAAACAGCCACAACCAGGACTGCCTGTGCTCACAGCATACACCCCCAGGAACCACCAACAGGCATCATCTCTTCTGAATCCCAAAAGAAATGAAGCTTATATGCTCAAACTATCTAAGAGAGAAATCTCTGTAGTACATAAGCGGGTCTGGATTCATCCTGCCTAACTGAAACTAGAAATGTCATCCTATGGTCCTCACATTAAGTAAAAAAGAGACTCCAGATTGCAATCCAGCTCTTCAGAGAGCTGAATCACTGCCTGGAGGGGATTACTTCTCTCTGGGGACAATAACATGAGCCTAGGGCAACTCAGCGCAGCGGTACACAGGATGGACTTCACTGTGATTGCTTACAATAATTATCAGTGACCACATTTAACTTCATCAAGTTTTATGAACTGTCCTTGAGAATTGCATAATAATGAGAAACATGGCCAAGTAGTCAAACTATAGTTATTTTGTTACTAATGAACAGAAAGTAAAATTAAAAAATTAAAAGATTTCTTTACATTCTTTCTTTTCCTTTCATAGATTAGAAAACCAATACAAAACAATACATTACCATGGCAAAGACAGTTTAAATGTACATTCTACATTTAAATGTAGAAAAATAAAAGCCATTAAGAAATACAATTAAGCAGTTATAATGAATTCACACATGGCCTTAAAACCAGATATTGATTCAACTAATACACAATGTTCTCAAAAAACAAAAATGAAATAGAATAAAAAAGTGGAAGACCAATGCTCATATTCTTCCTAAGGTCTCCATAACCCCTGACAGCCTCTCCAGTCCATATCTAGGGTCCAGTACTTACAAGGTGCAACACCAAAGCCTCTCAGAAGAGGCTTAGCTCATCTTCGTAAATCACTGAACAAAAAAGTACACTTAGAGACATTTGAGAACAACCTCTTTACTGAATGTATGTCCAGATTCAAAGACAGTCTATGCTTCCATTTCAGGGGCTCAGGAATGTGCAGTATATATCACCTTCAGGACAATATAAAAATAATTAGTCATACTACAACAACTCTGGCCCTAATGACACTGAACACAACTTTTTCAGTTCTTCCTTTTATCTAGAACGATTACACATGGTAGAGTAAAGATACAAGTGTGTTCCTCTCTTTCTAAGAAATGTAGCATTTTTCTCTCTTCATCTACCCCCCAAAAACATTTATCTGAATTTTGCCTTTATAACATTAGAAAGAGACAAATGCACAATATTCAAAATTTGTTCCACAAGCCCTAAAGCTAGTGGCTTTCACATACGAGAGACGAGTAACGGAAGAAGCTTGTATTCATTTCATAGTTTGTCACTGGGGTAGAAAATGGCAAAAGTGATACAACAGAAATCAAGCATTAAGAGTCCAGTGACAGTCAGAAACTATTGAAAAAGCCTGAATTTGTTTTCAGAAATTGATGATAAACACTGGCCATTTTCTTTTTAAAGTTACCTCTATTTAAGGTTTAATTTTTCTATATACTCTATTTTCCTCAAATCTAATGAAAAACACAACACATACTGCAGTAAAATGATTAATCTGGGAGAAAACATCCTGTTCTAGTAGCTCTGGCACGTACAGCATTTTCCATTCTATATAATGCATCTGGACTCTTCCAGAAGTTCTCATACTAATTTCAAAGTAACTTGAAACATATGGCTACTGTGAGAGAAAAATAAGTGCCGTGCTTAGGTTGTCTTGCTACTTCGTTCCTGGGAATCCAGCACTCAACTGTGTAATTGCATAGTGGCAATCTGCTGCACTAAAAACCTATTTCCTCTGAAAAATTCTTTCCTGTTTTGTGCAAATCCTGTGTTTTTTTTCTGCTGCCTTGGTCCTAGATCCCCACGGCTGTACAAGAACCTGGGGGGATGAGCAAGAGAGCTGACAGCATTCCCAGCTTACTGCATTTCACAAGGCGAAATTCACTAATGAAATAACATCCCTCCTTCAAAATCCTGTTAGTCTTCTTGTCACAATCGACATTCCATTGCCAGGTCTAACTGTGAGCAAGGGTCAAATTTAGACCCAGGCTTTAAATAAATTCTGCATAAGTAAGAAGGTCTACCTGCATGGATTTCATCACCAATTGAAGGTGACAAATTATCTCTGCACAAAAAAAAAAAAAAAGTAGCTTGAAGTCAGAATCTCATCATTGTAAAAATAATCACCACAGTTCTGCTTCTCAACAGAAAACTTGCTTATTTCTATGTGTATACCTTGTCAAGACAGACTCTATATTTTAAAACCAGAAACAGTACAAATTTCAGCACAAACCTAATTCTGTGATGTTTAAGTCAGCTATTTCCCCTTCCAGTCAGTGTAAAGCATTCTGAATGTCATTTTTCCCTGCAAGTCTGAAACATATCTTAAAAGTACAGTGAGGCACCACCACATGCCGGTAGTGTGTTGCATCAGTACATTATTTTTATGTTTAAAATACTTTGAAACAGTAGTCATTATTTAGCTAAATTTAGTATACAGCAGGGAATTGCCCCTGAATTGCCAGTATTACAGTTTCCAGAAATTGTAAAGAAGACTGGTATGGGAAAAAAAAACACTGACAATTAACTTTCTGTAATGGCAGACAGCAACAAATACTGGGAAAGCAAGTGTGAGGAAGTGTGCAGATGTGGCTTTCCATTGTAGGTTGATCCCTTCTGGCAGCCAAGCGCCCACCCAGCTGCTCGCTTCTTCACTTCCCAGTAGGACATAGGAGAAAAGAAGAAGAAGGCTGAGAAAACTCATGAGTTGAAATAAAGACAGAGAAATCACTTACCAAGTATTGCTGCAGGCAAAACAGACTGGATTTGGGGACACTTCATTTATTGTCAGTTAGCATAAATATTTAATTTATGATTCAGGTATTGGGAAACTAACAAAAAGGACAAATATTCATGCACCTAGGGAGAACAGCCATCCTCCCCCTTCCCCAGCCTGATCTGCCCTCCCCAGGCCACAGTCCCCTGAGCAGTGTACCTGCTCCAGCACGGGCTCACGCATGGGAATAGTGCCTGTGCCACGGAGCACCTCCTTCTGCTCTAGCCTTGTTTGTCCCTTTGGCTCCTTTGTGTTCTTTCTCTCCACGTTTTTGCCCTTTCCTGAATGTGTTTCCCCAGAGGCAAGATGCATTTGACCAATGTGCTCAGCTGTGTCCTGCTGTGGGTGT
Source organism: Alectura lathami (assembly GCA_013399715.1). Lineage (NCBI taxonomy): Eukaryota > Metazoa > Chordata > Aves > Galliformes > Megapodiidae > Alectura > Alectura lathami. The sequence continues at coordinate 62,863 of VXAV01002072.1, read as the reverse complement.
GCTGGAGCTGTCTGGCACCAGCTATGACCAGCACGGAGCCTCTGATGTCCTCGCAGAGATCCCTTCAGCCCCTCTTTACCAAAACCAGGGCACAAACACTCCATATAGATGCTAGGTGTAAGAAACAGATCAAAAAACTCAAACCTTGGGCGTAAGGCTCTCAGAATTATGAATAGGAAGCAAGAAGAGTAGTTTGGAATACATGCTGCATTCTCAGCCATGTGCAATGTTTATCTTAGCAAGAACTCTGCAGCAGAAAGACCTTATAAGATCCAACAAAAACTTAAATTAAAAAAAAAAATGCATTTCCTAATATTTTTCAAATTAAGAACTAAACATACACAAACCTGCAATGTGGCACAGTCTTATTCCATACCCCCTACTGTAAGTCACAACTAGTCCACTGTTTCCAAAAGAGCAAACCTGGATCTTTGGTACTTAAAGAAAGGCAAAGGTGGGAAACTTGCACTGGCAGCATCACAGCTGTCATAGAAAAAAGTACTCACAAAATACAACATCCCACACACTCTGGATAATTTCCAAAAGGAAGTTATTAATGGCAACCAATTTCTTATGACTGGAGCAGTATAACCCTAAAACATTTGGATTTCTCAGAAAGTATTCATGAATCTATTCCCGAATCTTTTTACTTAACAGGAGAAGGATAAACATTTTCCTCTGAAAATAAGGTTTCTAGAAGTTCTTCCACTTCTTAGATTTCTACCAACAAAATTTGTTAAAGAGAGAAAGAGATTTCATTTGTTATTCCATCACTAAAAGCCTCCTGCATAGTGCTGTTTTTTAGCTTTGGCGTTATACCTCTTTTGTTGAATATATAACTAACAGCAGAAAAAGAACGCTGAAATGGACAAATGTAGCTGATGTATGTGGCCATCTTTTTCTCAGTATCTGTTTAGAAATTTGGAAAGTTTTGAGAAAGAGTTTATAAGAGTTTTCTCCAACAGGGCTTCCTATTTGCCCCTCACTGTTCCAATTTTATTCTTGCAGCTTCCTGAGCTCACCTAGAAGGGGAGGGAAAAGCCCCACAAAGCTTTTGTTATGTATTTCTCTGCACACCCACAAGAGCTAGATTGGCCACAAACGTTTAGGCTCACTGGGTTACTTTTGTCAGCTTATTTTCTTGCCTTCTTGTGGATTTCAAAGACCATATGTGATTCTGTTGCACACAACATTTGCATAGAACATGTGGTGTTTTCAAGATCAAAGGATGGCAAAATGCACTGATTTTGAAACTCTTCCTGATACTTGTCACAAGCAAAGCAAGGAACAGTTGCAGGAAATCATTCCTGCAGTAGCTGGACCACTCAATTAGTGAGACACATTCAAGCTACACTGTGTCTGACAGTAATCGATGTGAACTATCAACAGCATGAAAGCAAACATGAAAAAACTACTGTGCATTGTTTGAAAATGCCAAGAGAAGAGTTCAGGTATTGAATGAGACCTATTTATCTAGCAATAAAGCAAACACCAGAGAAAGTCAGCGGTCAGGTGATTTACATTCTCACAACCTTGCAAGTAGTTAGTTCCTCCCATAAAAGCAAAGCCCTGCTAAATACCTGCTCCTCAGCTTTCCCATCCATGCCCAAATCTAACAATTCATCTCAAGCCTGAAGGAGATGCTAAAGAGCACAGCACTGCGCAACACGTGCTGGATACAAACTAGGCTGCTCTTAGACCCAGTGAACCCCTCCACCCAGGGTGTGCTCCGGAGGTGCTCCACTCTGCAGGTGCTCCCCGCAGGATGTTCCAACGCCAGAGTGCCCCAGGGCAGCTGTGGGCCAGGAGTGGAAGGCGGAGGCAGACCCCACACCATTGCACCTTCCCTGCCCAAGCCCACAGCTCAAGCAGAGAGGTTCAAGCTCTGATGAGAACCACACTGGGGATGTTAACCTGATACAACGTACACTACCGCAGGTCCTTAGTTCTTTGATGCTCAGCATCATTAACTCCTTCTCTGCCTGGTTTGGCTAACTATAAGATACCAAATGTATTTTAAAAAGCCTGCAGCACAGCTGGACAGGGGAGTACATTTCAGAACTACAATCAGATCCCAATTTCCCACTGTGGTCAGTGGGAGGCTCTTGGAGTCTGTTCCATCACCTAATGTCAGTGACTTCAAAGCTGAAGAGCAGCTGAGATACATCAGCTAGGGGCTGAGGGCTACTGGATCTGCCTCCATGACCTCTCCTCCTCCTCACTTTCCTCTGCCAGGAGGTCAGCTCTGCCACAAGTCCCAGATGGGGGCTCGGCAGCTCACCAGTGCCTTGGGCTCTCTGCACCTTCCCGAGGGCTGCACCAAGCTGTTAGCTCCATCCAGCCCCACTTATCAGAGTACATACATCTTTCCTACGACAACCATTTACACATACGTAGGCTTCAAACACTGGGGCAAGTATAACATATCTAGAGCATGTACATACGCAAGCTTAGCTTTGCTGAGGTAGTGGATGACAGCATAAATCTAAAAATGTTTTCAGCCTCTTTTTGAGGAGAAATCTCCTTTCTCAGCTGGCACAATTTATTCAGTACAGAAGTCACTGGGTTTAAAAGCAGGATGACTCACACTTGTTTAGAGGTTTATAAACTATCTGCAGTTAAGGATGACGTTAGAAAAAACGTCAGGGAGGTTTAAATCCTGTTCTTTGAAGGTGCAGTGAAGTGAGAGCTAGTGCATTAATTTCTGAGAGCAGCTGGTTGAGCATTAAAATCAAAGTGACTTGGCTTTTCCCTTCATCATTTTATCAGTGGACATCACTTGCTAACAAAGATCTTTCAAATATAAAGCAGGGAGTTTTGTAAAGAAACTTGCACTCTTAAGCAAATAAACTGATATGGACTGTGTTGATATTATAGCCCTAAAAAAGCACCTCAGCACTGCCATTTTACAGCAGGCATCCAGCCTTGGTTGGGAGGACTACACAACTGCCATAACTATGCCGACAGTACCTGGAGGAAGGCTGTTTCTTGGTCCTGACAGCATAATTAGAGGACCACACTCCTCTACCACACACAGAGATACGTGCATTAATGTCTCTGCTTCCTCTCCTTACTGTGGCTGGGTACCAAGGCCACCCAAAGCAGGCTGCATCACGCCAGCCACTAACAGCTGCCCTTGGCCTCTGCTGCTCTGTGCTCAGTGTGGTCTGAACTACCTGCAGAAGACAAGGCAGACAGATAAATAACGTTTTATGCCACATGGGAGTGGTCTACATGCCATTGCTCTTGCACCCTGGTTTTTGGTGTGCTCTTTGCACCCCCCAGGTGGTCTCGCTGAGGCTGACTGCAAAGCTTCCCTTCCTATCCCCCACCAAAGGAGGCAAAGCAAAGCAAATGCACACCCTGAGCTAACACTCCCCTCCCTACCCCTCCACAAAAGCTGAGTAAAGGCAAACTCATCAGATGATGATTAGTTACAATTTGAACAATTTTGTCATTAGAAGTAAAAGAGCTTTGTCTCAAGCTAGAAGGGGCTGGAAAGCACCAAGCCGAACCTTTCTTGACTTTTCATTCTCAGGGGAATTTTTGCAAGGCTTTCTTTCAGTGCTTCATGCAAGGATCTGATTAGGAATTTTAATTCATTTTCTCTGCAATTAGTCTAAAAAGCTGGGTCATATGAATATTTAAGCCACTTTAATTTAAGGAAATCTTCTACAGGGACATAACAATGTATGAGCTGAAACTGGGACACTGAACTCAATGCCTACTGGTTTAAATGGAACTGCAAACCATATTCTGGTCTCCCCTATCCCAAAGCAACTAAGAATGTTCTTGTTAGCTTCAGTTTAGAGAAGGTCTAAAGAGCACATACTTAGCACAGCAATCTTTGTCATGTAGAAGGATATAGTCAAAAGCTCACCTAGAAGCAGCAATGACTTAAAGGAGTTGCCCCTCTGCTGCTGAGATGTGGCAATTCACCAGATTCCTTTAATGTGGTAAACTGATTTGTCTTCCTTTCCACTAAAAAAGACCACAAACACTAATTTCATTCAGCATTGGGGACAGCAATATCTTGAGCTACTGTAACTATTTTAATTGTTCCATAAAGAAACAATTTTCCAAGACAGAGACTTGCTGGGTCACCCAGCCAGCACCTGACACCCCCTCGCACCACACAACCAGCCGGCCACCTCCTTTAGCTTTCATTTGAATCCTTTGCCCAGGAACAAAACAAACATTTGCAAGACTGATTAGCATTCCTGAACACTGTGCCTGAGGCTGATGTGCCAGAGGGGAACACTCCCCCAACACCTATTTTATTTAGGATTGAGAGTCAGGGTTAAGAATATTCTCTGGTTCACCATCATGGAGAATTACACATTTTGCTTTGCTCTAAATTCCAGACAGCACACGGAAGAGCTGCATGATAACCAATATACCTGCCTCTTAAAAAAGAAATATCTGTGATGGCAGTGTTTGCTCCTGATGCTCCTCCTCAGGAGGAGTCAGGATTGCCTGAGGGGTTTTAGATTTTCTTTTTTTTTCTTCTTCTTCCCAAGATAGGGTATTTCAGTACTACAGCAAGATGAGTGTTGTTAATATCCTAAAAGTTTACAATTTCATGCTACTGTGATGCCCATATTACTGCAAATTTGACAATTTTCCTTTAGGAAGAGTGACCTGAAATCTTGGATACATATTTATCCTTGGTCATCTAGACTATGGACTAGTACCTTTTGCTAAATGTTCAGTATGCTTCTTGTTCTGCTGTGAAAGAACATACTAGTGAAACACTATTAATGCAGGCTTGGTATTTTACAAGTTTAATCTTTAAAATACAATCAAAGTCACACATTCAAAATGCTGTGAACCAAGAATCTGACAGCAAGTTATACTACCTCAAAATTTCTCAATCCAAAAATTCTTTTACGTGGAACTGTTTACTCTACAAATCTTCTGACATCTGAGACCAAGGGATTTCAGAGCAAGAGCCCACTTTAAGAAATGGACACTAATTTGACAGAACTATTGGCAAGTGTCAAAATAAAGGAATGGTGTGTGCATGCTAAAATGAGCTTAAGTCAGATGATGGCTGACTGAAAAGGCGGTACTTTTCTAAGACAGACAGAAGAAAACTAGAGGAAGCTTTTTGCACCTGTGATAGAAGAAGGACAATTAATTGCAACCCGTTACTACTAACAGAAATGGGGCTGAATCTGGGTATCAGAGAAAATCTAATCCATTGTATAAAACTGAAAGCATAAAGCAGGGCTAGCAACATTTTACATTTAAATAATACCTTCACCTTTGCATTTATTTTTATACCTACCTGTACCTCATCTGTAGCAGATGTGTGAACACAACATTGACACCATTATTAAATGCATTGCTAGTATCTCTATTTTCCAGAACTGTTCTTCAAGCAATATCACAGAGAAGAATCTCTCCTTAATACCCAGCTATGAGCTATTTTAGCTTGGAAAAACTAGTCAATTTTTCTGCTGCATGCCTCATTACAGTCAGCCCTTCTCTAATCAGGTCAGCTGTCAGCTCCTCCATCCAAGCTTACTCTGGGTTTCTTACAAATTACGATAGGTATTTTTCTTTCCACACAGAGAAATCCAGTGAGGCGTCTCATCCCATTACACATGGTGGGTGTTCGTGTCCCATCACAGATGTGATACAATTAACACACACATACCTGTTCCTTAATATCATTTCCAATACAATATGCATCAATTTTTAAAAAATTAGCACTAACCTGCCTCTTAGAAAGCTTTATCGCCAGTAAAGGCTTTAATTTTTGTCCCCACCTTAAACTTCAAAGCTGAGATCTGAGAGAGATTTAACCCTAAGATGCAATACAGGTAAAGCCTTTGCTTGAGCCTGGTCCTGTCTGACATCCAGACTCCAGTGACACAAGCTCACGCAGCTTCCAGCTCTGTGCAAGCTTCAGAAGAGAAGATGAAAAAGATGTGAGAGCTTGGCTTGTGCTTGTCTGTAGATGTGGATGCACAGACCATGTCTGTTGGGACAGGTTTGTAACATACAGGCAAAGCTGCTCTGCGGTGATGACACGGTATGGGAGGTGATTCTCCTCCGCTGCTCCTCTCCCATGAGACCCCACCTGCAGTGCTGTGTCCAGGCCTGGGACCCCTGGCATAAGAAAGACGTGGAGCTGCTGGAGTGGGTCCAGAGGAGGCCACGAGGATGCTCAGAGTGCTGGAGCACCTCTCCTAGGAAGAAAAGGCTGAGGAAGCTGGGCTTGTACAGCCTGGAGAAGTGAAGGCTCCAGGGAGACCTCACCGAGGCCTTCCATTACCTAAAGGGTCCCACAAGAAAGATGAGGAGGGACTCTTTATAAGGGAGTGTTTTGATGGGACAAGGGGTAACAGTTTTATACTAGAAAAAAAAAAGAAAGGGTAGGTCATTAGGAAGAAATTGTTTACTCAGAGGGTGGTGAGGCCCTGGCACAGGCTGCCCAGAGAAGCTGTGGGTGCCCCATCCCTGGAGGTGCTCAAGGCCAGGCTGGATGGGCCCTGGGCAGCCTGATCCGGTGGGTGGCAGCCAGCCCACGGCAGGGGGTTGGGACTGGGTGGGCTTTAAGGTCCTTTCCAAGCCAAGCTTCTCTGTGACTCCGTGATTCTATGGAAGATATGTGATAGACAAGACAGCAAGACTTTTTCCTTGAAGAGTCCAACATCACGGCCATAAAGGTTATGTGGGATCTGCAGACATTTCTCTTGAAAACTGAATTTACACAAACTAAATGCTGCCTTGCAGGCAATTCCCACGGCTACAGCACCGCAGATGGCATTGATAAGTGGCACAGATAACTTAAACAAATAAACATTGTGCAAAAAAAAAATCTGTGGCTAACCCAGAAGCGGAAGCAAGGTCAAGCACTCCTCCCATTTTGCCTTGATTCATATCTCACTGACCACACAAGATGTTTCCTTCCTCCTCCTCCTTCCAGGCACAGGCATCCCTTAGTCATACTTCCTGCGGCAAAGGAGTTAAACACAGCCGCTGGTGCACAGAACTGAAAGCCCATACTTTCTGTTGTATGCTGAGACACTTCTTCAATATATGCGAAGCACAGACACTCCAATTGGCTTGCATAGTTCTGTCTGCAGTCAGCAGACTGTCTCACACCAACATGTTACTCAAAATCACAAGTCTATGGCTGTCTATAAAAAGCTCTGTGCACCACTGAAGGCAAGCAGCAGTGCTGCAGTATGTTCTGGCCAACACCAAAAAACGTGCCCCCAGAGAATGTGCCACCTCCAGAGATTTGGGGAGCTGTGTGGCATAAGGAAGAATTAATTTCTCATTAAAACTTTTAAATAGTAAAATATATTGAGGTCTCCCTCCTAAAGCATCTGGGAATTTATCCCTGTCTCCATGATATGGATTCCCTTCTTGTAAGTGTTCTGTGCTGATTTCATACAGTCATGCATTTAATAAAGTCAGCCTTGTCCAGAAGGATGAATCCAGAACACTAAAATAAGAGTTTAGCTCCTGCTGTTTTATCTGCTTCGTTTTACCCTTCGCTCAGTTACTAGTTGGGATCACATAGTCTATTTCTCAATTACTAAATGGGGTTTGGGCTTTCTAACATTTTCTACGATTTGTAACATCTTATTTATGCAGTTTATAACAGTGGTGGGAAGAAAGCAAGTAACTGTTCACTGAGCAGGAAGCTGTGTCCTTCATGTGTGACACTGATAGCACAGAATCACAGAACAGTTGAGGCTGGCAGGGCCCTCTGAGTCCGTGTGGCCCAACCCTGCCCCAGCAGGGACACCCGGAGCAGGGTGCCCAGGCCATGTCCAGGCGGCTTCTGAAGGTCTCCAACGAGGAAACCCCACAGCCTCTGGGCACCCTGTGCCAGTGCTCCAGCACCCGCACAGCACAGCAGTGCTGCCTGGTGCTCAGAGGGAGCCTCCTGCGCCCCAGTTTGTGCCCACGGCCTCTGGTCCATTCTCTTTGGACAAGAGGGTCAGCAGGGGGTGGAGAGCAGAGGAGGACACTGAGCACTATGTGGGTGTCTGTGTCCTGCACAGCACTGGCTTCACCCCTCTCTCAGAGGTGTAAAGCTCACAGATCTCTGCTCCTTCTCTACACAGTTACTATGAAGGGCACGGCCCTGACCAAAAGCACCAAGTGCCTTTGAGCCCCACTGTGACCCCTTGGAGAGAACTGACTGAGTGGGTTTATATTTCCTGAAGTTGGATGCGCCGTTCTGGGATTCGTAAAAAGCTTGTAATTGTACATACAATGGCACAATAAATTGTCCTCATACACAACCAAGGCATGCAGATAAAATACAGATGATTTTTTCCAGTGTTTTTGTTTTTCTTTCCATCCCCAGTGTATGACTCTTAGATCTTAGGGCATGAACTTATCAAATCTTATACTTGCAATAATCAATAATCAATATACTTGCTACCAATAATGGCTGGACTAGATGACCTCCTGAGGTCCCTTCCAACCTCTACAATTCAGTGATTCTGTAATCAGTCTCTTAATTAGGCAGAATACAGAAAAAAAAAAGATGCTTTATCTGATTTTAACTTTCCTTCTTTTCTTCCTGTAGTTAAATTCAAGCAAAAAAAACACAATTTCAAAGTTAAAATTAAAAAAAAAAAAAAGCATGAAAGGCAGTCATGCAAACTTTCATAGCCAGACACTGCAGAATAGCTAAAAACATAATGGTTCACAGCACTAATGTGAACTGGAAATTAAAGACACTTGTGCCGATGCCTCATTTTACTCTAGCAATCTGAAACAGAAGTAATTCAAAAGCTTTTCATAGGTGCAAACTATGTGAAATTATACAAAAAGGTCATTACATAAATTATAATGCACATACTGTGCTAAAAGCAGCAAAGAAAAATAAGCCTAAAAATCTCAGTACTTCTGAGCTTTTATCTCCACCAGGGATCCAATCCCAAACCCACTGGCATTCAGCATCTGTGACCATAGCTGATTTAAATGGTCTAACCCAGGGAGTCAATTGGCCAGGCCGTGCACCAAGGTAAACTGGTAAACAAAAAGCTAGGAGTCATCTTGCTTTTCTCTTGGCCATTTTCTTCAGTTGTGCAATGGAAGTCTTGGACAGATCTGTTTTAGAAATGAACTGATTTTCAAAATGTTTCTTCACTCCTAGTAGTTGTTGTTGTAATTCTGAAAAAAAAAGTTTGAACTTAAAAAAAAAAATGAGAGCAGCTGAGTCACCAGTTTAGGATAGCGTATTTTCAGTAATTCAGAAGGATGAGATGTTTACATACAGTTTTCAGCCCCAGCAGTTCTCCATCTCTCCACACTAAAGCATTAGTAACTTTAGGAAGAGCAATTACTTCAGCTCCCGCGACCACTGGCACGTTGCGTACGGAAAGCACTGTTAACTGCAGGCATTTACAAGAGCAGGTTACACCTGCTGTACTGCTCCTCTCCCTGTGGGATACAATTTTCTAAGAAAACACATTAAAACGCTTAGGAAACAAGATGCAGAAGAAAAGGAACTTCTAGCATTATGAAACCACATGAATAACAACAAATCCTGATGCAAAAAGTATTACAGGCCACCACCATAAATCTCCTTAAAATTGTCTTGAAGCATTCTCAAAGGCCTGTGCCTGACTCGACTTCAAACTAAACACAAAGCTGCTACACATAGCAGCTCTTGGATACTCCACATACGCCCACAGCTCCCTGAAAACCAAAACCCTGCCTTTTTATGCAAGGTTTGCATCAGCACAGCTACACACCTTGCTGCTAGGAATTATGCGAACTGCAACACATTGCACACATATTGCTGTGAGGAAAAGAGTGGAATTCACTGTCCACTTGCAAATGTTTAAATACACTGACATCTTCATCCGAATTGGCATCTCCAAACATTGGTATTGAACAGCAATTGGCAGTTTGCTATTCTACACGTCCGACAGCCTGTAAATAGGTGTTTGCTCATACATTCATATTTTTGATCAAGCATTTGCAGGTGGGCAGTCAAAACCCCAACAGCATTTATAATGGCTACAAAAACGCCAGTCTCACTTTCCCGGAAATCATTGTAAATCAGGGCATCAAAGAGCATCAGCAGCAATCCTAGGCTTCTCATCATAGCCAAGGCACAGTTTCATCAATATTATATGGGCCTTTCTAGCTTCATGCAGAGCCTTAGAAAAGTGCAGGCACACTTTTCTAAGTGACACAGCCCTGCTAAGCAGATGTGACTGAGTAATACCAGAACTGATGCAATTTCTTTTTTTCTTTTTTTT
>VXAV01002072.1:8190-44701 GCA_013399715.1 Alectura lathami | reverse complement strand
CCCCCCCCCCCCCCCCCGCCGTACCCGACCCGGTGACCAGCAGCCGGACCGCTGGACCCGGCGGCCCGCCCGCCACCCCGGGTCCGCCTGCATTATCCCGCCTGACACGGCCACGTTTTACAGCATTAAGGAAGAAGCGGGGCCACATGAAGCAGCCGCTCGCCCACCGGGCAGACCGCGCCGAGGCGGAGCGGGGCCGCCCCCTGCTGGCAGGCCCCGGCCCCGGCCTTGGCCGAGCTCAGCGGGCCCCGGGCCGGGCCCGCAGCTCGCCACCTTCCTGCGCCTGTGCGGCTCCACGAGAACGGGCACGGACCACGGGGACCACGCAGCCCCCCCTGGAGCCCCTAAACGGACGCCGCAGGAGCTGAGAGGGAGCTGGCCGGCGCCCACACAACCTGTCCTCAGCAGCACGCCGCCACACCGCCGAACCAGGTTTTCTTCAGGAGTGCGCAGGACTTCGCACCGAGCCGGTTACAGCAGTGAAAGCCACATTAAATCTTTGGGTTTGCACATAAAGCTTCCAGGTTTTTTGTATGCTTGTTGTAAGTACTAAGCTGGCTCACTGGAGTCTGCCCATTGCTTGTCAGGATTTCTTCTTTATTTTAAATATGGTGTCATGCATGTTTCACCTTGTACTTTCAAATAAGGCACAATATCAAAGCAGCAGTTTGTTTTCCAGCCGACGCGCCCCAAGCAGTTGGACTAGCATGTGGCACATGCTGCTCCTGTCAGGATGCAAGGAACAACTGTAGCAGCATAATTTTGACTGTAACACGTGCAACAGATGGCAGATGCCAATGCATGTGATCCCAAAATCATCACCAAGTGCTCAGCATCTCCTGATGTGCATCCACCTGAAAGGAAGTCAAACCACCCCGAGGGATTAGGAAACATCCACTCACCCCCTACAACTATGGCTTTTAGGAGAAAGACTGTAACAGAAACATCTGTAAGTGAACAAAGAAAATACAATTACATCCAGCTGGTAGCACACAGGCTTCAGTTCACCTGTTCTACCTCTGCTTGTTCAGGCTGTGTTAAGATCCGTGGCTGGAAGCTCTCTAGGTGAGGGTATCTCTGTTAAAGCGGATCTAAAGAAGAAGGGTGCGCAGATGCTTCATTTGTTTCAGAGCCTATCACAAATTCTTCCACCTGCTAATGAAATTGCATGTACACAGACTATTTGCTTCTGTTCCTCAGCATCCACTTCTGCTAGCAAGGTTCCTCCTGCAACATTGCACTTGATACTTCTTCCACCCCAGTGAAAGTCTTAAGACAGTTTTGGGAGGTGATGGAGGCGAGGAGCCATAACAGCATACAGAGAAGATGCAGCCTGCCGCTGTATTTTGCATAAACACTCACTTGCCAACAGAAGACAACAACAACAACAAAAAAACAAGCTGAAATCTCTCCCCCATAAATAAGTGGTATAGTTTTAAAATGGAAATAAGCACGGCTCCTCAGGGACCTGCACCTTAACGTTCCCAGGCATCCCTTCAAGTCCTCATGCTGATGACAGATTTTCGTCAGTGGGGACAGGGAAAGCAATTGGTGCCCAGACCAGTCACACTGGCACTAGTGGGACCAGCTTGGATGTAGCAGCCTGCTGACTGAGGGAAGAGACCATGTGCCTTGGATCCCCTGGTGCCCATGTGCCACCCCCTGAGCCTTCCTCGCTTCATGCTTCCTTCTTCAGATTACTTCTGGGATTCATTCTCAAGCACGGTTTCCCAGTCTCAAGACCTATTTTACCTGATTCTTGCTGCTGCCCACACTTGCTGAAGAGTCAAATACAGTCTTGTGGGAGCTCACAAGCAAAGGCAGAAGACAGCTGTCAGATGTGTGGAATCTAGCAAGAATCTGGGACAGGAGCAGGCTCATTGGCCTCTAGTTAAATCAAGTACCTGTAATCTGATGTCAGGCAGCATGTTATTCTTATTGGTCTTGTAAGTCATAACAACATCTTCCACCTGGTCAGTACAAAATACAGCTTTTATTTACTGCAATTCAAAGTTCACATAGGCACTCTATTTCCAGATTATGAGGACATTCAGAATTTGATGCAAACCTTGCAAGCATATGAGAGAGAAATACTCTGTGTGTTGGGAGGGCCTGGCAGCATCTCAGGTGATTATTTTTGCTGTTTTTCTTTATGCTCTTCATCTTTGAAAGCAAGCTTGTTTGCAGTTGTCCACATGCACCATACAGCCACACTGCTGGGCTGGAGGCTGAACGGCACAAGCACCTGTGCCTAGGAATTATGTACCCCTTTCCAGCACGCATTTGAACTAACCACGCTTTTGTCAATTTGTTCTTCTATACATAGATCCGCAGTCTAAGGAACGTTAGGAAAAAGACTTTGCTAGCATCCAATGCCAAATCAGAAAAAGACAAGTGATAAGGGCACCTAAGAGGACCTTTAGCTTTTCTAGCCATCACTTGTAAGCCTGAATGACCTTTTTGTTCATGTTCATTTTCAGCAAGACATTTGGTTCCAGGCCTGTGATTTTAGTATCACCTGGCAGGCAGTGCTAGATGCACACTTGTGTCAGGAGGCTGGAAGCTGTGGTATATTTTAAAAAATAATCTTTATGGCAAAATAACCCTATAAAGAAAAAAGGGAAGCAAACAGCTTGAATTAATCCACTCACTAAGAGACTTCCCCAAAGTCACTGTCAGTCAGGTTGAAAAGATACTAGATGTTACCAAAACTTGAAAAAATGTTTGTTTTCACAGTGATTCCCCCCTCCCCCAGAATTAAGCTGTTTCATCAAGGCTGGTATGTTCCACAGGGATGTACTGGTACCAGTGAAAAGGTTTCTGTAGTTCACAGCACACTTCTGTCACTTGCAAAGGGAGATGCTAAATAAAAATAAAAATAATAAAAAAAATCTTTCCAATCTGAAAACAGATACTTTCACAAAATTTCATCTTGTGATGCTGATTTAAAGGTTTTGGATCTGTTCCAGCACAGAGCAGAAACACACTGCAAAATGAAATCACCATTGTTCAGAAAGCTCAGCTTGGAAATCCTAGCTCTGTGTCAGCCTACCATTTCTGTGGCTAGGAGCATATAGACATTGACGTAAGAACCTTTCTATTTGCATGCACCACAGCAGATTCTCAGTCTTCTTTTAAGCCATATTAATTTAGAAACAAACATGTGAAGACATTCCTTCAGAGGCTGTTAGTTAAAAGGCTGTAGCTGTTCTGACAGTTTCCGTGTGCAGGCAACAATTAAGAGCGATGGTCTAGAAATGCAGCTATATTTTCACATTTCACCATCAAGCAGTGGCTGTGGACTCCTTTCCATCTTGAGGTCTATATCCAGGCCTTATGTCTGTACTACATACACCTGTCAGATTTGAGGCATGTGAAACTAACCTCTGCTGCTGCCCTCCCCTCTCATTTCTGAGGCAGACAATTTGTGCATTTTATTGCTGTAATGTAGCATCTCCTCCACAAACTCCATATTTCACACGTAACTCGTTGCATTGCCAACCGACATGTCCCTGGAGAACAGGAGAGGCTGTGGTGTTGTGCAGAGCTGGTTGCCATGTGTCTCCTACAAGAATTTCATGTTCAAAGGGTCTCCCCAAGGAAAAAAAATTAAATGTTCTTGTTGGTTGCAGCCTTCTGCACATTACTGACCCCAAAGGAGGAGGAGAACTAGTTGCAAATATCCTTTGAATCCTGTTTACATCGTATCACTAATTTCAAGTTTGCATATATTCTTTTATTGTATTGCACTCTAGAGAAAAATGAAACGTCTGATAACAAGCAGCCGCAGCCATTCCATAAATATCCAGCCCCAGTGCAGTAGTATTTTACCAATAGCTTTGTCAGGAATCACAGGACCTCTAATTTGTGCTTTCCAAACTCCTCCCTTGTAGTCACAGGTCTGAGAAGCACCACGAAAGGAAAGTACATGAAATAGCTGTTTCTTACTGAATTTCTAGTGCACCTGATACATAAGGAGATTTAATCATCAGCATGACAGAAAATTTCTCACAGCGGAGAATAAACCAGAGAGAATTACTGCAGTGACCATTGTTGTCATCCCTACTAGGGCTTATAATGAGAAGACTCTAAGAAATACATAATCAGTGCATTGAATTAAGTTTCCAGAGGTTAGTTCATTCTTGCTAAAAATCTCTCCAGCTCCTTATGTACATATTCTTTCAACGTGCATTCCCACTGCCCACGCAGATATAGAAGCCTGCAGTTAGCGGGCTTATGCTCAGAATAATGAACAAATTGGAAACTGCTGTCACAAAGCTAAAAATAAACAAATTCCCCATTCATGCTGTTGTTGCTGCTGTGTCACACCATTCACGTGCAGAATGGAGTGGGAACCAGTTTGTCTCCAGCTCCCTTCCTTCCCAGGCAGACCTGTCTCTGTTGTGTTCCTGTTGCTAGACCCCAGCCGTCACCGACAGAAGAACGCGTGACAGCTGGACCAACACTTTGCTTGTGAAAGTCAGGGACGCTGCGTCAGGATGATCCAGGCTGCCATCACTCACTGCCTGAGTAATGGCTTCTTCTCTTTAAAAGCATATTCTGCTGGTTTCTGAGCTGTCAAGCGGTATTTATTTCTTCACTCAGAAAATAGTGCCTTATTAATGAGTGCCTAGACATTGTTAGTACAACACAGAAAAAGAAAAAACACATTAAAATAAGCCAAAACCCAGAAACACAGCTAATGTCATCTACAACCTATTTTACTCCTGGGAGCACTGTGAAAACAAAAGAAAATATAAATATTCCATTTGATTATTGCATCATCTCTTCTAGGGATCGTCCATTATTTTAGGCAAAGTGGGCACCTGCCTACTGAGAGAAGCAGACCCTGAGAGTCCCTGGTAAGAGTTATGGAGATGCTGCATCTGTTCCAGCTCAGCAGTATCTTAACTAAGGGTGCAAGAATATTACCACATCAGCTTCCTCCAGACAGCTCAGAAAGACCGAAATAAGGTAAATAAAAACTAAAACATCAGTAGATTTTGCACACGCAGCCTGAGTGCTATGGAGAGTTGATTGAGAGGGGGAAAGAGAGAAGAGGAGGAGAAGCAGAGGACAGAACCCCTTGCTTTACTCTGCGCCAGTGTCCAGCAGGGAAGAGAGGAAATGCCTAAAATAAAGGCTCAGCTACTGCAGCCACCAAGTGTTTGGCTTCTGTGCACCATGAGAAGGATACCACAGCAGCAGAAGTTTTCAGATATTTTCCAGAGTCTTTCTCATTTTCGAGATAAACTTGCCCCACGTACTCACTGCGATTTTGAATCGCTGATGCAGTGGGACAGCCACGAGCACCCAGTGTGTTGGATTGCACTGGGAGCTGCCCTCACAGGAGGAGCTAGCACTCATCTATCAGGCAGGAATTGCTGTCCCAGTTCTAAGGAAGTTGGAATATTTCAATAGATGACCATTTCTCTCTTTTCTTAGACTTCACTACCAAGGAAGAAAATACGTCTTGGTTTATATCCCCAGATGGAGTTTATAGCTTTTTAGAAAAATCCTTCAGAAATAGTTAATAGCATAAATTATTACAGAAAATTAGTCTGAAGGGAAAAAAAAAAAAAAAAAAATCAGTCTTTCAATTCAAACAAGACAAAATGTTAATCTTTACAGAAGGAATGTGGGAAGCAGGGAAGGGACCAAAACACAAGGGAAGAGCAAATGCCTGTACAGTGCTAGCTTCATGCTGCAGAGTAGCAGCCACACTGGCCCCACAGGGCTGTCCGTGGGAAAAGGAGAGAGAAACAGAAACCAATAAACTGCTGCAGTGATTTTATTTAGACATATTTACAGTTCTCTGAGGACAAAAGTGGTTAAAGACTGCCCTTTCTAAAGATTTTCATGTCAGATTCATAAATGTCCGATCTGCAGAACATATTTTTTCTTCGAGAATAGATGAGCTTGAAGACTGTGGCAGCCAGTAACATCCCTGTTGCTTCTCACACTTCCCACAACAGACCACAGAAAAATCCCAGACTAAACTCTTGTCTCCCACAGTGTAAGGCTAGTAATTTGTTCAGATCCAAAAAAGGATGCAAACTTCTTTCTCTTCTGTAATATTACGGTACAGCAAATACTGAACTCTTTCAAATGCAGCAGTTAATGGTAGACTCTATCAGAACAATCAGAATAATAACAGTAAGTTTCTTGTTTTGGATGGAAGTTTGATGGCAGGACAGTCACTGGAAGCAGAATGTCATCTAACGTAATAAAAATCTGACTTTAAAAACAATAATAATCTGTAAAGAGACAAAGATATAAGCTATTGAGGAATGTGTTTACCTCTAACTTTTGCCACTACTCGTTTGGGTCTTATTCAACTATCCGTGCGAACAGAGTAGCTCCTTGGAACAGATCCCTACATCATCCATAGCACATTTACATCACATGACAATGAGAAGAATGTATTTTTCAAAAAATAAGAAAGAGAAAAAAAATCACAGTTTGAAATTTCTTTAGAATTTCTCCCTCTCCCCCCCCAAAAAAAAAAAAAATATTTTGGTTTGAGGGTTTCTAAACTTTTCAGCAAAACTTACTTTAAATACAGACAAGTTTTTCATTTCCTTTTCAAGTGAAAAAGCTACGAAACTAATACCCAAACGTGACCACCACGTGCTTAACCTCCTGTTTAAAAGAACAAAGCTTAATTTGAAAGTTCATAAAATACTATATTTCTAGAAAAATCTGTTTTACTACTCAAAACATCTACAGACAATTCAAGGCTTATATTGCGTTCATAATACTGAAAGGCTTCAGAATGTCCATTGGCCATTAATTTTTATGTGGTTTTAAAATTAGACTAAAACCATCCTTAACATTTTGACTTTTTTTTTTTTTTTTTTTAGCACAATATGACATCTGCACTATTCGCTGAGCGAGGCTTTTATTCCCTACTCCATTTCTGCAGATGTGATGAGCAGTCTTCCTCCATTTCAAGGATTAATTTTGCAAATGACACTCTAAGCACTCCAAGCACAATGGAAGAAGTCAAAAATAAACCTGAGTGCAATGGGCCAGCAGATGTGCATACGCCCCAAACCCACGTCACCCCCCTGCTGACAGCCTTACGTGCCCCACGGAAAAAGGCCGCAGAGACCACCACTACCACAGCAACTCTTCTCCAGCTGGGAGGACACGCAGGTTTATGTAACGCAACTCCGTTATTTTCATGAGCATGGCCAAGAGATCTGGGCAGAAGGCAGAGATCATGAGCCAGCCCATCTCCAAGGAGATCAGCCCTTCAGCAAGGATACTGGGGTTAAAAAAAGCCTCTCACAAAACTGCAGATCTGCAGGTTGCAACTTCTCCCAGTTTTCCAGATCCCCTAGCCGTTGTCATGCCAGTACGTGAGCTATTCCTCCCAGTCTTCAGCCTGCCAGAGTACGGAAACCAGGCTCTGGCATGAGAACATCAGACACCTGAGGTCACACAGGCCTTGGGGGTGCGAGGCCAGCAGGACAGCACCACTCAGAGCCCACACACGGAACCAGTGCTGCTTGGTTTGGTATTGAATCCTTACTGACTGGGCATAAAGAGGCTGATTTACCATTAATATAATTTTCTATCCAGCTTTGTGATACTCAGAAGAGATGTGCCATCATGTTTCTCCCAGCTCAGGCTTCCTCGTGCTCGCTGCAAGAGCTGTAGTGAGGAGAAGGGACTGGAGGCAGAGCTCAGATTATCCAGCAGCCTCAGGCAAAAACACCCGGAGGTCAGTGACATTCCCCTCTCCATTTTCTGGAAGCAGATGGTGGAAATGTTCAGAGCAAATCGCCCCGCAGTGCCCGTCACCTCTTCTCTGACAGCCCGGAGGGGTCTCAGTGTGCAGGGCAACGCCAGTGCCCAGGGACCATCAGGGACGTGTCCTGAACGGCATCGAGTGCGTTAAGGAAATCTGATTTCTTGTTCACAGTAAATTTTATTGTGAAATTCTGTCCAAGACTCATCTTCCCAGACCCCAACCATTCACATAGGCTCTTGTACAGTAATTCCAACACAGGAATGAGCGGATGGAACTGTTGCTTTGACAGACACAGGGTAGAAAGCCCCTTCCCTTCTCACATGCACGTTTTAAAACAGATGGGAAATTTTCATATTTAAACACAAAAACTTGTCCAAATCTTTTCTCCACATTAAAACATGGCAGTATTTACTGTTATCTAAAGGTATCCTTGCCATCCACAGAAAAATCCAGGGCCTCTAAGGTTTTTCTTCATCATTGTCTTCACAGTGACTTACCAGTAATTAGATGCAAGAAAACTAATTAATGCCAGTCAACATGTTCTTTTGAAAGAGGTTTTGTCACTTCAGTGTTCTTTTTTTCTCCAAGATAACGTAGCTCAAAGGCTCAAAGACAGACTTGGTTATCTAAAGCCATGTCTGCTGTCTCATAAAGGTCTTGGTCTAACGCTGGGGTAAAGGAAGTTAAATCCTTCTCTTTTCATTTATCTACTGGTTGAATTAAATCACTGCCAGATTAGAACAACATTTCTGATGACAAATTTTATTATTTCCACTTCCTTCCTGAAAACATTGAAGGAGAACAAAAGTAATCCTGTGGCTGAAAAAAATAAGCCTTGTAATGCTAAATTAAAGAAATTCGATCTACTCAGCTCATAAGGGAAGGATGAAAGGTGAACTGCCATGGAATTTATATCAGTATGGAACACAGAGGGAAATGACCTTCCAGTCTTGCAAACAAAGGGATAAGATTCAATAGCTGGAAGCAGAATTTAGATGAATGAAACCTTAAAAAGATGAAATTTCCTGACAGTAAGAGAAATTGAACTTCATACTAACTTACTTGGAGGTGTATGCCTGGGCACCCGCTGATCCAGGCCCTGGCCCACAAGGGTGACACCGGCCACCATCACCAGCCCTGCCCACACAGGACAGACACTGCGCTGTCCTCCCCACCTGCAGCCTGCCTGCCTGCGCTGCATCTGTGACACATGGTTGTCACCGGACCGAAAGCACCATCATTTGGTAAAATCAAGCACTGCTCTGTGTTATCAATATACATCTGCCTACAGTGGGGACAGGAGAGGGAAGTTAGAAAGGTATCTCAGAGACTCTCAACATCCACAGTGATGATGACACAAACCACCCTTCTTGGCCAAGGACAAATGAAGCCAAAACCCAAAGCAAATAAAAGGGCATTTCTGCTGAGCAAATTCTTTGCTACTTGCTTCTGGGCCACTTTGAGGTCGCTTCCAACCCAAGCCATTCTATGATTCTCTGACCCCTCATCCCATCCTCCTCTGACCCCCAACGGCCTTTGGGAATCAGCCTCTGGCAGTAGCCTGCATGCGTTATTCCAGCAGAATATTCCCAGCACCTGACTTCTAGAGTGCCCCCCATTCTCCTGCAGAAAGGAGCTTGCTTTCTTCACCCAATGGTTCCTGATCTGCTTTCATCAAGCAAGGTACACTGAACACAGAGGGAGTCAGGAAGCTCCAAAGCAAAACACATGCACTCTGTTGTCCAGAAAATATTTTTATGTAGAGGACAGCTAATGAGCTGTGCAGAAATTGAGGAGCTACCTGTGATCTAGCATTTTTTTGGAAATAAACATCATGAGAAGCAGTAGACACTGAAAACAGGATAATATGTGAACTGCACCATCTAGAAGACGTGGTATAAGCAATTTTAAGACACAGACAAAAAAAAAAAATATATATATATATATATATAGTGCTCTACACTGGGGAGTTTTAGTTCCTGAAAAACACAAACACACACTCTAAAAATGCAATTACAAAAACCCCAATACCAGTGATAATTACTCCTGAAATTACACTTAAAACTGAGCATCGTCTGAGCTCCCAATACAAACTGGTTGCTTGAAAAACAAAAACACACTAAAAGAAACCTTTCACTTTCCAAAAAAATCCAGGCATGTGCTCTGCATGTCACTAGCAATCCGCTACCAATATATCAGAGCCTGTCTCCACAGCACGCAGGCTAGACTCAGCAGGCCATGCAGCAGCACTAATCACAACAGCTCTGGCTACCTAAAACTCAAATACTCGTAAAGGAGCAAAGTCACTCCTCAGAAACCCTGAAAAGGGTTTCTGAAAAAAAAAGGTTTTCTGAAAAAATGTTTTCATTAGGAACCCCTGCATGGCCAATGGGACACACAACCCTTCATGGACCAGCAGTTTTGGTATTCATAATGAATACCAAAAATACCTTTCTTTTAGTCCTATGTGTATAATGTAGGACTAAATTATCATTTCTGGTGTTAAAAATTACATTCTGTCCCTGATTATTTGTATCATTATTACCAGAGATCTGCAGAATTATTCCATGTGACATCTTTATATATGCAAATGGTTTATCACAGTGTAATCTTAATAAGTAAAATAAACCTGAAAAATAACAAATATTTCCTTTAAGTTCCCTTCTTCTTTATATAATTTATCTGTAAAATGCCCCTATCATTTCCCAACCTGCCATTATAAAAACAGAAGAGATGTTGAAAAATGCCACAATCTTCAATCACAAGTAACAAGATAACACCAACTGAGAATCTGCGGGTTACGGTTGGTTGGACATATGATAAGATTTATAAAAACAGCTTTGAATTAATCCTCCCCTGAGCTTCCATTAAAAAAAAAAAAAAAAGAAAATCTCACAGAAAAGGACAGGTTGTGCATTTCTATGAGGTTGTTTTGTTCCTGTAAAACTAATGTATTTGGAAATTCAGTTTATTAGAGTAAAGCAAGCACCAGCCTTAGCAAGGGGAGGGCTGCTGCAGATCCATGGTGTCCCCCTCCCCCGGAAGCCAGCAGTCACAGCTGCCTGTGAGATGCTGTCAAAAACCCAGTGCCACTCCTACTGGGAGCACAACTGAAAACACCAGTCCAAATTAGCAGTGTGCAGTGACAGTCCTTAAGGGCCTGAACACCTTCCTGCCAGAACACACGCAGAGCTTCTTGCTCAAATGATATTCCCATGTACCTTTATGAAGCACCCCACATTAGCTCAACATATTTTTAGGCTACTGCTGCAAAACAACCAACCTGACAGTGAGAGCACTAAAAGGATCCTGTTTCAAAAAAGTTTCTCTGTCCTTTCATATATCCATGGAATAGCTACAAGCGATGTAATTAAGTGTATCCACTTCAACAGAATACCCAATCTCTTTTATTAAATGTGAGGTCTGGAAGACACTAAATGCAGTTACACTGTCACCGACTCCCCACACTCTTTTATCTCCTGTTACCGAGAGATGCTACAAAACACACACTGCATTCATGAAGTCGCTTATACTTCCTGCTACTACTGCTGCAGCCGCCCCTACATCACTGCTTATTTTTAACTTTTGAAACCTAAATATGCATATATGACAATGTCAACATTTTAATGTTATTTATGCATTTTTTAACTATTTATATCATTTATTTATACTAGAAGTCAGTGCAGGTATCTGATTCAGAACTGCTGAGGACAGCTTATGTGCTGTAACTCATGTTACCAGTGACCCTGTTTCACCCTACCAGCTTGGTTTTTTTTTTGCTTTTTTTCCCCCAAGCCCATGACTGTCAAGAGGAATGCTCATACGGGAATGGGGCAGCTTTGGCTTTTACTAACACCAAGGATTTTTCTCTTTGGCGGGTGAGAAGGGAATGGCTGTCCACAGAAGCTCTGTTGGGTAACAGAGGCAACAAAGCCAGCACTGTAGCTGCTAACCTGCCCTACACTTTATGTCACTTCTGTGGGCTACTGCTGCTCCTTACTTGACTGCCATAGCTGCATTTGTTCCTGGGCTTCTCACGGTCAGCTGTCCCTTAGCTCATATGCTAGCAACAGTAGTAATATTACTTTGTCCATGATATAAGCCTCTATTTCTCAGAGACACAGAGCGGCTGATGTTGGCAGGGCCCCCTGGTGCCAGCTGGCCCAACCCCTGCTCCAGCAGGGACACCCAGAGCAGGGTGCCCAGGCCCATGTCCAGGCGGCTTCTGAAGGTCTCCAAGGAGGAGACCCCACAGCCTCTGGGCACCCTGTGCCAGTGCTCCAGCACCCGCACAGCACAGCAGTGCTTCTGTTGTTTTGATGCCATCGTACACTAAACATGACATTGTACATCTCATTGTCTTCAGGTAATGCCAACGCCATAACGATGCCACTTCCATCTCCTCTCTTGATGTCAGAGGCTCCCGTAGCAGCAGCTGTTTTAGCCTGAGCTACCGCAGGCCTATGGTGCAGGCTGGCAGCATTCCCACCCTCCCTTCTGCATTGCCAGTGATAATTTATGGGTTTCCAGCACAAAACTGAACAGTAGCAAATGCATTGTATACTACTAAACTGCCCTTTCCTCTAGCCATGCTCTTCCTGCTATTCTGCTGCCTGTCAGCAGCAATTACTCAGATAAAAAGCATACGTTAATTTTAAAACCTCTAACAAAAGTATCGCAAACTTCAGTTCCCCTTCAAACAGAAGTGAAGTACTCCTTGCAGGTACAACAGCTGCCACCTTAGAAGAGATTTCCTGGCAAGGTGGCTGATGGCCTGTGCCTGCCAGTGCTCCAGAGGCATTTGGACCATGCTCTCAGGAATATGCTTTGCCTTTGGGCTAGCCCTGCAGTGGACAAAAAAATTCTACAGTTCTACTTCCAAGGACTGCCTGGTTCCTCACACTTTATGACAAAATGAAAACTGTGATATTTTGTGTGTCCTTTTCTGTTTTCCTTCTATTTCTTCAGAGCCTCCAGCTGGGAACACAAGAGATGGGAAGAGGAAGGGAGGAACCACTATGCTTGTTTCGTGCTCTTAATTTCAGGGTTTAGCGGAACATCACCTCTCACAACACTCCTCGGATGGGGCTTTGCGCGGCTCTGACAAACCGTTTCACCTGCCTCTGCAGGCTGGCTGTGCTGGAGTTGCCTCCATCCCATGGCTCATTCTCCTCCCCTGGCCAAGGCAGGGCAAAAGGACAGTTTTTCATCCTGCAGATGAAATCTTGCACAGATTCAGTTATGAATTTATAATGCATAAGGGGTTCTAAACCCAGATGCTCTCTATGCCAAGACTGGCGATAAGGGCTTTGCTGTAGCTGCAGCAGAAATGCTGATCAGGATGTGGACATACAGCGTTGAGACGAAAGGGATGAGATAGCCACCTTCCTTCGCATGCCATCAATAAGCTGCAATCTAATTTAAAGTGACATTTTTATAGTTCTTGCAGAAACATGAAAATTACAGGGTCTACTTGTTTAATAAAATATGACAGGAGTTTTTACTTTGACATTTTTCTCTTTTATACTCTTATTAGAAATAATTAGAAACTTAGTTAACAATTGATGATCAGACTGAACGTCTCTGATGAAGTCATTACTGTCCATGAACAAAACAGGCTTACCCATCAATGCTCTAAAAGTAAATTTAAATGAAGGCAAAAACCCCAGACAGGATTCTCAGCAG
Source organism: Alectura lathami (assembly GCA_013399715.1). Lineage (NCBI taxonomy): Eukaryota > Metazoa > Chordata > Aves > Galliformes > Megapodiidae > Alectura > Alectura lathami. Next base: position 31,257 of record VXAV01002072.1, on the reverse strand, counting down.
GTTCAAACCGAAGTTGTTCTTGTTTGTGCCGGGGTGGTGTAGACTGACACGAGCAGTGATGGCTTTCCAACGCTGTCTGCAACGCTCTGAGTTCAGCTCTCCTGCACTCTACAATGCCTTGGCCAGGACAATTCCCTCACCCACCCAAAATCTGTCCCAGACACCACAGAGTAATGGGCAGGAGAGAGCTCCTCCTTCACTACAAGGGAATATCTGAGGGAGGGCTGACATGGGCTTATCACAACACGATAGCTGCACCACTGCTATCACAGCGGGATCCATCGCAGGGTACAACAGGCAAACTGGAACAACCCCTAACTTCCCATGGAACGCCTTCAGGAAAACTGGCCTCAGCGCCGACAGACCGTATGCCTCATAGGAGGTATGAAGTTATGGATTTATAGGCTATTTTAGCTCTTTGTTCTTTTTAACTTCTACAGAGACAGGGAGCAACAGTAAACTCTGATTGAATAAACAAGCTGATACCTGCAGTGCGGAACTGCTAAGATTCTGCACAGCTGCCCTGCTTGTTTCCCAGGGTCAGCGATCACACGTTGCTGAGGGCACAACCAGCAGCACTGGAACAGGCAGCGGGTGCCGCAAGAACATGTTAACCCACACAAGCCATGCCATCACATTCACGTGACAAAGATGGCTGCAGACAACCTGCTTGCAAGACCTAACTAGAAATATTTGCTTAACCTCAGACCATTGACACTGCTGCCTGGATTGCTGCGTGTTCAACCAACCCAGCACAAGTTCTGTTTGCATTTTGTGCCTCAGCTCAGACATCTCAGTCTGCGCCGTGCGGAGCCTGACACCTCCTTAGGAAAAACTGCGTACCTGTGTCATTCATTTCCCTCCCTGAAGTGGTTAAAATGCCTGTGGTCTGTCCCTCCACCATGTGAGTGATGATGTTACGTGGCCACCAGACCACTTCTTGCAATACCACCACCATCTGAGGCATCGTTCCCAACTGTAAATTCAAACTGTCATTTTGTGAAGCGGTGGCATCACCCAGGACACAGACCATATTGATTTTTGTTGTGTTTATCTGTCTCTCTCTATCTCTGCAGTTCCCTAGGGATTCTGATATCACTTTCTAACAGTGCATTTTTCCTGTTTTCCACTGAATTAAATGTCAGCAGATGACAACTCATGCTTTGTTGTTGCCATTCTGCAATTTAGCGGCACTAAATGAGAAATGGCATCTGATTGCACAATCTTTTTCCACTACTTCTGTATTATTTTAACATCTTTTTTCTGCCATCTCACTAGGTTGAAGATCAAAAGCATAAACGGTAAACCTGTTATAAAACTGTATTCCACTGTTAACCACTCAGTTCAGCCACTCTGCAGAGCCGACAGGTAAAAATTATTTAAGAATCAGAAATTTGGGACACATGGTTAACTGCTCAAATTTAAGATTTTTCTGGTAAGATTATCTCAGAAAAATATGAGCATACAGTCCAACATATTACATGTTATCCCCATAAATGTAAACAAATTTGAGCCTATTTTCTTGTACAATACCAACTTCTTTATCCCGTGCCACCACCTCTTCTGTTTTATTTGGTCTGTCCCTTTGACACATAAAAATAGACTGAGTTTTTTCACCATCCCTGGTCACCTGAAGCTTAAGTCACACAGCTCTGCTCTTTCCTATTTTTTTCAGTCCCTAAATCCACTTATGGTGCATTTCCAGAGGGACTTTAGGAATATTTTCATACAGATTAGGAGAGCCACTGCAGCTTTTAAGAGCAGTTATGTTGTCTTCAGTGCTCCTGGGGTGGATGCACCCAGCGCTGCAAGGTCCGGATGTGCCACTGGGGCTGGGATCAGGCTCCAGGGCTGGGAACCAACCTGCAGTGTGACCAGGGAAGAGGAGGCTCAGGAGGTGACTCTGGGCATTAAACAGGCTTCAAGTTGTCCTGGGGTCAAAATCCCAGAATGACTTCTTCCATGCTAGAAAAAGAGCCAGCTTAAGGCGGGGTGTTGCAACATACTCGAGTTTTATTCTGGGCAAAACAAGAAATGGAAGGATTTGATAATCGCATCCCATACCTCAGCAGGCAGAAGCGTGGTATACTACTGATAATTCACTATCGCTAGTGATTTCTAACCAGCGTACCGCAGAACGTTAGCCAGATCATGCTCCATGAATGCTAGAGGAGGCCTTGTTTCAGCACATGCTAATATTATCCCTGTCTCCTTTGCAGATGTACCAAAGTATCCAAATTAAAGAACAAATTCAGGGCTATTCATTAAAAGTAAGTGCTTTTTTAAAAAACAGATGGACAAAAATTAGAAAACTAGCAAAATCAAAACTCAAGGTAGAGTAATTTGCTAATATTTCAACTTACAGGAATGAATGGGCCTGGAACAGGGTTTGCAATAAGCAGCTCAAGATGGCTTTCTTGTCATCAGGTGACTGAAGACGTTTCACACACATGCAAGCTCCTATCTCAATTCACCTTCAGAAGAATTTAATGAAAATCAGCATAACCTGGCAGAAATAACATATGCATTTCAGCGTTAATTAACATCTTAGCAGTTTACAGGAGCTGTTCTAGATCCTGAGAAGCTCTGAGATTTAAGCTCTAAAAGCAAGAGAAGAAAAATTTTAATACTTACATGGAACCACAAGCCCCAAATGTTAATGCCTGCAAGGAAATAGAAGCTTCAATGGCTAAAAATGTAAATGGCTGCTAGTAAGCCACATGCCTTAAGACCATATCAGGGCACTGTCAAATCAGAGAAAATCACGCATGCACAAAGTTGTCACCCGTCACCTTGGATATTCATTTGTATTTACTGAAGCTGCATCTCTTGTGCAGTGAGTGACTCGGGCTGCTCTCAGATCCAGCATCTTTCACAGTAATGTGCTCACAAAAGCTGTAGCACTGCTCTCGGCTTCTGCTCCGCAGTTGGCCTGAGGTTACAAACTGTACTGTTTGTTGAGCCTCATTAAGACTGCTGTCATGTGGAATCAGCTTAGCCTGGCTTTAAGAAGATATTATAGAATTGCCTAAACGTGCAAGTCCCTTTGAAGTTGGAATGCTTAAGTTTGTAACATATTCCAGTGATTTTAATAAATCATATTCTGTGACTAATAAATGGTCACATATGTTTGCTGGTTTAAAACCCATCTCCAACAAAGGTAATAATTATGCCAAAATAATGTGAAGTCAACTTACGATTAATGTAGCAAGACAATCATCTCCTTCGTCTAAGGAACAAAAACCAAATCCTGATCATGCAGGAGATGCAAATATGTAGTATGTGTCCAATATCTTGGCAAGAAACCAAAAAATTATTTTAAATTTCATATTCCATGTTCAATTCATCTAGGCTGGCCCAGAATATTTATTGAGCTGTTACCTCCCACACTATAAAGCTGTGACAAAGTGGGTTCTGCATGAATGCTATTAAATCTCCTCATGGCACCATTACAACTGGTAGCCTTACTGTAGAACATGAACTTCGCAGCTTGTGATATACTGTACAGCAATTAATATAACAAGGCTGTGATGCATTATTATAGTGTTCCTGCTCCAGAAGTGGAGCTTCCCCTAATATGTTTGTACATTCCTTTAGAACTACTCTATACATCCATACAGAAAGAAAGTCTTAGACAAGGAGGATGAGAAAGGGGCATTTAAGCAATTGTTATAATGATGGAACATGGTAACAGATTTATGTGGCAGAGGGACAGACAATAATCCTTTCTGTGCCTTTCTGCTATCATAAATTGTGATAAAAAACACAAGACAAAGAATGAGCTCAAGCTAAAAGGAGATGATTCCTAACACTAACATCAATTAGTAGAGAAATCACCGAGGCATTGAACCTGTTTCTGCTAACACCAGCAGCAAAATTCTCAGCAATTCTGCACGCTGACATTCAGTACAGAAAAATTAGGCACTTCTTTGTCAAACTAGATGTCCCAGCAATTTCCTCTGGGAGTCTGGCTTTTTCTCCTCCAGACATTCCTTTTTTAAACAATATTCCATGAACTTTCCCATACACGAAGACTGAGTGCCACTCTCCTATTAAACAAGAGCTTTCAGAGTTGGGACTCAGCATTAAGCTCACGTAACTGTAAAAACGAGAGTCTGATGTTATGACCAGAAAGCCCACTGTCATCTCAGGGTAACTTTATTTACAAGCACCGAGTGATGCATGCGAAGCAAGGCTACGTACGTATGGTACATACATTCAGTATCCTTGGGCTAGAACCACGGAGAAACATTACTGTATTCGCACTGATCAAAATCCTTTGCTGTGTATCAGCTCCACAACTTGCCAATCCATCTTCTTCACATTCCCTTTCAAATTCTCTTCAGTTTTTCGATTTTCACCCCCTATCCTATACTTTCCAGGGGATTACTCGTCATTGCTTTCTGAGGAATGTCCCTCAGAAAGAAAACCAGTCATACGAATTCCATCTTGTATATGGAACATTTGATGACTTCTGATTTTGTATGCGCGTGTATTAAGTTCAGCTATACAACGTGGGGAAGGCTCACAGCAGAAAATACAGGTCTTTCTCCCTTTATTCTCAATTACTTCTTTCCTATTGCACAGTGAATTCAAGACTCCACAGCACCAGACATTAAGCACTTCCGAAGTGATATTGTCTTTACATCTAATCCAGGAATTTTCTGACCCCTTGAATGTAGTGCCATTAAGGTTCATAGCTGTAAATCATACTCTCAAGTTACTATTTGTTTGCAACCATCAAATCTGAACCAGATCAATAGATCAATTCCTTTCTCCAGCTGAAAATTTTCATGCTTAAAAGTTCAACATGAGAAAAGAAAATTGGAACCTAAGCAAGATGCTAGTCCAGCATGACTTATCATCCCACCCCAGCAGGCCAGAGGGCCATATGAAAACAAATGAAAAACCCTTCAGCATAACACTTGATATACGGATATCAAGCTTGTCTTTTCTTTTTCTGTTTGAACATGTATGCAAATTTTCTTTTCAAGTCTCTATCACTATGATCACTTCAAGTGAAGAGTAATCTGACAGCCTGTTTTAAAGCCTGTTTGAAATATAGACTCTCCTCTTTTTAAAAAACGTATCAGAAGCGGCTATTATGATACCCTGAAAGAGAGTTTAAAAGCCAGTGATGCTTTACAAAAGAAATGAAGAAAAGTTGGACAATCCCAGTCAGTCTCATGCTATCACTGATTCACTTACACGTGTGAAAGCAACACATTGAAAGAATTGGTATTTTAAGAACAAACAGACGATGGAGATGCAGTAACCAGTGCTAAAGCAGCACTTCAGCATTGAAAATTTTTACTCACCTTTTATTAGCAGGGGAAATAAACATTTAACTATAATTTAATGACATAAAAAAATAACTAGGGGAAAAAAATGAAAACCATTCTCCTAGCAGACAAAGTAGTTTTGTGCTGAAATAAAAAGGCATACCCTCTGCGTGACCCAAGAGAAACTAGAACAAAAACCAGAGGCAGTAACAACAACACATCATTATTTTGTGATTGAATTTTAGTTTAATTGTACATAAACACCACACAGAAATATGAATTATTATGCACTGACTGTGGCTCATTATTATGGAAGATGAAATGCCAGCTGATGTGCCTCATTAGACTTTCATCTAATATACTTTTCCTTCACAGCAGTAACGTGAAATGGATGGAGCACTGGACTTCAGCTGTGGTGTCTGCACTCTGCTCTTTGCTTGGCCATGACCTTAGAAGTAACCGTGGCAGAATAATACTTTTAGAATAATACTTCACTGTATTCTTACTTTTTTCTAGCATGAGTTGTGTGTCGAGATTTAGTCCCACCACGCATAGGGAATTAAAACGCCACAAAAACAGTGTAGAAATCCAGGGTGAGAACAGGGGTCCCATTGCTGACAAGCGGCCAGCACTAATGAGCAGAACCCAAGGGAAGTTTCGTCCAGACTGCAGTCAAATGGCAGTCTCATTCCCCAAGCAGTGAGGATTTTTCTGGTTGTCTTTTGAAATAAAACTAAATTGTGTTTCGTTATTGCTGAGTGAATGCAAAGTCCTTTTTGAACTCAAAGTCCTTTTGCCTCTGGCAGTAGCTCCACAGGTTAATTACCGTTTGTGTTTAAAAAACGCATCTATTTTTGCTAGGCATAAAATCATGCCATTTGAAATTCTTTTAAATAAATGTTTTGCCTTATATAATGTAGAATCAACATTAAATTATTTTTTTCAAATGCTGTTCACTATTTTCTATATTTACTCTTCTCCTGCTGTTCCATTTCCTGGTGACTCAAATAAATGTATCTCTGTTGACATTCCCTGGTGACCTCCTCTACACCAAGAACATCAAGAACCAGCATGATTTCACCTTCCCTGTACAGACATAGATCAGCTACCTCATCTGGCACGGAAATCAGACCCTGGCAACAACAATTGAGTGAACAGATCTGCATTTATATATTGATAGAGCTGATGAGATGCGGAGCAGAATACTAGGCAGGCATACTGTTTTGAAAACCTGAACACTGTGATCATCCACATTAAACAATTATTGTGAAGCTTCCACTGTACAGGTCCAGCATGTATGCAGCCAGGCACATGTTCCCAGATCAGATGTCTGATATCACTGATATCGGACAATAGCACTGCTACTACCCTGAGTATACGAAGTGAAATCTTCACAATTAGTGACCTATATGCTAATTGTATCTCCCGTTCTTAATCGAAATTAGACTGCCTCCAGAAAGAGGGATAAGCTTCTAATGAGATAACTCATTGGTTTTTGGCATATTATCACATCACCTCATTCGCACTGGATTTTTTTTCCATTCCAACTAAAACACCACTTACTTTGAAGCATAAAATAGTTTAAAGTTCACATTAATACGAAAATAGCTACAGACAGGGAACAAATTTAAGAAAAGGAAAAGCCTAGCAGGAAGATTAATCTCAATGAATCAAGGACAATCTCAATGAACCAAGAACAAGCAGTATCTCGTAAACCTAACAAAAACTACTCAAAGCGTAAGTGGAAATAGTTTCAGTGTCTTGGGATAGTCACAGATAATTAAGAGAGCCTTATCCTGCCAGGTGCTAAGCAACTCCTTAATTCCTGCTTTTAGCAGACAGGGCATGAGGAAACATCTCTCAGGATGATTTCTTAAGCAGATCTCATTGCGATTTGGGCTTTGCAGTTCTGACCCTTGGAAGCGCTGCACATACTTATTGCTGCCTATAGCAAAACAAAGTCCAAATGTCAATCACAAAACACGCTTGTAAGGCTAATTGCACAGACATTTTGTTCAGAATGAGCCACATTACCCTGAGTTGTGCTACATATATACTCCAGTGTATCAGGTGCATTTACTGGCTGAAAACAAGCACGAGAGACAAAGAAATTGAGAGATATTTTCTTTCACTTACTCTGTCAGCTTCTTCAATGTTGTAAATAAAGAAACATTGGATGTAAAATTGAAAAACAGAAAATATATCAGAAAAACAAAACCCAAGAGAATTGCCTCCAGATAGATTTATTGTAGCTCAACAGCAAGAGGCAGCTGGCAGAACTTCTGTTACAGGTGGGTTTGTGTTCCCCTATCCGAGGGGTTTGCATTGCAGTGGTATCACAGGATACCAACACAGCTGCGGTATTTCTAGTGCAACCCTGACTGAAGAGATATTAAGGGTGTGTTTAGCATTGTCTTAACAGAAACAGAGAACCACAAAATGGCTTGGGTTGGAAGGGACCTTAAAGCCCACCCAGTTCCAACCCCTGCCATGGGCTGGCTGCCACCCACTGGATCAGGCTGCCCAGGGCCCATCCTGCCTGGCCTTGAGCACCTCCAGGGATGGGGCAGCCACAGTTTCTCTGGGCAGCCTGTGCCAGGGCCTCACCACCCTCCGAGTAAACAATTTCTTCCTAATATCTAATCTAAACCTACTCCTTTATGGTTTAAAGCCTTTACCCCTTGTCCTGTCACCACACTGCCTGATAATGAGTCCCTCTCCAGCTCTTCTGTAAGGTACCCTGTAGGTACTGCAAGGCAGCAATGAGGTCTCCCTGGAGCCTTCTCTTCTCCAGGTTGAACATGCCCAGCTCCATCAGCCTCTCTCCATAGCAGAGGTGCTCCAGCCTCTGAGCATCCTCGTGGCCTCCTCTGGACCCACTCCAGCAGCTCCACGTCTTTCTTGTGCTGGGGGCCCCAGGCCTGGATGCAGCACTGCAGGGGGGATCTCACGAGGGCAGAGCAGAGGGGGACAATCCCCTCTCTTGCCCTGCCAGCTAGAAAAGCTCCTGTCAGATTAGAGTTTGATCAAATTTTGACAGAAGTGATAAAGATTTATAAATTAATGAGCTAATCAATAGAGAAGATCTTTCAGTGCTCAAGAAGCTGAAACTTCTGGGAGAACAAGGAAAACAACAAAACTATTTAAGACAGCATTTGTGTTCTTTCAAAAAAAAAAAAAAAAAAGAAAGAAAAATAAACAACTAGGAGAGGCAGCCTGAAAACTTTTGGAGCCCTAAGTGTTATCCTACAGCATAAAATGCACTGCATAAAGTTGGACAGCCTTCCTGCCCCTGGTCTTCTTCCTTCTCTGACCACCTTCTCCTTCACTGCAGAATTTACTGTTGAGTTTTCCTTTTCCTATTTGTGCCTCAATTTGATTTTCTACACTTAAATACTTTAGAAGAAATGCAAATTATTATGTACCACACCTGGAAAACATTTTAATTTCTGTCATGCTACCTCTTTCCTTTTTTATAAATCAACTGCATTTTTTTTTATAATCCTTTCTTTTCCCAGAGCCACTAAACTGTTTCTCCGTATATATTTTCATCAGCTCTTCCCCATGTTTTCATTGACTCTCTGATACTCCCACCACTCGTTTCACTTCTCTCCCATTTGTCTCCTCTCTTTACTCATTCAGCCTTTTGACTGGCCCTCTTTATTTACCATAATTTGCACAGAAAGGAGAAAAGGAAAGCAGAGTATTTATGATTAACTGTGTTCAAAAACGAGTTATAAAAGAAAACTTTATGGGCATCTGACCACAAACTGGAAAAAACAGTTGTATCTGCAGGCCTGCAAACCCTGGCTTCCTGAAGGACCCGAAGGATGGACATGGCCAACGGTGATGCCCAGGAGCCCCATGCGAGCAAGAAGCACCACCCACAGTACAGGAAACATCATTATTTTCATCTTCTTGATCTTTATAAGCAACAGACTGCACAAGGACCAGGAGTGAGAGAAGTCAGGGCCAGAGATCTAACACTTTCACCAAATACCAAATTAAGGGTGAGGATTACATGACTCTGTCTGCAAAACATGTAACAAATTTTACTGGGTTAAACTATCTGGCCTGAAGAGCGCTTCAGCTGCCAACATGTCATAAATCTGAACATTGCTAGCACCACAGAATGCAGCCTTACCTACAGTTAGTGAAAAAGTGGAAGGACATATTTACCCTGGAATGCACCGACACAGCTCCTGTTGAAGCTAATGGACTACGCGCGGTGATAACCGCTGCTCTTCATAATTGCCAGCTGTGGTAGCTGGGGACTTGAGACAAGACTACGTTTGTGCAACACCCCATATGTATCATATGAAGTGCCATACTTAATCGCACTTCCAGGAATTGTCCATGGTCTAGGCAGAACCATGGGGCTTTGGGCAGATGATTTACCTTCTCTGTAACGACAGAGAAGGCTACCTGACAGCTACCTGCAAAACAGAGCAGCTTACGTAGTGAAAGGCTGAGAATAAAACACATCAAAAGCTTTGAGAAATCACTCTTCAGCAATAACTGAACCTGTGTTTGTAACTATGGTACCTATGATTTTCAATTCCTGAATCGTACAGCTCTCCTCTCTGAAGCTGAACATCACCTTTACTTCTTTACTTCCACAACATATCCACAAGGGGCACCTCCATCCTCTTTGCTTTCCTGTCTGCTGAAGCAACTATTAGCAAGAACCTCATTACATGTATGAAGAAGGGGTGAGGGTGTTACCTTTTTTAAAATAAAACTATACATTTCAGCAGGAAAGAAAACAACACTGCACTAAACAAATATCAGAATAAATGCAATTTAACAGAGAAGATACCAAATATTTGACAGTAGAAATGAGCCTTTCATTAAGGACACATCTAAATAATACTATTTTTATTTATATATATATGGGTGTGTGTGTGTGTGTGTACGTATGTATATCCTTCTACCACTGCTTTCACTAAAAGTCACCAAAATTCACTTAAGGTTTTGAAGTGAAACAAGATCAGCTCACCCCTCCTCTCCCACAGAAGACCAACATACAGATCCCACTGGGAGGGAACAGCAGTGCCTGACACCGTGTGATAACAGCCCTGGCTCTGATCTCCCTTCCGCTGAGCTGCAGCCCTGTAGCACCACCATGTTCAATAGGGACGCCTCATGGGCAATGACAGGAGAATGCAGAGATGTCTCTGCAGGCAGGAATAGATGTTACTGCAAAAAAACACATCCAATTCCTGGAGACTGGTGAGACTAATCCTGCAGTAAGTCACAGGCTATCTGCCTTTACATACATAAATCTGAGAGATTTTCACAGAGCAGTCAGCATGTCATTAAATTTGCAGACATTACAAGTAAGGCCAGTTGATGTTGTAACCACACAAACATGATTTCACGTGCCAGCTCCAGGCTGACCGCCTCCAGCTAGCACCACGGCCGCGATGGCCATCTGAGAAATCCTCAATCACAACACTCATGGAAATGTGATAGCCACTGGTCAAGGCCAGTTTTTTTTCCTTACAAAACAGATTCAGTCAAAAGGACAATTTACTGAGGCTGCTAAGCAGTACTACCTGCAATGATTTACTGCAACAGTAGAACAACGCCTGAGTATCTTTTCGTCTAGGTTACAGCGCTGTTCAAAATAGAGCCTGAACAGCATTCACTTCCTTTTGGCTACAATGAATAGTTTGAAGGCTGAAATTACATTCTCTGTCGATCACTGGAAGACAGACATAGGGACAGACTATTGAAAAATTTCACAGTGTCCTTTTGGCTGCCTTCCAGTCCCATCTCCAAGTGGCTGCTATTCTATTTAATGTAACTGGAGTCTACCCTTAGGATGAATATCTTTCTTCCTGGCAGTATTTGTTCTTTTTCAAGGCAGAGGAACAGCCACAGACCAACAAAGACTCTGTCAGCCTAAGGGCTCGGAAATGGAACACAAAACATGGCCAAAGTGCTGCCACACGGCCACGTTGCAAGCAAGAATCTCTACAGTTTCACTGAAAACACAGAGCATATAGCAGCTGAGGTTAGGATAACCCCAGAAACAGAAATGCTTTTCTGTTGAAAAGATCTGAAATAGGAATGTAACATGAGGAAGACTTGTTCCCTACCTGCAATACACGGCAGCCAGTCAGAAAATGATGCTGCATTGCTAAAAGACTGTCAGCTCTAGCTGGTTCTTGTAGATAACAACACAATATTAAAGACATGGCAGTGCACAGGTTCAGAAGCATGGTTTGAAAAAGCAAGCTCACAATCACATCGATCTGTGTCCAGCCCACAGTGCCCTTGGGGCACAGACATCACAGACAAGGCCAAGTTCTGCTATATGATTGTTTTTCATGGGTATCAGCTGCAAAATTAGCCAAGCCTCACACTGATCTGTTTTTGCTGGTTGTGTTACAGGCTCTCCTGGCCTCCAGGCTTAGCAATCACCAAAGCTCCTCACGGACATTCTTCCCACTCTGCACCACAGATCTTTTTGCAGCATAGCAGCTCTGATGCACACAATAAATTGGCACCTTCTGCTTGTTATACCTGCAAGAAGAAAACACTAAAGAGTTTAGCAGACATTTATGGTCCCCAGAATAGCCAGGACTGATTCACATTTACCCCAGCTCACATAAGTTATCACAATCACATTACTTCCAGCAAAAGCATCAGTTAAGACAAATTTGTACCAGGACCACAAATGAAAAACTATTCCATTACTGCATGCCTTCACTGAGAAATTCTCATCTTACCCTTAGGAAGTATCAACATCAACGTTGGAAAAAAAAAAAAAAAACAACAACCTACTAGTTTGTCTAAATATTAAGAGGAGCCTAAAACAGTTTATAAGACATCAACGATGCAGAGTCAGCATGGATCTCAGAGATGTACAGTTTTCATGGAATTTTTCTACCTGCAAAGAAATGAGAGGACACTGGGCCTCAAGAACAGCTTAGGGGATGGATTCTTTCATCCCCGGTTCTCGCACTTGAGAGTCTGGGAAATGAGATGTCATCTGATTCTTTTAACATCAATTAATTACCACAAGGCTGCAATGCTTAGCTCAGGTTCAATACTTTGTTTGCTATTCTTTGTAGCAAAGGACAAAACAGACTATGAATGTGCAGTTCTGCTTCATATATTTTAGCAATTTGTCATCTAAAAATAACTTAAATTCACATTGAGTAATAAAATGTGGTTCTTCTGACATTAGAAGATTCCATGCTTACTGTATTTTCAATGACTTACAGATTCTCCTATCATTTCCAAACAAGCATAAGGATGTTTCTCACTGCTAGAACACTTGAGATGGAAGCTGAAAGTCAGGTTAGATGCTTTCTCATGAATTAGTAATCAGGATTTTGCAGGTCAAGTTCTGCCCCAGTGTCAGCTGTCAAGTTACCTTTCATTGCAGCCATGTTAAATACACACCCACATCCTATATTTATAGTCATAAATGTAAGCACTTTTATCCATGGGAGTTGAAAGGTTATTGGACAGGACAAGAACAGGACAGAACTGGGCTTCTCATCTGAATTTGTACTAAAGGGGACAAAAAATCTGCTCACTCTCCTCACAGTTGTTTACACTTTGCCCTAAACAGGAACAAAAGCCTGTACACATGACTTTAGTAAACAGCAGATATGGTCATTTAAATAAAGACAGTTGTATCTTTTTAATTAAAAGCGTTGGTTTTTAAACCTGCATATAGGCAACAATCAAACAACAATCACTAATACAGGCAATAGTCACAGAACAATGAATTTTCCAGTTGGTGGACATAAAGACAGCTGATACTTGCATCATTTTCAGGGGACGGAATGGATCCCCTCTTCTCCCTCCCTTGCCACACACTAGGTACAGATATGTTGTACCCCTTCTGCTGACAACATGCATTGCTGAGACAATTTTGGTTATTATCACAGACAGCGCAGACAGGCTATTCCAGCCTCCTCTGGTACTCTTGATTCCTGTACACAACAGGGTGCCCCACACTTTATCTGCTTTATCTTTTCAAATGCAGTTTACTGATTTTTGGAATTTAAGGGAGTGTATTTAACTCAAAGGAGGTTTATGAGCATTCACAGTTATAAGGTGTTTTGAAGATAAGCTCTTTCACAGAGAACACCCATGTGACTAGAGAAATGAAAAGATATATATTTTTTTTTCTCGGTTGCTCCTCTAAATCTTTAATTCCCACTAAAAGACTGGAATGTGTCCAGGACAAAGCCTCCATTCCTATTCAAGTCCATTCCTACCACTGACCGCAAGACTTGAAGTTCTGCTGTAAAGACAGTTGGCAGGTGAGACAATGCGGATCTGATGCACAGCAGTCCTGTGTCTAGCTTGCAGACTGCTCCTGCTACTGACGTTGATGTGTTTTTAATAAAAAAGAGTGAGTCTCTGTCCCTAAAGATTACAGGGAGCATGAAGAGAGCTTACCAGATTCCTGACAACATTCTGAGTCTCTGCACCATTTTGCATTGCTGTTTGTGCAACAAACAATGCCTAACAGCAGGACTAGCAATTCCAGTAAAGTTAAACATATTTGCATTTGCAGAACTGGGTGTAGAACAATAAATTACAAGAATTTTGAAATGGGATTATATTTTTAAACAAATCTCCATCTAACAACACTCATTATCATCCATATAACGTACTCCTCTTGCTCTTTGGAAGGAGATGTATTGATCCCACAGGATTCAGCCTTTCTTCCTGAGTTAGTATTTCTTTAGAGGCCTGCAGCAAGAGCCCTGAAATAAGGAGGAAGACAACACTCCTATTCAGATCAAGAACAGCACAAAAAACGCTTTCACTTTTGTAGCTTTTCTTAAAACAGGACAGAAACCCCAGAATGGCTAAAGAGAGGCTGAAAGTGACAGAAAAGGACAGAAAAGGTGGGACAGAAGCCTCTGATATAAAGGGATATATTGTGATGCCTTTTATTCCAGTGCTGGAGACGCTGGACCTAGAGCATTTAAATAGATCAACTGCTTTTGTTCACTGACGTCATTGTAATCACTACAGCACAGTAAGCTTTACCACAACGTCTAAAAAACAATTTCAAATTCAGTATTGTAAGTGCACAGAACCACTGTGTTCAGACCCCTGATGCTTCATTGTTTTTTACAGGGATGTAAGCTTAGAGGATGAGTACGTATTGATTTCTGCTCCCAGCTGTGCTGCGTGAGCAGGTTGCAGCCCCAAGACCTGCCAGCTTACCTGACCATCTCAGCTGTAAGAGCTCTTGGGGGTTACATCTCTTTTTCCAGAAGAGCTCAGGGAGTGACAACCAGGAGCTGGAGCAGAATCAGGATCAAACTGTGTGCCCACATTCAAGTACAGAGCCTGGCAGCCTCGTGAATTTGGAAACCCGTTTCTTGTTACCTGTTATTTCCCAAAGTGTATTTTGCACAAATAAAACCAGAATTTATAAATATTGCTTCCCTTTCTAATTGTAAAGAGTTTTACGAAGCACCATGTAACATCTGTGAAATCACAGACCTTGTCAACTGATACCACAGGCAAGTACAGTATCTCTAAATTCACAAAGGGAAAAAAGTAGAAATAAAAGACAAAGCCTTGTATTTTATGGAGTTCTATTTGAGGAAAGATGTTTATTTTTCCCCAAACTGTTTCCTATTACTCTGATTAAATCCATTAATTCCCTCTAATATGAACAGCACTTTGAAGCTCCACTGATCAGTATGATCATTGCCGACATTTTCACATTAGCATAGCACTGTTTCTAACTTGATTCTTCAAATGTGCTTTCAGAGAACAAGCCATTGCTAAAAATTTTATTATATGCAGGCACATTAAAATTATTTTATAGCATTTTCCATTATCTGATTGAACCGTCTAGAGCAATGAACAGAACTCAAACTTTGACTGCTTTTTGTTACATACACAAATAATGCAAAACTGAATCGAATTTTCTCCAAAAACAGAAAGAACAGGAGCCTATTAGTGACGTTTTAGGTTGAGCACCAGAATAAAGATGTATGAGGGAGTACAGGTAAGGAGACCAAACAGGACTGTCATGTTTTGATGATAGCAGTTGAAATCCAATAGCGGGAATCCAACAGGCAATGTTATCATTATGATTTAGACTTGATTTGAACTAAAGCCTATTTAGTTCCCTTTTCCAGCCACTGAAGATAAATTTCACAAGCTTTACATCATCACTTGAGTAGTGAACATAAGATTTTGGATCTGCTGGCTGAAGACCCAAACAGCTATGTGTTGATAGGAGAAAGGGTCGAGGTTGCAACCTCAGTTAATTCTGGAGTTTCCTTATGAACTATTGCCAGGTAGCCTTTGGTGGCTCTGCTATCTGTATTTCTCTTCAGTGGACCCTGTCCTTCGCGCTACAGGAGGCAGGAAGTCTTTACCAAGATGGATTATTCTGTTTCTGTTGACTCCACTAGTTATGATTAAAAAAAAAAAAAAAAGCAAAGAAGAAAAAAAAAGTAAAATAAAAAATCAAATCAAATCAAAATAAAATCAAATAAGAAACAAAAGGGAAAAAGGGGAAAGGACCACCACCACACTGGCCACACTTTGATTCAGACAAAAACATTAATGCCACATAAACAGTTTTTGTAACCTTTTGTACCAAGCCCTTGTACCCACAGCATTTAAATTAATTCTAAGTATGGGAAAAGCACACCTCTATCCATCAAAGAATCCTTCCCAGTCACTCAGTCAGTCCTGCTCTAAAACTGGGGTGCTGAAATGCAGTACAGCGTATGCTCTTTCTCCAGCCATCCAGTACGATATAAAAATATTATCTGTACAGGCTAAAGTTTACATAGGGTCAGGGCTCAGACAAGATTACTTGTGGCCCTGAAATGAACACAGGGGTAAAACTGCAAAGGTTTAGGACACATGGACTGGATATCCAAGATACACTGTTAATACTCGCAATTCCTAAGAGCACTGTTATACAAAATTTTTCAAAATTTTGACATGTGATTGTAAAAAGTCACATAACATAGGCATGAAGAGACCTTTGGCACCTACCTGCTCTAACTCCTTGCTGAAAGCAGGACCAGCTTTGAAGACAGATCTAACTATGAAGTGAGGTCATGTCCAGTCAGCTCTTGTGCATTTGCAGGGAAGGATATCGCCAGCAGGTCAAGGCAAGCCACTATCTCATATAAGCATAGAATCATTAAGGCTGGAAAAGACTTCTAAGGTCATCTAGTCCAACCATTAACCCATCACCGCTACTCCCACTAAACCACGTCCCCCAGTGCCACGTCTACACGTCTTGAACGCCTCCAGGGAAGGAGACTCCACCACCTCCCTGGGCAGCCTGTTCCAATGCCTGACCAGAGAAGAATTTTTTCCTCACATCCAACCTGAACCTCCCCTACTGCAGATTGAGGCCATTACCTCTCATCTCATCCTCTCGTTTCCCTCTAGTCAGCATCAATGAGACTGCATCAAAGTCCTGGAGTGTCCAGAAGGACACTGACAAACTGGAGCCAGATGAACCAGTTTCTCCAATCAGTACCATCTAATTCCTTCCATACCAGTGCCAAATCAGTATCATTTTCTGACCAATCTAGTAGACACTGTAGCCTTTTTTGCCATTGGAAAACTTTAGTACTTACAGTTCCAGGGCATAATTACATTTAGAGGTCAGAGATATACTTGCCACATCTGATAGTCATTTTCTGATTGTCCCATTACAAAATTTGATTTTTCTATTAAATTTCTATTCCAAACAGAGCCATTAGGTTTTTAAGCTGATGCTCCCAAACAATATGCCCTCTAAATTCCCTTATATACATTTTGACAGGACTTGGGAATATATTTAGACCTTCCTGGGTACAGCTCTCAAATGCACAAATTCCTTTTATAAAAATGCAGCACAGGGACACGCAATTTGTTGCAGTGCCACAGTCCCCTTTGAAATGTCAGAGAACTCTCACCATGAATAACTTGTTCTGGTCTCCAGGGCATTTTCACACACGTTACAGGAAACAAATCAGCCTTAAGCAATGCCCTTGTGCAACACACTGCATTTTCATTCATTTCTGTACACCTTCAGACCTCTGCTACATGGCATACTTAATTTATGTGCAGTAGTCCCAGCTTCTGTCTCAACATACTAATCCTCAGGTATTTACAGAAGGAAACAACCACATGTACCAAATTAACATCAGTTATCATGGTTAGATTAGTTTCAACACAACATGCATTTTCATTTAGAGTATTTGTGAATGTCCTCTCTGGGAGAAAAATATTAATATATAGCATTACTAAAAACACCTACATATACATAAATTATAGGATAGCAGTAGCAAAGGAAAATGGGGACTTTAATTAAATGGGAGATAAAATCATTTCAGCCTAGAATGAGAGCAACTCAGAATCCAGTCCCCTGAATCTGGTGGCCCCTTGCCTTCCCTTGCTTCTCCCAGCCACCGCCTGCCCTCACCCTGCTGGATGTCAGCCTGTACAAAAAACATGACTCCCCTGAGCTGGGCTTCTGCTGCTTTCAGGCATTGGATCTACCCTCACGCAAGAGATTTGCTACCCCTTCACCTTGAAGGCTCTGACACTTGCTGAAATGGAAAGAGCTGTGGAGGGAGTGCAGCTGAGCAAGAAGGAGCAGCCAGAGCCTTCCTCCCTCCCTCCCCCTGTGCCAGAGGTGGGCGGTTATTTTGGCTCTAGGTAATTCCTAAATCTAACATTTCTAGCTTTGTCTTTTTGCTTGGTTGGTTTTTGTTGTTTATTTGTTTGTTTTCTTTAATCCACCTGCCCCAAATACTCTGGATGTTGCATTATATTTTTGCTTTTTAAATTTTCACATTACATATTTAAAGCACACGTTAAGTGACATTTCAGAATACAAAGTATTTCTGAAAAACAAGGTCACAAACATCAGTCACAAAAGCACTCTTGCCATGAATGAAGAAGAAGACCAGGATTTTTAGAGCCATAGCCTGCAAATGTTAAATACCCAGTTCTGCAAACACTCCTCAGGCACACAGCAATGGCCTCTGAACACATGTGCAGTAGATCATTACAAATTTGCAGCTAAAAAAAAAAAAAAAGAATTAATGAATTATTCTGAGGAAGATGCAGACTGTGTGTTTTAGCATCTATTTTTACCACAGACTCGGACTGAGGTAACTAATACTTTACATCTGCAAAAGCTACCAAGCATTCCTTGACAAGAGTTGCTTACCTACATCAAATGCCCATTTATTACTTTGTGTAAAGAAAATATAAATCTGTTCTTCTTCAGGTCCCTAACTCAGGGGGTGGAGTTAACCCACCAGTTCTTACCAGTCAAGCAGAATTACTAGTCAATCTGTCAGCCCATACAGGGCTGTTTTTCAGAACACCCCTGCAGAAAGCAGTGTTAGGATCACCAGCTCCTGAGCTGACGCTAGATCTGTATTTATTTCCCTGTTCCATACAGCAGTGCTGCCACTACTGGAATTCTGAAAGCAGCACATTGGCCTGCTATGAATGCACAGCAAGTCCAGCATGTTTGAGATTGCCAGACATACAAAAAAATCCATAGGCAGCTGCCTAAAGCAGTAATCCACAACTGTAAGTTGTGTAAGGGTGCAGGGCTGGTCAGTCTCTTGGTGGGGTGCATTTTGGATGAGACTGAAAGCAGTGTCCTGATTGTATATAGGCTTTCGAGTCGCACCAACATAATTTAAGCAATAATACATTACCTACCCTGCAGAGACATCAATACAACCATCATTAGTAGTTATCTGATCTTACTAATGTTTGTGTTGTGAGGAAACACAACTAGGTAAATTTAATTAATATATATATTCACATTTAACATGAAACAATCGTATGTCATAAGCAATTCAGAAACTATGCAGTCTAGCACCTCCTTAGCTGTGTTTCAATTACAGTGTGAATCCTGAGACCACGTTAACTCAGAACAGACGCGCCTACAGTTTTTGAGATGATTTAAGCACCTTAGAAAGCTACTAGTGAGAAGGCATTCACTGGCCAGACTATGCATCCAAACACCCATTCAGAAGTGCAGCTTTTCCTACTTTAATTCCCGCTGACAGGCTTGCACAGAGAGACAGAGGGAGAAACGCACAGGGTTTCAGCCACCAGTGAGGACAAGAAAAACCCAGCTCCCATGGGAGCTTACTTCAGTGGTCCTCGGACTTCATCCCACTTCAAACTGTCATCATGGACACAGCTGCACAGGAGCTGAAAAGTCTGCAGCCATGAGCTGCTGGTAAGTTAAGAGCATTTTCTTCCTGTTCACCCCCATCTTAGTGCGTGAATTTGGTAAACAGATGAAATTCCATTTGGATTTTCAATACAATTATACACTGAAATTCAATATTCTGCCAAGTCAACTGTTCTGTGTTCACAGACTGTAACAAACTACAGAACAAAAGAGGCAGAGGGGGGGTTAAACCCAAGTCCATTATGGATGACAAAGACCATAGGATTTCATCAAGAAATCCCTGTAGAAAACTTAATTCCCTGCTATCTAGCAGATAGTTTATCCTGAATTAATGGCCTGCACAGAACAAAAAATCTGCCAAATCCTGTGGTAATATGTTATGACATCTACAGTCAGAATGTGCACAGAATTTGGGTAAAAACACATTAACTGATCATAATGATTTCTGATAAGTCAGTCTCTTCCTATAAATTGGCTTTCAGAAACTTTTGCAAGCTGAACTGGAGAGAATCTAAAGAGATAGACAGGAAAAACAAAGCCTAAAACCAACATCTATGTATCTATAAAGACACATATATATATATTGAAATCTGATTACCAGTAAGCATGCCAGCTCTTTCATAATCAAGTGCCAACACCTGCATTCCTTTATAGAAAACCTGTTTAGTGAGGCTAAGTTCAAGCTCTTCCCATGAAGATGTTCAGCTTGCTAGTCAGTTTAAAACCAAAATAATCACATCATCTAGACTGAAATAACTTCCTTCACTAAAGGAAGCACGATTGATTTTTTCTGAGATTAAAACTGCATGTGTCATAATCACTGCCAGTCACAAGGACTGAGACCACACGCTTACCATTCACATGCGCTGTGAATATTTACTGCAAGAAAACATCACAGGGCCAGGAACTCTGGAAGAACAAGCAGCTCAGAAACCTTTTATCTGTCTGAAGCTGTGCATGAGGGAGTGCTTCTGGTATAAGACAGAGAATGACAAATCTTTTTTCTCCTAAAAAGAAGTGACTATGCGTTTTTTCCACTTCTCCACTAAAAGAAGTGACTATGCGTTTTTTCAAGCAAACACCTTTTCAGGATACCAATGCAAACAGTAGGTAAAAGCCACAGAAGGATGCTGTTCTCTACCAAAGGAGCAGTCTTCTTTCAGCAAAATTCTGTTAAACACAATCTCTCATTCAGCAACCCAAGGAATAAGGATTCCCTTATGCAGAAGCTGCTGACAGAACTGTACCTGCGAGCAGAGCTCTATCAGAGGATCACAAGGCGGCAATCCCCACACCTTATGTGAAGTCCCCCTGAAGGGATTTCAGGAAAATAGATGATTTTATGGACAAGCCAAACTTCTACTGTTATTAGCACCACTGCACTTCCCTACTTTAGAGGGCACTGCCACAAAGTATTTTTTCCTTCATACAAAAATGTACCCAACAAATTAATGGGTATCACCAAGCTCTTCCCATTTCTGCTTCATGAATTTTACCTATGGACTGGAGTCCAGCAAGGCAGAGATCATCTCATTATGTGCTCATCAGAAAGCATAATAGGTACCCAGATTTCATTAGCACTTGTCACTCAGTACGAGTAACTGAAATGAATGGGAACTGCTTCCAGGATTTCTGTCCTGAAACCAAATCCACACAGCACATGGAAAAGAATTAGATGATGTTCAGGGCAGTATGCTGTAAGTCCGTGGACACTGAGGGAGTTTTGAGATATCTCATTAATTCTTCAGCTCATTAGTGGACAGGACAGCATATTTCCTGCACTTTTTGGTCTTCAAAGTTGTTTGTTTTTTTTTTTTTTTAACCATAAGTAAAATGGATAAGCAGGATACCTGTTCCCTTTGTAATCACAACAAGCCTGCACTGGGGTTCAAAGCACATTTCAGTTTGCGTTTATCTCACTGAGAAGCAATCCATCACCAGCAGCTAATGATCTTTTCTGCCCTAATGAATCTACCTTGAAAGAAATCTACCTGGGGCTCCATGCTGCTCACAGTTAATAAAACATGAAAGCTGGACTATGCAGAGGACGCTGGTGGTTAACTCTGAAGTCAGCTAAATGTCAGCGTTCTGAACCAGGAATCAATTCAGAGGACGCAACGCTATGTTTGTAGTAAAGGTGACACCTGCAGCAGCTCCCTGCTCAAAGCTGGGGCCCTGAATCTCTACTGGCATAAGCCACACTGCAGAGGGGCAATGCCCAAAGGGCAGCTCTAGCATAAGGAAACACAGGGTGCCAAGAGGTGAAAAATGACACACAGCTGTTCCTGATGGCACAGACATGCTTAGGACAGGACAGGCAAAAATCTGGCTGCTGCAAGCCAAGCTTGAATGCGGATCTCCTATGGGCAGACATCATCACAGTATGGGGCATCCTGTAATCCTTTTTGTGTCTTCGCTTTCTTCCCATTTCATGTAGAAGCACTTAATTTTAAGGACAGAGTATTATAAACGCTAACTGGTATATAATAAACAAGGAACAAATGGATTTGATTCTGCCTCTTTATCTGACTAGTGCCAGTTAAGGTAAAATGAAAATTACAATCCCTGCGTAAGGAAGGTTACATAAGTAGGCAAGTGTGTTCAGAAACAGAACGCGGAGCTGAGAAAGATACATTCACCTGTCAGAGCACGTGAACCACCAGACAAAGGGGAGGCTAGGTCTGAATATGATTAAAGCCTTATTTTTTTCCCAAATAGCACAGATTTAGACTTGCTGAAGTCTGCATATCTGAAATATACAACAATAAAGGTGAGCTATTGAGTCACCACCAATTATTTTAAAAGAGCAAACTGTTTGTTTATAAAGAAACTGACATTTATAAAAGACAAGAAGGACTCTCAGTCTTAGGAATCTGGAGCTTTTTTTCATTGTTTTGCTTTGTTTTTCAATTTATCTTGCTTCATCTCTAACTTCAGAAGTATCAAATTTCAAATATTTCCTTTTTGGCTTCTCCTGGAGGAAGGAACTATCATGGTTTTCAGACCTGTGTCAAACTCTTCCTACACCTTAAAAAGATGTGAACCTTCAATTCAACAGTCCTGTCTGCTAAACAAGTGAACCAAGGAAGACCCGGGGAACTACAGGCCAGTGAGCCTCACCTCTGTGCCTGGGAAGATCATGGAGCGGATCCTCCTGGAGGAGATGCTAAGGCACATGTGAGATGAGGAGGTGAACCCAGACAGCCAGCACGGCTTCACCAAGGGGAGGTCGTGCCTGACCAATCTGGTGGCCTTCTGTGATGGAGTGACGGCATCAATGGACCAAGGGAGGGCGACGGATGTCATCTACCTGGATTATGCAATGCCTTTGACAAGGTCCCACACCATATCCTTATCTCTAAACTGGAGAGATACGGATTTGATGGGTGGACTGTTCGCTGGATAAAGAACTGGCTGGATGGTCGCAGCCAAAGGGTTGTAGTCAATGGCTCTACGTCCAGGTGGAGGCCGGTCACAAGTGGTGTCCCCCAGGGATCCGTCTTGGGACTGGAGCTCTTCAACATCTTTATTGACGACTTAGACTGTGGGATCGAGTGCACCCTCAGCAAGTTCGCTGATGACACCAAGCTGAGTGGTGCAGTTGAT
>VXAV01002071.1:286777-298531 GCA_013399715.1 Alectura lathami | reverse complement strand
AAAAAAAAAAAAAAAAAAAGCAGATTATATTCTTAAAGCTTAATTCTATAAACATAAATGCATATCAAAATTTTATTTATGTTACTAGTACCTCTGAGGCAAGAGAAACTTTATATTTGATTTTACTGAAATAGAGATTTTCACAGTAAATAGATCTCCAAAGCTATTGTCCAATAGCACTTGCTAGGCACTCTGATAATTTATCTTTTCAAGTTTCCTGTGTGGGGAACCAGAAATATGACACTGTGCATCCCACACATCCATTTCCTCCAAGAAGTTTGTTTCAGCTACCAGAGGTTCTTCCTCCTTTTTAATGATCCAGTCAGAGAAAAATAACAAATAAGTTGTTCCCTTACCCAGACTGCCTCCTCTCCCTTTGGCCATGTAAATGATGCAATCCATCTTTGTCCATCAAAATCTGAAAAGCATATCTGCTTTCCTATGTAGACACCAGAATTCAGGAACAAACTAGCTGATAGAACATGTATTGCTGACTGCCACCTTCCTTCTCAAAAGTCTAAACAGGTTTGTCATTACTCTGCTTTTCCAGGATTTGCAAAATGTAGTCAAAAATAGAACAGAGACTCCTTTAAAACAAGGGACAAACAAAAAAAATACTAGACAACTCCCATCCTGTTTACAAGGGCTTTAGCTATTAGTATCTAATCAAAACTTCTTGGAGGCATCTTCTCCTTGCCAGCATCTTTTTCTTGCCATTAATTTCCTTTGACTGCATTTGAGAATCTATGCCAAGCACACACACCAATTCATGCGTGAAAGTTTTAAAACAGCTTTCCATTGATTTTTAGCCATTCCTCCTTATTACAGAAGTCATCACACACAGCCAGAAATCAAAGAAATAGAAAAGGGCAGATTCATATTGAGAACTACAGAAGTAAGACATCAGGTTTTCTATTAAGCTGCAGTGTAGCTTGTTGGTGCAGGCAGGTGTTTTGCATTATGTAATTCCACATTGTACACACCCATGCAGTCAAAGGAAGCTTCATGGCCAGCAGGGAGATCCAGACATAAGCACAAACAATCAAGTAATAGTTTTTGGCTGTGGGCACAAAGAAATAGTTACTCTTTTTGTCAATAATTTCTCCTAGGAAAAATGTTGCTAAAGAAACAGAAACCATGGAATTCAAAGCCTGATGGTTCACTTAGCAATTCCCGCGCTTTCTCTGCCCCTTGTTTTTTGACAAAATTCTATAGGAATTTTAAAATTCAGTTCAATGAATAATGGCAAATATTTCCTTATCACCATCCCACCAAGACCTTCCCATATTACTTCTCTAGACCACCTTCAGCCAGCAACTTCAGGCTCAGTGCTAAATCTCCTGGGAATTCAGGGCTTGGAACTCCTTCAGAATGAACAGTTCTCTATCAAAATGTGTTTTCAACCAGGAAATACCAATCAAAAACAATTCCTGAAATTACTTCTTCTTATAAACTTCTAAGTCCTTCTGAAACTGGTTTGGTTTCCCAAAAGACTGTGTATTAAAATATACATTTCTGAGCTTCCAGGGTCCATCATCTGTCCCTATACTGCAGAGCCAAGCATCACTCACCCACCAGCTACCTCTGTCCTTGGTCCCTCACCAGTGCCCCAGAGTCTAGGGCTCAGCTTGCTTGAAATTCATAAAGAAAAAATATGAAAATAATTTCAAAGATAATGCTATTATCTTCTGGCTTCAAAACTGCTATTTTTCCCTACCCACATTAGAATATTTTTCTCACAACCAAAATCTTCAACTTCTTAGCAGCAGTAGTCTCACCTCAACCTGACTAGTTCCTCAGAGCAATGGTTTTCAAGATGTAGTCTGCAAAGCACTCAAGGCTGGTGGATATCTGTAAGGGTAACTTGAAAAGAAGGCATTAAAAATTCAAGCTGATTGTCAGTGGGGCTTTAACTCACTATGCAGAGATCTGTAACTTCAGTGGAAAAGGTTGAGAGGTTCACAGATCAAAAAAGGTTGAAAACTGCAACCCTATAGAGCAAAGTACAAGAATGTTGAAGTGACTTGATAATTTTAGACTCACATCTGAATACACCTTTCTAGCAGCAAAATCAGCGAGCTTCTTTCTCATTTTTCCTTGCTAAGCTAAACAAACAGCTACCCTACAGCAAAGTAATGACTGCAGTTCATATACAAACAACACTGCCTATAATCATTTGGGCTGGGGAATCCTGACTAGCTTACCAAATCTGTCAGTATTCCTTTGTCTCTGCACTATCCTGCTGCCTTTTCTAGAAGTAGAAATAATGTGAGAAAAGCTAAAATTCACTTTTTCCTCTCTTTCAGGATGAATTCTTATATGCCACAAGCACAGTCTCCAGCAGACCATTATTCCCCCAATATTCTGTGCAAATTTCATGAGAAAAGGGAAAGATCACTTCACTCAGCCCCACAAATCCCAGACCCCACAATATCTCTGTCACTTTCTGTCCTAGTAAAGGAAATTGTTCTAGTTCAGATGTGCACTATTTCTTTCCAGATAAGTAGATCTCAAGTATGAATTTCTGCACATTATACCAATGCACAGGGGGAAGGAAAAAAGGGTATAGGGAAAAAGATTCTATTGCACCATTAAAAAGAAAATTTCATCCCTTGTTAACAATGCACCCCCTGCCCGTTTCACTGCTGTGTTTACCTCCTCCTTCCGATGGCAGGGATGCTGAATCATGATGAGACAGCAGCGCTCGAGCCCAGCCCGTCACCTTGACTTAGGTGGCAGGATTTCAGCACCTGGCCCCACATTTCAGACATAAGGGGCTCCAACAGCCAAGAAACATCTGGGGACCTGTGTGCAGTTGTAAGGACTGCAGTGTCAGAAATGGACTCTGATAAACACAAAGATGGGAATTTACCCTGCCAATGGGAAATAGAAGATTTTGGAATGATTTAAAGAAAAAGCACAAAGCCTATAAAAAATTGGAATCTAAAAATTCCATACATATTTGGAATTAATACTTCAGAAGTTTATAGAAAACAATTCACAGATATACCCCTGATAACTTTATTGCTCTTTGTAATCCAAACGACATTTGTTTTTTGATGATGCAAAACTGTGTAGCAGCACAGTCAGAAAAGAAAACATTCTACTGGAGTGATGTTTTGCATCACTATATTCAATAATAGAACCTTAAATTGCAGTAAACATTGAAGTGAGTTTTCAGCACATAGGGAAGTGAGCCTGGATCAAGAACTGTAGGGCATTTCTCTAATAAGATATAAAAGAGATTTAAAATATATTTCCCTTTGCCTATACACACTTACCTGGAAACAGTGAAGCATTTATTTTTTTTATCATCTTTTTACGGCTGGTTTTAGCGTTAATTCCATATATTAAAAAAAAAAAAAAAAAATCTGTTTTCTAAAGTGTTTTCCAACTCACCCCGTTTACTATACCAAGAAAACAATAACAGCAGCCACTAGAGAAATGTGGAATATAGATTGAGCCTCGCAGTTATCTGGCACTGTCACCTCCCCAGGTCACCATCCTTTTTCCATTGACTGGCACACTGATCCGGCACAGCTCTGCTCATCTCACCAACACTTCTCCCGCCGGCCCTCCCAGAGGCAAACCCCAGGACTCTGCGCTTTGTCCGACACTCGAGCTCTGCAAGAACGGTTAAGCATTTTCATGAGGAGAGGACAGAGAGGTGAGAGAAAATGTCAGTCACCACTAGAAATATTGCAGTCCCAGCTGCACTCATGATGAAAAAAGGAATATCATTTATGCAAATTCTGCATAAATCCTTTTATTCTCATGCTGTAATTTTCTGGAGGAAATGAAGGAGGGTTTGGATGTCTCTGATCATTGCATTCACCGAGTTAGTCCTTGCTTCACTGACCCAATATTCCAGTGTTTAAAAAAGTAAAAAAAAAAAAAAAAAAAAAAAAAAAAAAAATTGATTTCTCAAAATCAATATGACACACAGAAAAGAAACATATGCAGTGTATTTTCAAGTTATTTAGGAAAAACATACTTCACTGTCTACATATTAACATGTCATCTTTACAGCTAAATATTCAACAAAAACTGAAATAAATTTGCTTCTCCTGAGCCCAAGGCACTTATTATCCCCAATGTTCCTTAGCAGCTGGCCAGAGGAGCCAGACAAAACAGCCTTCCCCTGAGCACAGTGGCAACAGCAGAGATTTCTGAGGGCAACACTTCAGTCAAACAGAAAGCAGGGGCAAAAAGCAGAGAATAGAGATCTTCCCGGAAGGCACCGAGTGCTCTGTGGAACTGGATGCTGCCACCAAAATGACATCTGCAAAATTCCTCTCCTGTGACTCTGCAATCCTTCTGCCAAATGGAAATCTTGTAAACTAGTGACTGAAGGGAAAGCATTTGCTGCTTAAGCCCTGTTAGGCCTTTCAAATGTTAATGTTATCAATCAGAAAGGACCAGAAAGATCTCTCCATGCATGAGACAATTTAATTCTTCCATGGAACAGAAATCAGCTCTGTGAACACTAATCTGCAATGACAACAGCACTACTTCTTCCACACCTTCATATTCATTTTCTTTTTGAAGCCTGGTGTTTTGTGAAGTGGTTTGAAGCCCTAGACTAACTCTCACTATGCTATGAAATACCTCTATTTTTTAATCATCATCAAAATTAGGAAGTATATGCTCAAAGAAGAGGAAGAAACATTTATCATTACGTTTGTTGCATATGCTTCTCTGTTCTGTTGTTTGTCTGTGTTATTTTGAGCATCATCTATTTAAAGAAGTTGTATGATATATAGAAGACAGCAGGTAGAGTGACTGACTGAAAGAGTCAGATGTTGAATTGCCACATAGCCATGGAAAGGATAAAAATATTTCTCTCAATTCATTCCAAAGGAAAAAAATCCTCCTGAATCTTGCATCCTGTATCATTTTTATACTTAAAGGTTTCAAAGTTAAAAGCAGGTATAAAGGGTAGTATTTAAAAATAAAAATACATATTTTCACAGCTTTGATTTTTCTCTTTTTTTTTTTTTTGAGTATAATGTTGAAGGAGAAAAAGCCTGCATGCTCTCACAGTTAGGTTTACTAAATCAGTCATGAAGGCAGCTGATCTAAAATGCATCAGCTGTCACCTGCTCAGTCTCAGTTTGACAGTTCAATACCTCCTCATCTTCTCAGAGTGGCAGTGCCGAGACCTGAGTAAACCGTGTCTGTATGCAAACTGTCACGGAGCTCTTGGCATATCATTAGGCCTGACCTCCATGGCTTCAGTGACAACAGGGAACATTACAGCCGATTGTCATCGGAGTTAAAATTAGTGTACAGGTCTCCACATTTGGCAGTGGGCGAGGCAAGCCCCCCAGGCAATGGCCAGCTGATGAACTACATAATTACAGAGAGATAATCTCACTCCTTTTGAGAATGCAAGTCACAAATTCAAGGCACGTCTCCCTATATACCTATGGGTGTATTTTTCTCTCAGCTTTTATCTGGACCAAATGTGACATATAAATGGCAGTATATCCTAGTTATCAGCTTTGGGTAGGAAAACAAAGCATTTTTCAGAGCCATGAAAGGACAATCTAAGACACGTTTCCAAACAGTGGCAGTCAGCGTCGCACATGCTGTGGTTAGAGATGTGCCCGATCGCTTCAGCAGCCCAGTCACACAGACAAACCCAGTACCTTCTCAATCTGTGGTGCTGCTTCCTGCCCCATTGTAGCAGGCAGGGCAGCAGAAGCACACTGGCCACAGTGCGATGCTTCCCACAGAGGTGCCCAAGGAAGGCTGGGCACAGGCCAGCAACCTCCCTGTGTCTCCATGCCTAACTTGCCTTAGTAGGCATCATCAGAGCTGCTTAACACATAGGAAAATGGGTCCTGAATAGATAAATAATAATATTCAGATCTGTTCTGAATTTTCATGGTATTACCTGTAACAACAACGATGTTTGTAAGCACTAGAAAAGCTTGACTAGTTTGTGTTACCTGGATATTTGAATGCCATGGTGGTATTTGAGCCCATTGCCAAACATCCCTACTACCTCATGGATTACTCTAAATAAATGAATAAAGTAAACAAAGAGTCTGTAGCTCCACCTCTAAAAGACTCCTCAATTTTTATTTTTGTAAGATGAGTTGCAGTATGAACTATGTTTCTTCTAGCCTTTGAAAATCTGCAGTGAACAGAACACGATCAAAACCAGCCCATACTCATTAGGATGTCGCTACATAATTCACTCATAGTCTCACTTCTTACTGCCATTCATGAATTACGAGGTCATTCCTACCCAAAAAAATATTTCATCTCATGTCATCTCACTGTCATATTTCTTTATACTAGACTTCTCCAGTGGTCAATCAATAGTAAAAGCAGACATAAAGTCCAGCAGTTGAGCAGATATTTGAGCTTTTCTAAATCTCCAATTCCCCAATGAGTTTAGTCATTTTCTGTTGAAGTCAACGCTGGAAACAGTCCTGGAAACCATTTGCACAGTTTGTAGAGTATTAAAATGTAACATTTCCAGTAGATGTTGTTTCTTCAAGCCCTTTCAGAACTTACTACCAATTTACAGACAATGTCCCTACCCACCCACCCCGTTTCATGTCAGTACAATTCCTCACAGTTTTTACCGTATTTCCAACCACATTTCCCCAAGCTTGATACTTTCTTATCGACAAAATATCTCATGGGAGGTTACACAAGTTGGGCCGTAAGCAAAGATAGGACACTCAAGAAAGTAGACAATATTTCTTTAGAAAAAGAAGATTAGTATTTATGTGCATAAGTCTCAGGAGTTGTGTTAAAATAAGGTGGGTTATTCTTTTAACTCTGGTTTGATTTGTGATGAAGTAGGTTGTGAAAATGCAAACTGATTCAAAGCACATATTAATAACCGTATATATTTGGAAAAAAAAAATTCATCCCATTCCTAAGAGAAATAACTGACAAGGTAAATGTTTTTGGAGCTACAATATCCATTTCTGGCTGAGTTACAGCCCTTCGGCAGTTAGCTGTTTTCAGCTTATGTAATCATAAACTGATGTGTCTTTTCTCTTTTCTTTTTTTCACCTCCGAACAACAAATATGTTTTCTGACAATGACTGACTGACAAGGCAATTGACTGGTCATAGAGAGTATTAAACCTACGTACAATAATGACCACAAAGAGACAAACCTGACAGACTTAACAGCTTATAACATTCTCTCGTCTCTGTTTAAAGCATGTCTCAATGTTTGGGAGAAGACAATCTCTGAAAAACTATCATAAATCTTATTTAACAACAACGTGAGAAGACTCAGACACACTTTATGTGCCACAAAGTTCTTAAAAGATTAATGATTTATTAATAGCTGGTTTAGTCAAAAGCAAATCAATGGATTGTTTAACAAGTTGCTTAGAGGCACAGTAGGTCTAAGTATTCTTAACACCATTTACTGGCACTATTGAGTACTATTTACCACACACTACTCCCGTATGTCTGTAATGTATGTTCCTGTTATCGTTTATAACCCTTTCATCAAGCATTTGTAAGTTAACACTAATCTGACTGCAGAAGCTCCCAATGTGGGGGGACCCCAGCACTACTGCCCCCAGTGCCTCAGTCCAGGAAGAGACCTCAGGGTCTGTCCAAGGTGCAAGCAAATGCCAACAGTTAAATCCCAAAGCACAAAACTCATGTGCACCTGGATAATGACCCATTATGTAGTTCATAGGAGGAAAAAGGAAGAGACATGCAACAGGAATACGGGGATAAGCAGACATGCCAAGGCACTGAACTGTGACAAATTAGAATCTTAAGACTTCCCGGACTCTAGAAATCTGCTAGCAGAATAAGCAGCGAACCTGGCCCCTGATTATGTATCATGCAAAATATGTATGTTGTTTCCCTTTGAGAGTAACACTGTATTTTTTGTTTCCTTTTAGAAAAGCTTATAGAAGGAAGCATTCACCATTTTCTGCTATTATTCATACATCTTTACCCTGGTTTCCCTTCTGCATCTCTCTGAAAGAACTTATTATTCCCTCAACTGCTCAGACCTTTTGGATACATAACGATTTTCCAATTATAATTTTCAAATATTCAGGTTTCTGTCTCCTATTTTGGTTTGTCTTCAGAAACATGGCTCTCAATAATAAACAAATATTTCAGCTGAAGCCATACCATCAACTTACGTATATCACACTAAAATATCCCAGTCTTTTGGGCCATCTTTGTCTGAAGATAGGCACTGAGCATAGCCTTTGATAATAACGTACATTATTCTTGTTTCTACAGAATACAAAATCATCAAAAGCTCCACTAAAATTTTCTTAGTTTCTTCCACAATGCTCATTACATTTTACCTACTCTTCCAGTTCCTACTAATGTTTTCTTTGTTAGGTCTCTCAGTGTTTATTCAGTCTCCTTCAAATAAGCAAATAATTGTGATGTTGTGATGTTGTGACTGTTTTCCTGTCCCCTTCTAAAGATGAAAATAACAGTCCCAGAAAACAACTTCATCTTTTGCTTTCTATAATGGATACAGTTGACAAAAATGCTACCACTGTACAGGGAGACAACGTCCTATAAATTTCATCATCAGAATAAAGAGAAAAATTCACAGCTGTTGACTTATATCAGGACTGAAATACAGTCCCTCCTCTTCACTGTGCTGTTTTGGATAACTTGTGATCAATGATCCCTGCACAGATAGTCTTTATCACTGTGAATATTTACCGGGTCTAGGAAGCTTAGGTCACTGAAGGAATATTGTTGTAAGTATGCCTCAGCTTCACTTAATTTTCAGACACAAGGAAAAGTATCACATGAGCCATACAATGAAAAGATAATTGCAGGGTAGTGAAATGAAATTAAATGTATTAACTTAAATGTACAGCGTGAGGAATTATTTTTCTTATGCTTCATCTGCTTACAAAATTACCACTTGAGGCAGCAGTAAAAATATGACAGTTGCATTATCTCCATGGAGCTCAGACACAGAAATCCAAAAAACATTCAGCTAAGCTTCTGACATATGCTAGCTTCTACTGCAAAGCCTGCCTAATATTTTCAGTGTTGCAAGATCTTCAGTAGAAACAATCACATACTATGCAAAAGAGTTGCATATACAAATCTATCAAGACTGCATTGACAGTGCAATGGATGCATTTCTTTGTTATATCCAGCCTGTTCTGAAGTCAGGATGCCACCTCTCCCAGTTCTGCCCACCAGCTCTTTCTGAGTGATAGGTGACAGGACTGCTATTGGAAAACCCTGGTCTATGTGCCACCTCCGACCCTCAGAGCCCAGCTGCAGTTCTGTGTGTCAGGAGCTGGGCAACAGTACATCCCTGCTTTTCTTCTTCTTTTCCATACATCAAACCGGATTTTTCAAGCTAAAGAATTTTACTGATGCTGCTTACACCTTTTTCGTGTCAATACCTTATTTCATTTCTGGCTTTCATACATAGCCAGCCAGCCAGCAACCACTATTCTCATTTTGCAGACCTTCACCTTAGTGAATCCATCCTGTTTCAGTTCAAGAGTCCACTCAAGGTTTTAAGAATAGTTAATACGTTTTAGCATGCACATTTATGTACTTAAGACAGTTAAAAATAGAAAAAAAAAAATGTTTCAGAGATATCTTTCAGATCTGTGTTTGATATTGGAAAACATTTTACATTGGGCAGGAACAGGCTTTAAGAAAAAAAAAAAAAAGAGAGTAAACTATACGCAAAATCAAATTTTTCAAGAACAATGCTGCTTTCATTGAGAACTCTGCAGGGAAACTTTTGACCTCACTGTGAATAACACAGCATGCCCTCAGCTGAATGCAAGCATTTATATTGTTATTACTGCCAATAACAAAATTTAACCCTGGAACTGTTAACAAATGGATCTATTTCGTTGTAATTATGTGCTGTCATTTTCTGTTTTCTTCTAGATTTTTCATAAGAGAAATAACAAGGAGTCTATCTGCAGTTTTCTTTCACAGATTTTCTCAATGAATCTAGTTTTCAGCCTTCACAAAAAAAAAAATTATTTTGAACACCAGTTGTGCTGGTATTCAAACAATTTTTAAACAATTGTATATGACATTTCCAAACATGCATCCAGTCACACAATTGTGATCTGCATCAGGTTTTGAAAGCATCTTACTAAATAATTAATACCAGTTAAGAAAACAAAAGATGTTCAAAGACCTTTATACCAGAAGATGCAAGTCCTTATGCAGACACAAAAGCACGTGGTACTTGGAACCAAGGCACTGGCTACTGTGTCAAGTGGACACAACTCCAGCCAGGGCCCTACTAACGATGATTGCTTTCACGTTTCTTATTGTCTGTAGTTCCATGTATACAAAGCAGCCTTTTTTCACAAGAACATCATACTTTCAATGCTTAACAAGGTGACAGCAAACCCAAGGGGAATAATCGCCAACCTGTGCGTTCCCAGACCATGAGAAACAGCAGCACAGCACAACGGTGCTTTAAGGAGCTACTACAGTAACCAAAGTGTTTAATGCTAACATTAGCTGGAAAAATTGAAATGTTAGGATGAGCTGCATCTCTTTATCCATTTTCTCCCGAACTTCGTGTAATAAATGCAGACTATGCCTCCAATGTTGTTGTTCATCCATCACCACGTCAGTGATTATTACAGCGTTACAAAACAAAGAGAAAAACTTAATTTCAGGGAAGATTTATGGTGAGTGAAACATTCAGACTTGACTAAAATGAGAGCAACCAAGTAACTGATGTTTGCTAAAACTAATTTTTTTTTTTTTTTTTTTTTTTTTTTTTACAACAAGATCTGATCAAAACACAAATTTTAAGCATCAGTGCTGAAGTATTTGAATCTAATTTCCAGCATAGGAGGGAATAAATGCTGGTTAATAAAATGAGAATCAGAGACATTAGCTAGATAAGAAGACGATCATTCCAGATATGCAACTGTCGTTATAGGTTAGTTCTCCAGAGAGTGACCTTCAGTACTGTCCAACCTAATTCTGTGTGCCTGCAATATCTTAAATGCTCTGCAATTTAAAAGCAATAAGCTTAAAATAACCTGCAATTTAAGAATACTGGGCTGGGAAAAAGAAAAAAAAAAAAAACACAATAAAGAAATCTGAAGGCTAACGTTGAATCGGTCAGGGTCACTGTACCTTAAGGAGAGGAAAACTGCAACAACGGAAGTATTCTTTTTTTCTTTGTCTGAGATTCTGACTTTCTTTTCCTGCTTTGATACTTAACTTAAATGAACTATTTTATATAATACCAGCGAGATCACGAAAGGGTGCCAAATATATAGAAATGCCTGAAAAAGGAATCTGAGGTCTCACAGTGCTGAGGGAACCCACCCCACAGTCACAGTTCAGCATCTCTGTGTTTAGCTCACACTCATACAAATCTTGGGTGTCCCTTCCACCCTCCGTGCATCCTCTCCAAGTTCCAGCAAGAATGCAGACAAGGTCATATGAGTGTTGGTATGTTTTTTAAATTTGTTTCCTGTAATTTCTAAGAGAAATACACTGACCCACAAGTAAGTAGCATGCTCAAAGCAGGGAGAGGCCCAGGTACACATGATGAGCACCGCACCACTGACCTCTGTGGGATTACATCCAGCTTGCAGCCAGCACACCATCTCCCCCCATTGCAGATGCATGCTGTTAGCAGCACAACACCATGCCACCATGCAGCAAGCTGCGCCAGAATTAACACATCAGCCATGAAAACCAGACTTCGCAAGATGCATAATTATAGTGATAGTGCTCACAATTACAGGAAAAAAAAAAAAAAAAAAAA
>VXAV01002071.1:258504-286712 GCA_013399715.1 Alectura lathami | reverse complement strand
AGAAAAAAAAAAAAAAAAAAAAATTAGCTCAGCTGTCTACCTTAGCCTTTCTTCCTCATGAAAGTGAACTCAAAGTGAGAGTAGAATGAGACAGGTACACTCCACATAGTGAAAAGACCCTTTTAAAAGTTACAGCATATGCATTTTTCTAATGGCAAGACTGCACTTGTTTGAAGGTGGTGGAAAGACCACAAATGATTCCTTGCAGGTCCTATTTCCACTCAGTGTGGGAAAAATATAGGTGTCAGTGGATGAACTAAGCTCCTAAAGTGAGAGTCATTCATCCTTATTTAAACTATGACAAGCATAGAGGCCGTAAGGCTGGCAAAATAAGCTTTAGAAAACACAACTAACTAAATCAATCAAATCTTACCCACTTCACAGGTTTTCCAAGTGCACCAGCCCACACATTCATCTCTGTAAAGAATTCATCTCCAGTCTCTCTTTAATATAACAGGTTTTCAATTATTTGTTATAACTGAACAATATCTCACTTGTGATCTGGAATCTCTTATGGACTAAGAAATGTCAAAAGTCCCTTTTCACAGGTAACAAAAACAGCACTGCATCATCTCCACAACCAGTTTACCTGTGTAGTTTACCTTTCCATTTTAAGAGCCCTTAAGCCAACTTTGAATAGCCACGAGCAGCAAATTTGTTTGAGCTGAGAAACAAGGAGCAAGGCTTGAACTCCAGCTCAAGAAGCCTGGTCTAGTGGATGACAACCCTGGCCATAGCAGGGGTTGGAACTAGATGATCTTTAAGGTCTCTTCCAGCCCAAGCCATTCTATGGGTCTTGTAATGCATTTTGTAAATTCTATACTGCATGAGACAAAATACAGAAAACACGAGTGGGAGAAGCATGTAAGTGAGCTGGAGAACTATGTTATTTGCCTTTCCTCTGCACCATCCAGACATCAACCAGTATAAGGCACACAGTGCAATGGAGAAACGGAAGAAGCTGTGGACAAGCAAGCATACTCATGTGGCTCTAATTACAACAGCACAATTTCAAGCTAACATATACAAACTGTATGAGACAGAAAACACTTCATTGCCCTCTGTTGTGTGGGCATCCAAGAGCTGGCCTGGATCTTGCCCTAAGCTTTGAAAATTCATTACTATTCATTCAACAATATAGGACTTGTTTTAACCGTACATACATCTTTCCTGAGTGAGGTTGAAGAGTTAAGAGAGTGTATGGAACACCGTCACTTTGGAAAAAAAAAATAAATAAATCAAATTTTTAAGATTGAATTATCCACGTTTACTTAATAGACGGTCAGAGAGCTTTGAAGGGCAATGATCCATGAACTGAAATGTAATGTATTATATGATAATGAATCCAAAGATTCAATAATAGACCATTGAGAAGATAATTACATATTCATAATGGGCAGTAATGGGGATTATGGTCCATATTATGGTATATAAATTTCAGAATACGCATAATAGAACAGATTTTTAACAAAGAAATAACAAAGAGTACAAGAGGTCCCACGATACATTCTACACCCACAAGGAAGCAAGACAACACAGGGGATGAACAGTGACACTATCACCGCCCTCACAGCAGTCCTCCTTTCTCCAGTGCCCACAAAAGGCTTTTGAGAGGGTGTGAATGGGAACATTTATAACCAACAGGCAGCAGTACTTGAGAGACCATTTCACTCCCAGATCTTCACAGGAGTAACTAAATTATGACACATCACACAATGTGCCTCACTCAGATATGACCAGACTTTGAGAAAGCATCTTGGGAACCCAGATGCCATTTTCTCAAGACTTCCCCACTTAGAAACACCACAAGTAAATAGGCAGAGCCTGTTGCAGGAGGTCACAACATTTAATAAAGTCAGCCTTGCATTTGCCTCCTTAATATAGCTAGCAATAAAGCAATGCAACATTCCAAATACATGAAACATTACACCACCTTCATTGGAGAATTGACCTCAATATTTAACTTTCATGATCCATTTAAGCCTCACTCTATTTCACTCCAAAAAGGGAAAAGTTAGCCAAGTAAAAGAAAATCTAGACATTCCTATAAATATTACCTGTCATTTTTTGAAATCATCTTGTTTTATTTTTCTGGTTTGTTCTCTACGAATTCCAGAAAAAAATTCCAGAAAAAAAAAATCATAGAAAATAATCAAACATACAAGCGAGGTTTTTTTTTGAGCATTGAGAACCAGCCACAGGAGAAAGAGTGTAGAGAAAACTCTCAATTATGAAAAATACCCATACAAAACAAGGTTAGCTGACAGGATGAACTCAAACAAGTAGATGGTATGAGACAGTTGCTGCATGTGTTTCTCTTGCATAATATATTCATTAGTGAGAAGGTAAAGGCAGCCTGATTTTAAAACCCAAATTATTTTGCATTTCTGTTTGTGAGGGGAGGATCAACAGCAGTTTTCTACCATCTTAGAATTAATCACACTGCTATATAAATCCTCTATATTTTAAGAACACCATAAGTGTGATTTCAGAAAAGTTAAATAATGTATGAAATCAAAAAATGTCATTCTTTTAATATCTTTTTCCTTGTGTAAAAAATTGCAATTACAGATATAAAAAATGATTGTAGCCTTCTTTTAAAACATTATAGAAATTGTCATTGTTTAGTTAACAAATTCAGATTCAGCAAACATGACCTACCATATCCTGAGGGAAAGACCTATTGTAGCGGTAAGCAATACATCTCTACACACTTGTAATTCAAAGGCACTGAGGCAAAAACTGTCAAAACATTACTGAAGTCGACAAGGATGTATGGTTCATTAGTCTAGGAACTGATGTGTTATGGACCTGTTTGTGATCAGCCTGGTAATTTAAATCAAGTTACAAGTTTATGTAAAGCTGCTAGAACTCTATTATTAAATTTCAGATCATGTCTTCAAACAAAGACACCTATAATCGTAGACATTTATCATAAGGCCATATCAAGACCCCTATCACATCAACCTAATCAATAATCAATTTATAAAGTATCATTACTTTAATTGAAAATCTCTAGCTGTTTCCTGTGTATTGACTTTGAGGGGCAAACCGCAGCGCAACACCTGCAAGACAGTCTTTGTCTGTTAGCACACAGTCAGACCGTGAGTGACTCAATACTCCCAGCAGTTGCATGTGCTCTGCAGCCACGGACATGGCTGACCCCAGCACACTGCCCTAAGCCCCCTCAGCTCCCCAGCAACACTACTCTCAGGCCCTGTGGAGCACACTGCCCCTTCCCATATCCCTTCATCCCCTGTGTCTCCGCATCCCTCAGTGATATTGAAAACATGCACCCACATTATTGCTGTGCAGCCCATCTTGTTGTTGAAACGGGGCAAAGGCCTGCTTTGTGCAGTTAGCTTAGGGAGAATATGAGGCATTGCAGAGCTGGACACGTCATACACTTTGTCTCCAGGACAAAACTGCAGTTGTCGCATAGATACTTGATTATCACTTGATATTAAGCTTTCCTGAATGCTATTAATATTGTTCCCTGCATGTCATACTCCAATAATTTCCAAGTCTCACGCATCAAGTGCACACACGTTAGTGAAACAAGCCATTTCTTCCATTCAGCAGCCCCAAGACAACAAAAAGGAGGTGTTCAGGACTAAATCTTTAAAAATCTGCCAAATCCACACCTACATGATACAGTAGAACTCATTTTATTAAGTGCAAGTTTCTGTCTTTATACATCTATTTTTTCATTTATGAAAAATACGGCAAAGGTGGTGGAAAGGAAGGTTAACCTAAAAACATATTTATCTTCTTTTTCAGGCAGTTTATACTGAAGTACTACATACGCTTACACCAGATTTCAACATTTTACATTTCTGTCATGTTCCCATATTAATTTAAACACTTATTTCTAAAACCAAGTGACACTGTTCTAGAACAAAAATTTTGCAAGAACTACCACACCATTTTACTCCATAGCCCAATAGTCTCCATCACAAAACTGGCTTCTGTAGATCTGAATGCGCAGAGCTAGTAGCTGAGCAGACAACAGGTACATGTCACTTCTGCCAAAAGCCCACATCTTTTTTTCCTTCTCTTCAAACATGCAGAGCTTCTTGGAGCCTGATTGTGAACAAATTCTCACTCTGATATCCTGGACAAACCAGTATGCTTAAATACCTCAGCTACACTCCACCATCAATGTAAATGCAGCGGCAAAGCACGTGGGTGCCTTCTTCATGGCAGGGTGGATGCTGAGCGTGGCAGGCAGGTGCGTGGGTGGGGGCCTCAGAGGGACACTGCACAGTGATGCAGGATGTGGAGGAACAGCAGCACACTCCAGTACTTCAGAACCAGGCAACTGGCTGCAGAGTACTCACTTGGCTCTACATCTCTGAAGGGCTATCACTGTGCCAGTGCAAGATATCCCAGATTCTGTGAGGCTTCTTCTACTCCACATAACATCAAAATACTATTAAAAACAGAAAATAAAAACAAACAAACAAATTGCTTAA
Source organism: Alectura lathami (assembly GCA_013399715.1). Classification (NCBI taxonomy): domain Eukaryota; kingdom Metazoa; phylum Chordata; class Aves; order Galliformes; family Megapodiidae; genus Alectura; species Alectura lathami. Next base: position 282,237 of record VXAV01002071.1, on the reverse strand, counting down.
ATCAAAAGCACAAGAAATACCAAAACCATCTGCCTACTCAATAACAAAACACTGCACTTGTGACTTAGCCATAACATGAAAAGCTCAGAGGCCAATGCTGCTTTTCCAGCCACAAAGTCATAGAATTACAGAACCGTAGAATATCCTGAGATGAAAGAGACCCATAAGCATCATCAAGTCCAACTCCTGGCGCCATGCAGAACCACCAACAATCCATTAGCCAAAGCTCAGATACTTGCTGCTATCTGAAATGTTGTCAGATTGCTCCCCACAATGCCCCAGGAACAAATTGGTTACGGTTTGGACCATCCGATTTTGCTGAGGGATGAGACCATCTCCAAACTGCACTGCTTCACAGTACTGCTGTACATTCTGCAAAAAGGGTGTTTCGGTGCATGCCATGATCAGAAAGAACTGATGCAGAAGGTGTTCTGGAAGAGTCTGGAGGAAGTGAGAAAATAAAACATCTGCTCTTTCCAAAGGGTTTCCATCTATTGACAGAATTTACGTGTCTCTTCCCACCAAATGAACTAATTATACCTGAACACTGTTAGTGCAAGAGTTTTTCTTCTTTCAGAGATGCTCCTTTGAATGTCAGTTACTGTAGAAAACAGACAGGCATACGCAGAGCAGGAGACTAACTAGGATTTGTTTTGAGAGGTATCATCATTTCAGAAGACAATCAGAAAAGCTTGCTTTCTTTAAAGTTATTCTTTAGTGCATTCTCTGTACTCATATTGCTCTTTGATGTCAATCCATACAAGAAGCGTACAAGTAAACACAAAAAATAATAAAAGTTCATAGCACACATAACTCCTTTCCATAGCACACTGACAAGGCTACCGTGATACTGGCTCAGCAAAACGTGTACCTGTACCGAAGCAGAGAAGTAGAAGGGAGGTACTTAACAACACAGCTCCAGAAAAACAAATTATATACATTTATGAGAATTTCCATATAATCTAATGGCTAGAAGTTTGTCACTTGGAAATTCATGAGAAAATCTCTTGTAACTTGTAGAGGCAAGATTTTGTACCAGGTTTTCATTTCAGTGCAGGTTTAAAATGAAATTAGCCTTCAAGGCAAAACAGCATTGACTTCATCTCTTTCAAAGAGAAGATGATGACAGAGAAGGGAAGCTTGTCTTAATTTTCCCAGGAGACTTGTGTAATTTCTTGCATACACTCTTGTTTTTTTTTCAAAACAAGGGTCAATGTCACAGCTGCAGTAATGCAGCATATTTGCTGAATTTTGCTTGATTAGAGGTTGTGAAGCAAAAGCTTTACATGGGAAAAAAACCCTAAATTTTCACAAGAGTACTGGTAGGCAAAGGCTAAAGGAGTTAATATATTATTAAGCATGTCACATTGTGAGGTATCTTTTAATAATTAAACAACATCACTTTCTTGATGGAGAGAAGTCCTAGCTGAAATTTAAATATAAAGTACTCCAAACAGAAATATGCATGAGTAAACATTTGCTGCAATTAATTGAAGACCACACAATAATCAGCAAAGTTTTTCTTTTAATATATTTTTCTTCTGAAGCTTAGATAAAATCTGCAAATTTTCTCCTTGACCAATATCAAAATAGAATACAGGAGAAGTGAAATCTTAAGAACAAGAAATGCATNGTTTATTCTCCTCTTTCTCCCCCACCCCTCACAGAATAATACATTTAAAAGACGATAGAGATTATTGTTTTCATACAACTCCATCTTACACGAGACAGGTTCTTTTTGCTCAGAATCTCTTTCATGCCTGCTAATTTAATTATTTGCATTATCTCTTTTATCAGAACCTCGGTATGGCAAATACACATGCCAATTAAAATTGCCTACCTGCCTACTGTATGTAATTGTAAAAAGTCTTACAAGAGTCTTATTTTTCCTCACCAGCAAGCAGACTCATGCTAGAAACAAATAACACATCCAAATTAGTATAATTTACTGACTCAATGAAGTCATCAAAATTTTCATTCAAAAATGCAAGGGAAAAAAATGCGCTTAGTAATACCAGAAAGACAGGTACAGGGGCGGAGGAAAGGAAAAGGAACAGTTTGTGCCCCGGTACACCAGTTGGAATATTGACATTGAGAAAGACCTTACTTAAGTCTCTCCTATGCCTAATTTATCTTGGATGCCATTTTCCTGCTTTCTAATCCTCATACTGCCTAGGGTGTTTTATAGCTTAAATAATCATGGGACGAGGTTGTTTGTGGGAAACTGAACGATAACGTCTAACCTTCTGAGCGAATGCCGCAATCACTGAGCTATTTATAGGAAGGGGTCCTTGACAAGGCTTGCTTCCTGTTCTTACGCAAGATCTAGCCCTTGGCAAACAGCAGCAGGACCGCACTCAGCCCATCAGCATTGGAGATGGAGGAACATCCTACTCTGAGTCTAAACCTAGCTGAGGCAGAAGGAATCCAGTTTTCAATTTAGATACTTAAAGTATCTGACAGGTGCCCAGATCTCTTCAGGAATGAAGACTTGTGCCTTTACCACAGGCTTGGCTCATGCTGTTTCCGCGTGATGGATATTGTTAATGCAGCACTGCAGTGAGCAGTCACACTGCAAAAGTACAGTGAAACAGTACTTGTGCTGGACAAAAGGAGCTGTGCATTTTAAGTCTCTTTTCAAGGACATATATAACATCAGAGATTGTTATTTGCAGCACTCTGAGACATACAACAAAACAAGGCTTGTTCCAGGCTGCAGACTAACGGAACATAGGCTCCCCAGAGCCCTAGCACATAGCCAAAGAGTAGGGATACTGCATCAAGACAACACCATGAGAAGTGCAACTATTCACACTACATTGTTGCATTCAGCTTTTACTTGTTTCCACAGAGAAAAATCTGGACACTACCAGCTGTAGGATTCCCGGAGAGCCCTGGCAGCTTCACCTGCACACTCATCCTGTGAAGCAAAGAACAGCCATGAGGCTCAAAATCTTGTTACAAACAAAGAGGAGAGCGCAGCACAGATGTAAAGCCAAGAAATTAGTACAAAATAATTGGAATCTTAAATATCTAATCAAATAATTCAGCCCACTTTAGTTTCTACAGGGAAAAAAAAAAAAAAAAAGATAAAAATGTTACTGTACAAATATATACATGCATTAATCTCTGTTACAGACACCATTCCTACTACCTGCTGCTTTTCCTGGTGCCAGAAACATCAGAGGCCTTGACTGCGGGGACGCAGGATGCCCCACAGAGGAGCGGAAGGTGAGAAGGGGGATGCCACTGGGCACCAGAACTCCCGTGGCTATGGGCAGCTCACCAGCAGCCAGTTCAAGCACACAGACTTGAGAGCTGGGCAAAACCAGCACTCAGGTCAGTGAAGAGAGCAGAGAACAAGTACCCTGTATGCATAATGGACCATGTATGGTAAATATGAAGAACAAAAGAAAGAGCAAGTTTTAAAGCAGAAAACAGAAAAATGGCCTTAAGTACATCCTGGAGACGTCACAGTCAGCATCAACCCTCACACCAAAGCAGCTGGAATATGAGGAGCACTGGCTCCCTTGCCATGGGAGCCCCCAGCACTGCAAGGCCGAGGGGCAGCAGCAGGGTGAATGCTTAACGACATAATGTTAGTTTCATGAATACCTCATTCTGGGCAGAATTATGTCTTGTCACTACTCTCTCTGTACAAACACTATTGCCATGCAATATGGACATAAGCAAGATTAAAATCAGGCCACTAGAAAAATTGCTGTTACAGCAAATCCAGTTATAAAAAGAAAGCTCAAAACAGGTCATGGCAAACTGATTCAAAGTAAGCGCAGCAAGCCTCAGCCCAGAGGACTTGCACACCCAATACCAGGACTTTGGCCTCTTGCTGACTACATGCAAGAATGTGCTTACTGAGCTACAGAACTCTATGTCCTCATCTTCCTATACAGTCCCTTTGTGTGACCCTGTCTGTAGAACTCCATCCCAAATCCCCAGTGCAGCTCATTGTCCCCGTGCAGTACTGTGGCAGGATCAGAATGGGCACGCACTATTTTTGTGGGGGAAAAGCCTCCCACAAGCCCTACATTGGTTCCAGCAATTAACCAGCAGCTAGGAGCACCCTGTGATACAGCCCTCGGTCAGGGCATCCCAAGGGAAGAGCAGGAGCTGATGGCTGCATGATGGCATCTGCTGCCAGGGCATGGGCCAAACATAGTGGGACTACGAACAGGCACCTGACACTGCCCTTTGGGCTCAGAGTCATGTGAGTAAACACACGGATCCTTTAAAAATTTTATAAACTATAGGTGTTCCATAAAATACATAATAAATAATTCAAACTGACCTCATCTGGGTGCCAGCGGGAAAAAAAAAAAAAAAAAAAAAAAAATCAGGCTTCTAGCACAACTGGCAGGGATGCAGAGAAACAGAGCCAGGCAACAGGTTACAGTGAGCACGGAGTTACTGGGTTTCTGCAGGCGCTGTAATCAACCTCTGATTCAATAAGCAATGCAATACACCAAAGAACATAAACACCTTGAAATACAAATGGAGTTACAACAAGAACACAAGGCATATTTTTTATTCGGTCAAGGGAAGATGAGGGAGATGGAAGAGCTTAAAAATCCAATTTGGATGTAACTCTGCAGTCCAATAAATGCATCCCTGTCACAGCTACAGGGTGCAGGTGGCGAATTACTTGGCCACAGGCCTGGGGCTGGTCAGGCTCTGCCTGGACTTAGTGGCAGCTCCATTTTAGCTGTACAGCTGTCACTGCACCTTCCAGGTGACTTCTCTGAACCATCTGAGATTTCTACAATCATGCAACACCCACTCTTAAAACAGTGTTGATGTACTTCTGTAAGTATCAGATGATAGCTAACAGCTATACTAGAAACTCCAGGTCCACAAAGAACTCGCCCAGGGTAGGCTCATTCAAGCTGTTGTTCAAATAAATGCATCCATGGAAGCTCAGTCAGTTTAAGAAGTAACAAATATGCGAGATGTGTAAAACACTACAGGTATAGTAGAGTGAGATGTAGCATGGCACTGCAGGCCAACAGGAAGGAAGAAATCATCATTCTCCTCCAAGCAGAAGATCCGAGATGCAGATAATTCACTGCAGCCACCAACAACCCCAGTTCCCATCAAAACTCCAGCCAGAAATGTTTCCAAACTCCATAGCTCATGCCAGTGGGTGCAGCAATGCCCCCGAGGGCAGCTGGGGGCCTCTCCCAGCTACCCAGCTGCTAGCACAGCAATCTACACAGCATCACCACAGATGGCCTTCCTCACCGAGCACCCCAGCAGCTCTGAAACAAAACATTGGCCCTGAAAAGCACATTCACACTCACAGGTGGGATTCTTCCATACAGCGTGTCTGTACTAATTTTGATTTGAATGGAGCGCTGATCTTCTTCAAGGGTCTATCAACCACACAACATACACACTAAATATTTGCATAACAGTTCAAGTGGAGCAACCTGTGCTCAGAGATGAGATTTTTCTGTGCTAGACACTTAACTAGATATTGCTCCAAAATTGTTCTTCAGACTAAGTCTTATATAACATACAGACTAACATATATATGAGGTCTTCACTTTCCCCCTTCGAAGTTTCACACATGTAAGCATGCACAAAAACCTAAACATTTAAAGACACTGATGCATTTTCCTGAGCCACTTCTAAGAGCTACTTAGGTTTCATTTTACAGCTAAGAGAAATAATAATAATAAAGTAGAAAATAAAAAAAAAACATTTCATTACTTAGTGCTGAATGTTTTAGAGTAAAATACATATAAGGAGGAGAATAATAAGTCCAAACAGGTGGGTTCACTTATAAAAGACCTCTTGGGCAACAGTAACTGCAAATAACAGTGTTTGAGGAGAGAAATCCTACACTGACAACCATTACTTTTAATATCTTAGTTCACTGAATTGAGATCTTGAAATTTTTCTTGTGATAGCAGTATTTCTGAAAAACAGATTGGTACATGCAGTTACATACACTTTACAGCATTTCTTTGTCAGGATAAAGAAAAAAATATAAACTTATGTGTCTAAATAACCTAAGAAGTCATACAGGGTGTTAGTTTTCAATGTAAACTCCAAATTGGTTCTTGCTTTTTACTGAGAAAATCTATTTAATGCTTACATTTGTACTGTAGTATTTGCAAGGGTAATGAGCTATTCAGTGTCTATTCTGACTGAGCTATTTGTGTCTTGTTTATGCTTTTGAATGTAATTGACAAATTAATATCTCTAACTTTTTCCCATTAACAGTATTAAATGTTCCAGAATTGTAACCTTTTCATTTATTATAGCAAGGTTTTCTTCTAACCTATTTGTTGGTCTAAGTTTTCTCCCAATAAATAAAAATGGAAGAAATAAAACTTTTTTCTCCCTGTCTATTTGTGATCTTCCATTTCTGCACACTTCCTAAGCTAGAAAAGGAAAACTAAGTTTATTAATTCTATTGTTTCTTTTCAGGTTTTCAGCATTGCAGTACTCAGTTTACCACTGGTAAAGGTTAATTTTGAAAAGTTTTTATCATTAAAAAATACAACATGACACAATGTGAAATACTTCTGTTTACCTTGTTGATTTCAATACAGATTTCCTTTATTAAAGCCGTGTGATTTTTTTTTTTTCCTAAATTAAAGCTTTTCTGTGAAAAACTCAAAAACTACTAAACATCACTATGGCACCCTATGGAGCTGCCAAATATAACACCTTAGGTAACAGAGAAGAGGTCAGAATTTTTTAATCCTTTGGTATCCCAGTAACAGTAAGCAAAGATGAGGTCCTTCCTTGGACTCAGTTCTCTGCACCTTCCCAGACACAACTTAGATTTTCTGCTACTTCTTTTGGACACATTTGTATGTGACTGTTTCTGCTGGCACCTACTGCGTGTGGTGGATGACAAAAGGAGATTTTTAACATCTCTCATTGGATTAGCTATAATCTTTATGTGATTCAAGGCTACTTCCTCACTTCCAAGGCATGTCAAAATTACAAGACTGACACCTTAGCAGAACAATATCAGCAGTCCTATTGGTATTTTGCTACTGCAGACGAAAACATTTAAGATTAGCTCATGTTTTATAGCATTGAAATAAAACAAATCCCATCCTGGGCTTCCAGTAGAGAAATTAACTTGAGTTTCCCCTGACTCCACAGTAAAACATATCTCAAAACACCTTTGGGTCCTTATGAGGACTTCAGAGCCAAGAACTTCAGCTTCGGAAAACAATATTTATACCTTTAGCTATTTACTGCCAATAACCAACACTAGCTAGCCTGTCAGTCAGAGAACAACTGAAAGGTAAATATGTTATTATCATTTTAGAAACAATCCAACTTAAAATACTCAAATTACAGCTTAAAGTATTTACTTGAAGTATTTACAAATGGGAATAGTTTCACAGAGAAAGCAACATACAGTTCACCAAAAGAAACTGGAAATTCATTTTAAGCTGAAAATTTGGATTATACAACATGCATTTAAATAAAATAGTCAGGTCACTGTTTAGAGGTCCCCAAAGCTCAAAGATACACCTACAGGAGTTCCATGTCCTCTGGTAAGGAATAAGGAAGGAATCAAACCGAAGTCTTTGCCACAAGGTGAAGAGGTTTCCTTGTTTTCTCCTTGTATTTCCATTACTCATAAGTAATTGCCTGCCCTTTTTCTGGTAGAGTTGGGGGTCATTTGCTAGTTGAGGAATATCTGTGAAGAACTTCCTAGCAATGCAAGAGTAAAAGGAAATAAAAACAAGGAAAAGACATGGACTGCTGAGGTATTGGTCTGGCCCCAAATTAAAGCTGAATGCTTATTTACCCCTCGTCAATTTTCACCGTAACAAGGCTAAGCTTCCCCAGCAGGACACATTAATCCGTCATGTAACATGGGATATGTAGTAATGTAGCAGGACCTCACAGAAAGAAAGCACAAGACCTCTAAAACTGCCCTTCTCTTTATGAGGAGAACAGCTCCGCTACCTCTCCACATTCCTGCAATGTTTTTGGGAGAGAAGCACACATTTTAGAGGAAGTCTAGAGTAAGGCTGATTCAAAGCATGAGATCTCTTTCAAGCTTCTTTAAACAACTAAACAGAGTTCAGCAATATTACAGGACATTTTAATACCCAAATCTGTGTGCACACTTCATGGTTTGGTCCACTATCGCATGATAGATTACTGAAAACAAACTGGAAACATTAATGGATAACTGGATCTGCTCCAACTTTACCAGCGTTTCTTTTCAGTGCTTACTTTTATTAACAAAACAGCATTATTTCCAAACTACCTTGTTCAAATACAGGCCTTTGAGTTTGAATGAGTGCTACAACTGTTATTTCTTTATGAAAGCACAATCTTTTAAGAAGGCAATCATGACTTTTAGAGACACTTTTTCCTCTTTTAATTACTGACTTCTACAGAGGGAGAAATAAGGAAAGGAAAAGAAAGACTTCTAAAGGAACCAGCACGAACTTACTCTTCCACTGCAATAAGTATGATTGTGTCTCAATTGTGTTCACATAGAAAAAAAAAAAATAAAAGAACACTATGATTTAATACAGACACCAGGCACATTATAAACGGTTATCAGTGTGACTCTGACACAGAGGAAGGAAGTGATTTACTGAAGCCATGTAGTATGAGCATGATATTTAAGTACCAGGACCATATTTTTTTAACCTACTGTATAGTCTCTGCTTAGGGACACTCACGGAAGGTCAAACATACCACCTGTACACCTGATCGTTGTTAATAAGAAAGTTTTAGCTTGCTTTGTAACAGTCCAGAACAACTGGAAGAACCCTGTGCCCTAGGTAAGTGAATTTTCCCATTAATAAAATATAATTCCTTAACCTGGAAATGCTCATCTTCCATTCCCACATATCAGCAAATGCAACATGATGGTTCTGCTAGAGTAATTCCTATGAATTACAAGTCAAGCGTACAGATAGAGGAACACAAACACATCCTTGCCTCTGTAGAGAAAACACACAGAAAACAGCTCACCAGCATGCTTCCTAAAGACTTTGTCCTAAGCAGGGGCTGTGCTAGATGTCTCAGGTCTATAAGCAAAACTGTAGTTTACACCTTATTTTCCAAAGGCAACCGTGAGTCCTCTCACAGCACCAGGAGGACAAGCTGGAATAGCTGACGTGAATGTGAGCAAGCAAGCCCAACACGCAGCATGATCTCAAACATCCCCTGTGCTACAGATGTTGTTGTGTTGAGTGACAGCTGAGTATCTCTGCTTTAAAATGCTTGAACCAGCACAAGTGCCACTTCACTCCTACGTGATGCTTTCATCCAGCAGGACAGGTGCCTTGCTGCAGAATATCCCAAAAAAAGAACATCTAAAATATGTATTCACAAACATCTGTCTCACTTCAACTTAAATGCATACTTGAGTAGCTTCCTTAAGCTTGAGCAAAAAGTTTTTCACTTACTTTGACCTTCTAAAGAAGCTTGTGCTGTATGGCAAAAACCACTTACAGGAAAGTAACCTCAGCTACCAAAAATGTGGACATTGGAACTTGACTTCAGAAAAAACAAAACAGAAAAACTTCCAAGCTGTCGCTAAAAATATAGAACACTTTAATGCAAGCTTTTAGTGGTAAGATATTATAATGCAGAATGAAAATGTTAAACTGCTGGTATAACCAAGCTTTGCATAAAGAAATGCAAATTTAAGGACCCCACTCTCTCAGGATGCTTGTTGGAAGGTACAGCTTTGTTTCTATTATTTGGTTATTCATCCTACCTTACAGTGTGAATGAGAGATGAGAGCTAATTTATCAGTGAACTTGCTGCATCTTTAGTAGGGAACAAAAAAAAAAAAAAAAAAAAAAAAAAAACAAAAAAAAAAAAAAAAAAAAAAGAAAGAAATTAAGACTTTTCTCAGAGTGCAACAAAAAAATTCAAAGTCTTGCAGGAATGTAAAAGGGTATAGCTAATCTCATAATGATAGCCTGAGCTAGGAAAGAGACATAAAAACACACAGAGTTCAAAAGTATTTCCCAAAATACTTAGACATCATTCCATCAGCCTAGGTTAGGTATAGCTCAGAATTACGCACAGAAGGGATTACAAAATAAAGGTAATAAACCTAAAGGTTATTGGTCTTGTTCTAATGTCTGAATCATTTTGAAACAGCTCTAAGAAATGTTAACTAGATTTGAAAACATTTTAAAAGTCGTTATAGAAATAAAAACATGTAATGATAACTGACTTCTGTCCATGATGACAGAAATAAAAACAAAAAGATCAGAAACGTGGACATTAATAAGTGGTACTCAATGAGGAAAAAATGAGTTCAAACATTTAATGAAAACCCAGGTATATAATGCAAAGAAAATTATATAGATACATTTACTGAAAATTTAGAAACAATAATGGACCGAAAACAGACAAGCGCATAATAATATACGTCATTAATGAAGACATGTGAGATTCTATGTGATTTTTTTAATATTATGTTGAAGTACACACATCTAAAATTAGACCATTTAAATCTACATACCTGAAAAGATCATGACTCTCTCCCTGCCCTCCCAAAAAAAAGAAATGCTTGCATTCTTAAAGATTGTTCTGCAGAAGCTATTTCCATTATTTCTGCACGAAAAAAAAAAAAAAAAGCTTGTGATTTGTAATCTACTTTTCTAATATCTAGATCAACAAATCAGCAGGAATTTCATAAATTAGATTTTAAACATGAATAATTTTATTTTAGATTAAGCAGAACACTAAAATCTCCAGCTGACTGTAAAACCCTATTTTGGAAGGAGAACAATCAGAAAACATAAGTAGCCTTTACCCCTCACTACATTTTAAATTATTAAAACAATGTTATCAATACTACAAGGAAAAAAAAAAAAAAGCCATCTAAACATGTGCTTCCCTCTACATAATCAATTTTTTAATTTAACTTCTACAAAAAAATAATTAGCAAGTATTGGTACAAGGTATATAGATTAATTAATCTTTAATACTGCTGTAGATGTTTGAATATTTAAGGACATTTTCATTAATGAGTACAGCAATAAAATGATTTCTTACAGATCAATCTTTGAACATCTTTTTCTTTCACATGATCCTTCAATCTCCAATTTGAATGGAAAATAAATATTACATAAAGGGCTTTCTGACTAAAATTCTTTTCTCAGCGTGCTCATATGCATTACTGTAAATTCCACAAGTCAGCTCTTTATCATGAGAAAGACAGCTATTGCCTTTTGCAACCTAAAAAGTTAATATTTCTTGTTGGTTTTACCTTGTTCGCTCACTTTATCTGTTTCTGCTGTCAGGGCTAAGCACCACTGCTTTGGGACTCAGTGTGTTTGGGTGAGCCTTGTTCACAGCCAGCGCTACGCTTGCCACCAGCAGGACAGGCGCGTATCCGTGGCGGCTTCTGTAGTACTGACCCAAAGACTGGCCCTTTGTGACTGGTATCGTCCAGGCTGGGACCTGGCAGGCACTGGGACATCCGGGTCCGATGGCTCTGGGTTAGCTTAGCATGCAGTGTGAGGCCATGCACTTGTCAGTAACTTGTTGAGCCATTTTGCCCATAGCCTGCCATGCCATATTTTTTTCCACTGTTGATTCACATACTGGTAATTTTTTTGAACCCACTATCTAGCCTCAGTACCTGATGCAGCAATATTTGAAGATCCATCAATTTTTCTCTTGAATATAGAGATTACTAATGCAGGACAAAGAGCCAGATTTAACCAATTGTTGTTTATTGGTAAGGGTTACAGTACTGCTTAGTTATTTCTAACGCCCAGAGAAGAGCTTTAGTTCAGAAACGCTGATGTTATTTTTACAGACTTCTTCAGAACCAGAAGTGGATAATTTACAAGTGACAATAATATCTCAGTACCTAAAGACACGCCTCTCTAAGACACAGCATAGACAAACTTTTCTAAAGGTCTCTAGAAGCATGATAAAGTTAATTATAAAGTGTAAAGTCACAGTCCTGGACTAAGAATACATGTATTCTATCCCAAGTTCCACTACTTTGCCTCTATTTTCTTCTGCTTTGTCTTTTTGAATCATAAGCTGATTTGGCTGTGACTGTTGTTTGCGTGTCCACACAGTATCTCTTAAACAGGCCTCTTACATGACGTGGAATTTACAGGCATATATATATACACACACACGTCTTAATACAAAACATACAAAGCTGAATCACCACTTATTTTACACAAGAAATAAAGCAACATCTCTTTCCCCAATGGCCTTAATATTTTCAAGAACGATAACAACAAAAACATTCAGGAGCAATTAACTTAAAAAAAAAAAAAACATAACAAACACCAAGTACAGCAACTTGAAACACTGAAAATAACTGCAGATGACCGCAGCTAATATTTCACCTCCTCAGGGCTTTCTACAACATTATTTTTTGTTATGTTGTTGTTTTTTAATTGAAGCCGCCCAGAGTTTCCCATCGACTCCAGTGCACTTTGAGTCAGGCCAATAAGAAGCCCTCGATATTTTCAGTCATACACACACCACACACTTCGTCTCAACATTTTAAATACCAAATGCAATATTTTGCCCAGAGAGGTTGTGGAGTCTCCTTCTCTGGAGGTATTCCGGACCTGCCTGGATGCCTTCCTGTGCGACCTGCTGTAGGGAACCTGCTTTAGCAGGGGGGTTGGACTAGAAGATCTCCTGAGGTCCCTTCCAACCCCTACAATTCTGTAATTCTGTAACTCTCAGTATTATACTATGACATGGAATTTCTCTGAAAACCAAATACAAGTTCTTCTACAAAGTAAACCAGCCTTGTATTATCAATTAAAATGTTCCATCCTAGGTTTGCTCTAGAAGTCTACGAGTGTTATTTAAAAGAGGAACTCTTTTGCTGTGCTTCCTCTCCTCCTGCCTCCAGGATAGATGTTTTTCGGAAACGCTCAGACAGCAGAATTTGAGCCCTCTTACTCCCTCTTGAAAGCTGCTGTGAGAGGGTTACATGACTGACACGCATTTTCTCTAGAATCTGACTACCTCAATATTTGAATCACCTTCAGGGTATGAGCCATTTGATAATTTGGTTGTGAGTGGTTTACCACTCATTTGTTCTCAGTGGCAATTGAGCTGGTATTAGGAATGCACTTGTTAGCAGAAAAATGAGGAGGTTCTGGGGAACATGGGCTTTACAAGAGTAAGGACTTTTAAAGGTCTCTCTTAAAGGCATAATAAATGAGACTTATTAGATATTATCTAAAATTTGCTACCATATATAGTGTGCCAATACCCTCTAGTGGATGCACTTGTCTGTGTTTATGTCACCCTGTATTAGCTGGTATACAAAGTCCTAGAAATCTATAAGCCTTCTTATAAAAGATTTTCCTGCCTCATATGGCAAACGACTGCAGTTTTGGAGCAAAGGTCTATATTTGTGTTCTGCACCCTGCTATGTGAGAGGCTTAGTTAATGTGGTCCCTACGACAGCTTCTCCCTCTCTCAGCACATGTAATGATTAAAATCTCTGTAGAGTTTTCTGAAATACTGTATGCATTCATATGGGATAATAAATAGCCATAACTGAAGGCAGCTTGACACTTCTGTATTTATGTCTTTTTGTTCACTAGCCTAACAATATCTTCTCTTATCATACAGTGACTTATAGAACTGTGTCAAGCTCAGAACATGTAGAAGAGGCAGCTTGCGCAAGCAAGACTGAGGGTGAGACAGAAGTTTCCATTATCAGCAGAGAGGGAGAGTTAAAACTGATTGCCATACATACACTGCTTTCTGAACTGGTAACATTTCCTTTGGCTGAAAGACAAAAAGTTCTTGCAAATAAATGGATATCCTAGAGCTTATCTGTAATCATTTGCTATCAGCCAGCAGGGACCAAAACACCACCTATCTTACTGCCTTGCAAGCAGGTAGCTACTTGTTGGCTGATGCTGTAAAGTAGGGATTTTTAAGTAGCATTTCCTGGAACTATTTCACATATTTCCTAATTTAGCAAGCATGTCTGTATAATAGCAAGAGACTGTACTGAGTTTAAGGAATTTGTGGTCTTCAGCTTCAAAGTCAAGTGCAGGGCTTTAGAGTGGCAACTAAATAATATGTATGTGTGTGCTAAAGGACAAAAGGAAAGATCTTCAGTGTGCAAAATGCTTTCAAACGTAAAAACCAATCTTACTTTCAAACAATTTGCAAATTATTTATTTATACTGAAACATTACCAAAGAAAGAAATAAATGATCCTATTGTTCTATATGTTTTTCAATAACATGGTTAAAAACAGCCATGCTCACAAATGACACACCACCTAAGTGACACCCAAATCTTTACTAGCATTTTCTTGCAAAATGCACTGAGGAAAGTGTTTCATATTGTTCCAATAGGCTTTCAACTTCTTAAAAGAGTCTTTATGCTTACATGTTATAAAACCATTGTTGTACACAAAATATTACAGAACTGCAATTTATACAGCACCAGGTTCTCTACAGTGAATAAAAACCTGTGGCCTTTTTCTGATTACTTTGAAGCCTAACTAGACAGAGCACAGATAAAAGTTGGGTTATCATGGAAAAAACTCACAAAACATTGAACAGTAAATTAAACACAACACTGCATACTTCGGTGCTCCCCAAACCTGAGTGAACAAGGTACAATTTGAAATTGTTCATGTCATTCTGCTCTAAGAGGTTAACACCCTCCACAGGCAAGCAAGGATGTTTGGTGACATCGCCTGATGCAGGAGCAGATAATTTTCCATTTCAGGGTCAAGTCAGGGAGAACCTGAGCAGGTCTTGGATGGGGAGCCAAGGAAAAGGGAAAGGACAGGGCTCCACTTCTGCTGTGCTTTAGAATGAGTGGGAAAACAGCACTTAGAATTTAATGATGTGGTTTTTTTTGTTTGTTTTTTTTTACTCTTTAATCACCATTTTACTATTTAATACATAGAGTTTCTGCACAAATTTCTAACTAATCACTACTAATAATGCAAAATTAAAAACATTTATAATGTTGAAAATCTTATCATCTCGGGTTGCCTTTTTTGTTTTCTTGATTATAATTGTTTTCCCAATCAGATATGTGACGAAAACCTGAGGAGGAAAAAGTAAAGAAGCAGCAAACAAATTTTCATGACACAAACAGCTGCCTGCATCAGAAGACAATGCAAAATTCGGAGCATTAAGAAAACTGACTGCAATCAATGTCAAGATTTAATCTGGTGTTACGGTGATCAAAACTGATTCGTAAAAAATTACTCATAATTTAAGGGCCAAATTCCCGAAAGAATGATTTCATTTTATCCCCTTGGAAACAAGCAGTGTTTAGATCTATCCTCCATGCTAATAATCTCCTGTCAAATGAATAGCAGAATGACATTTCAGTAGGCTTCACAGCATGAAAACAGGTAAGGACATATGAACAGGGAAGAAATAGCATAGAATATTTAGCTAATCTATTACAGTTAAATAGCACTGTTATTATAGCACACGTTCACTACAAATCCAGCACACTCAACTTTCTGTGCGTGGGTATTTAAATTTTAAGGAAAAGGCACCATCAGCTAAGTTTTTATTATACACACAATGCAATGAAGACAAACATATTTCTATCAGATTTATTTTCTCTGCTGAAGGAGTATATCAATAACAATATACTAGGAGCTAGCTTAAGTTCAAGGGAAGGATCCTCTGATTTAAGACTAGGTCAGTATCTCTGTATCTATTACAAGCAGACCATAGATCATTCTTTTGCACAAAAGTATTTCTCATGCCAGAAATTTCTCTCTGCCAAGCTTCCTCTAAGGAAACAGAGAAATAAACCTATTATAAACATGTTAAATTATGCTATCATAAATACATCATAGAAACTGGTACAGGAACACATCCGCTGCAGGAGGAGGAAGAGGACAAGCAGTCACTATGTACTAAGCTATTCCCCTCCTAGGTTGCCAGTTCCAGTGAGACCCAAGAACAAGAGCTGCTATCAAGCCTGATAGCTGCTTCACATCCCATTTGTAGCCCCTAATCAGTTTTCACTAGGCAAGCAGCCACAGAACAGAAGCACTACTAACAGTTTTACTTGGCAGGATCCGGACCAGAGTTTGGCCAGAAACAAAAGAAGGCTTAAATCCTGAAAGCTCATAGCAGAGCGGGGAGAAGCTCTGTCCCTGTGCTGCCAGGGTTCCCTCAGCACAGGGAGTGACTCCAGGAGACCTTCAGCTCAAAGAAGTTATTTTGTTCCTCCAGACAAGAAAGAGTTATGACAGCACCCAGCCACTGTCAGCCCTGCTTCTAGTTCCAGCTAGAAGCATGCCGCTTAGCAGCCCTGAATATGGACACAAGAAAAAAATCTTTTCCTTCCTACATCCTGGCGGCAAACCAAAAAATCAATACCAGTTGCCTAAGTAAAATCTCAGCCTGACAGGGCCTCCCTGCTGGCTACGTAGCAATACTAATGGTCTTGTAGTGGTCTTTAGACAACACAGTGATGTCAATATAATTTTGTTCCACTTTTCTTGCTTGCCAGGTCCCATCTGCAACCAATTCATAACCTTGGTTACTCATACCTTTGCACAAATGGACCAACTCTCCACCTACACACTTAGCTGTCCCTTTCCTCACTCCAGTGCCTCTCTGATCACTGTGACAGCCTTTGCAGCGTGTCTCTCTCAATCTGCTTTGCCTTTAATATTTCACTAAAACGCCAATGATAACTGCTTTCACCTCCCAGGAGCACAAAATCTTCTATTCTTCTTTAGGAGCAGTAGACAAAGCCTATTCCCATCAGACTAAACAAATAAGCAAGAGAGTCAGAAGATCAGGGATGTATTGAAGACTTCTCAATCTTAACCTCAGCATGTTTCAGAGATATTAGTTAACTCCTTAGGGAAAGTATTCAACCTTGTAGGAAAAAGTTATATATGCATTTAGCCAGAGTGTTAGAAAAATACAGCGTAAACCTTTTGGTAATTAACAGCATAAACGCTTCTAAAGCCTTATATCTAAAATATTTACATTTCCTAAGCAGGCAGTTGGCTCTAGAGAAACACAACTACACACACAAACAGAAACATCACCTAGTGAAAACAGGTTATGTATACAGATGGATGCTAAACACAGCTGCAAGGCAGGATGAGCACCTTTCAGTCAACCCAGCGATCAGTGCTCCAGGCATGCTGGAGGTTTGGGAACCAGTGTGCTGGGCCCGAAACTCATCAGCAAGCCCACTGCAATACTAGAGTCTGACAAGAAACAGCCAACTCATGCCAAACCGTCTTCGTTAATGCAGATGAATGTGCAAAAGGAAACAAGAAGCAACACCTCTTTCCTATGCCTCAGACTGGCTGCCAGCGCCCAGCTGGCAGGGCCCGCTCCTGACCCCAGCTGAGGGAGGGCCCTCCACCACAGCCGCTGCTGGCTGCCTGAGCACAGCTGAAGTGATAACTGAACCTGTGGTAACAAAAGTACCACATTTTGATCTCTTACAAGCATTGTTTTCAAATAAAACCCCACAACCCAGATGACAAGTACCGACAGAGTTGAGCAGGTCATTACCGTCTCTGCCAACATACCACCTTACCTCACTCTCCCTCCCTCTGTTTGAAACATAAACACAAGCTTTCTAATACAATATTTTCTCTGTCACTATACTGACAAACATCATGATACAGTGAATCCATAGCTTTAACATTACACTTTGAAATGTGCAGGAACATGCACATTTGCGTGCATTACTTCCCAGCTCCGGAGAAAAGAAAGAAGGCTTTCAATTTTGCCAATAAAAACCGCAAAAAACAAACTATGTTCAACCTGACATACATTCACAAAACAATATACTCTGCCTTGCTGCACCTTTTGACATTTTTAGAAGTTTGTGCAACACAGAAACCCACCAGGTGCAGCACCCAGCCCTGTGTTCCTGCAGCAGGGCACCAGAGGCCCTGGGCCTAGCAGGCAGTGTAAATGTTACCTAGGGTGGCGGAAGGGGTTCAGGTGGGCAGCAGTGAGGCCCATGAATTTCCCCTTCCAGAGGTAACAGCTGCTACAGAGAGGGGCAGTGGTAAATAGGGTGAAGAACAAGTTTCAGCAAGAACTCAGCTTTGTTTTTTTTAAAGCACAACACAATAAGTAAAGAACATACAACATATTATGTTTTCTTAGCCAAGATTACACTCTAAACAACATCATCCCTTTCACTCAGAATCAAAACAGTCATATTCCAGCAGAGAAACATGAATACACACCGCATGAACCAGCCCTCAAACGAGCTGTTTCCTGAGTCTGGGCTGACAATCAGAACTGCTCCTCAGTAATTCTCTCTGTAGTGCCACAATTTGAAAAATCAGACTGTCACAAAGCTGTTCCTCATCCACCAAGCTGGTTAAAAGTAAAGACTTGATTCTGTCGCTCACACATATGCATAAATAGCACAAAGTGAGGTACTCAAAGGTAGCTGAGAGAGGCAAGGGACTTGAAGATGAAGGACACAGAAAACCCTCACTCTCTGAGGCAGGAGTGAAGAAGGATTTTTACTAAAAGTGAAATGATATAGGAAACTGAATTCAGACTCAGTTATTCATCAAATAATTACACAATGAAACTACATGGAAATGATGGGCTTTTACTTTGCACGCACATCTACTTAGTGTCAAAGAAAAATGAAATGAGTAAAAATGAAAAAAAATCAAATGAGTACACTCTTCAACAGTTAAGCAACAAAGTTGTAGTCCTCAGAACACAAGAGCTGCATTTAAAGGATGTCCTAAAAGGCATGTCTTTGAATATTTTTAATGCATTTAAGAAAAAAAAACTCTTAATTACTTAAAATTACTTAGACCTAATACTCAAGTTATCAGAGCGTAAATAGCTTTGCTGGACGTAACTTCAGTCACAAGACTATCCAACAAATTATCCCTGGGTCTTGTGGAGGCTGGAGAAATCAAGGATGGACCATCTCATGCACAAGCTGAACTGATTGCCTCTTGAGAACCCTTCTGTTCCTGCTTTGTAATCAAGATTTCCTGTGAACACACCTGCATAATATTCAAGAAGGGTCAATCAGTTTCCTCAGTTCTCTCCATTGGAATGAAGCGTAGATTGACTTTTCCCAAGGAAACAGCACAGGGGAGAAGAGTTTGCCACAAACTCTACATGAAAATGAGTATCACAGCTAACTTCTTACTGTAAGCATTCGCTATGCCCTCTCTGCTCCCACCATGTTGACCCATCGCATTTACACTATTCTCAATTCAAAATTCAAGAACATAATTTCAGTAAACAACCATAGACATGTACGAGATTGACAATGACTCACGGCACAAAAGTTTGGGAGCAGGTGCTTTAAATATTTGGAGTTACAGGTTCAGTTCCTTATCCACATTCCTCCAATTCTCTCTTTTCTCCCTCTTTCTATGCACCCACCCTGAGGTCCAGCTATTCCATCAGCTCAGATCCTTGAGGCTTAAGAGCCTGATGAATTCTTATGATGTGTCCTAAAAATGGCACCTTGACATTCAATTACTGGACCACAGTGAATCAACGGTTACCTGTATTTCAGAATTCATTCACAAGAAGTGTAGCTGCACTTGATGGAAACTTGATGCAAACCCAACTAAGCTCAATGCCCGTAGGACTTGACTCACGTATTCTGCATCTATTGCTGGCTATTGTTTTGGACCACGAGTTACACCAGTAAGAAGTTAAAAATAAAATGAAACCCAGATTGTTGACATTGGTTTCAAGATTACCCTGTAATACTGATTACCATGCAGTAAGAATCAGCATGTCATAAAGCCAGCAGATTGAAAAGACTTGTATCACCTCACTACTGTACTCCCTAACTGAATCATCATGAATATTCTTTCAAGAATTAATATATTACTTGTAGATGGTGAGGATTCAGACATGGTACCCAGAAGAATGTAGCAGCTGCTCATACATTCAGTCACAGTATAAAAGAGTGGTTCACATTATTTCCATAAACATGGTCACTTAAAGAGTTTTATCATATTTTTTGTTTCCTATAAGGTGTTTTTGACAAAAATATGTTAACTTCTGAATAATATTGCTACATAAACATATAGGGTTTAAAAAAACATTTTAATAAGTCAAGGAAAGTGAAAATTATCTTGTAAATGTCTTATGTGAAATAAAAGGAAAGGGAAAGATTAACACCTTGCAGGAAAGAAGTGGGAGGCAAATGCACTATAAAATACAACACATTAAAGAAGATCACAAAAGGAGCTAGAAATACCAGGAATTATGAACAGAAGCCAGGAAAAAAAAAAAAAAAAAATGAGGCAGATGATAGTCTTTGAGGATTCTTATTGCATGGATGGAAATGATAGATACACACCACTCAAATGGAATTCAAAATTAAAATGTATGTTTGTTTTGTTAGGATGCATCATCTTATTCTTCTACTTTACATTATTCATGAGGAACATATTTTTCAGTTCCAAGTCCCTGCTAATAATATTCATTGTGGGCCTCCTAAAAAAACTGATCATAATGCTATTTATATATACTACTGCTTTTAAGCATGTCAGCATATAACTAGATCATTTTTACTTTTGTTTCCAGTACGAAGGTTATTCATCTTCAAATAAGACACTTTAAAGTGATTAGTAGACATCCCATTACATTAGTGCAGGGCAGTAAGTTTTAAAAAACTGTTTACTCCATTTAAGCTTGATATTATAAAATACAATGAACCGTGAATTGTCACCAAGATAAATGAAAAATATTTCACATTTGGACAATTTTGAACCAACATTAGTTTTCTTTCTCATAGAGGAAATAAGTGGGCCGAATCTCTGATAAGTAAAAGTTAGTCCGTTTACCCCTGTCCACACTGTTAGCAGTTCTGATCTCAGACTGTGACCTAACTCAGAACCTACACTCACAGACAGCCCCATCAACAGCTGATAAGATGAACTTCTTGTCAAAAATTCTTGAGTTATCACTTGAGATTAGCTTATTGGACAAAAAATAAAAAATTATAAAACACATAATCAATAAACTAGATGTAAAAAACTGGCAAAGGGAAATCATTCTAGAAACAATCTGAATCTAGGCAATTCTATTGCCTAGAAACAATATGAAACTTCAAGAAATAAAAAATTAAAAAAAAAAATGTCATTTCTTACTTCAATCAGCATTAAATTCTTACTGAGATAAATTTGCTCAAAATCTATTATTTTGCCAGGAGCAAATGTGTCACATTGAATTCACATAGTAAGTGCTTGAATTGCAACCTCTGTCAGATTTCGGCATATTCTCCTCAAAAACCCATGTGCAAAATGCTTAAACCAGTTTTAGTAACCTTTCATAGATCTATGGATACAATAAAAATAAAATAGGCAAACGTTCTGTGATAATATGGACAAATTTATTACTGAAAAAGCCAACTTTTAAAGAATGCCTATGGAAAGAAAATGAAGAGTATTTTGAAGCTTCTCCAAACATTTAACCTAGCACCAGCATGTAAAGGACATGCTCTTCAAACTGTGCTGGTCTATGAAATAGGAACACTGAGAAAATGTGTATACTCTATTTGCATTATAGGCACCATTCTTCAGAAATCAGCTGTTTTGTTAGAAGTCCAGCTCCTGAGATTGACAATAATTTTGAAGCTCAAACATAAGAAATAAAGGATGGTGCTCAGCTTGAAGCAACACAAAGCACAGAACTGCTGGCACAGGGAAGAGCTTCTCCTTGCCAGACCAGTGCATGCAGCAAGTATAAGGTCTAATACTGTAGAGCAGCACCTGCTGCCTCTCTCACAGGCAGCGATGTGCAGTATTCCCCTAACTCAGAGCTTTAAAAATAAAATAAAAAAATCCAGCTCATCAACAGCAGGAATTCAGAAGTCTAGGATGCACCATCATATGCCTCAGTGGTTTCATTGGCAAGAAAGAGGATTTCAAATTTGCATTTTAAAATGACCTGGATATTGCATGAAAAATAAAACAACATAGTTTGCATAAGTTAGAGTTGGAATGTGGTATTTAATCTTCTGTAGAGCCCATTTGCCACTAGTACAAACTCCTTGGCCAGGTACATTGTCGAAGCAAGGCTAAAAAACCCTCAACATCCCAATATCAAGCAGACAGAGGAGTCATGGATGCAGCTACAAGTTCTGTGTCCTAAGCAAGGTGTAATTGTTTAACATCTCAATATCTACTACCTAATCTTGGGAAGCTGCCTTAGCACGGGGTTGGACTAGATGATCTCCAGAGGTCCTTTCCAACCCCCATGGTTCCGTGACACAGCATTGAACTACTCCTGCTATAATACATAAAGCAGAAATCTAGGAAGAGGGAATATCTCCAGTTTAGTCATATTTAATTCAGGTGGGGTTTTTTGTGTTTAACTCCTGCAGTGGTTAAAGTCAGGCTATCAAAGACACCTATACACTACCCAGATAGTAAAATTGGTATTCAAAACTTAATAGCTGTGATCTGTAACAATCAATAACAGTATGATACTATTTATTAGCATACTATATTCTTAAATTATT
Organism: Alectura lathami; assembly: GCA_013399715.1. Lineage (NCBI taxonomy): Eukaryota > Metazoa > Chordata > Aves > Galliformes > Megapodiidae > Alectura > Alectura lathami. The sequence goes on along the minus strand of VXAV01002071.1, from coordinate 259,761 downwards.
TGAATTTTAGATTATCATCTTAGGAGGCTTTCACTATTTATATTATGACTTTATAATTCTTCAAAAAAAATTTTATTTTATACAACCGTCATGTCTAGAAGACTTTATTGTCTAGTGTGTTAATTCAGTTTTAAGCCAGGACAGTTTCAGCTACAACATCCTGGAGTATGAAACTTTCAACCTTCCAACAGAGTAAGTCAGCAATTTCAGTTCACTGGTTTCAATCAAAACAGAAGTGAAGAACCAATTTTTATTACAACTTGATCCCTGTCACTTTTTTATTATTTCAAAATTATTCAATTGAAAAGACAGCACACCCAGACAACTATGACTTTTTAAGTTTAAAAACAATCTAAATTGAAAAGTAAATGCAGGTATTTCCCTTAACGTTGTTCCATATACAAACACAGACTCATACAATAAAAACAGGATAATATGTACTGAAGAGGAAAGCAAAACAGAATAGTAGACAACACCTGGGAGAAAAAATGCAATATGAAACAAACAAAATTCACTTCAAAAATCTCACAGATATGTTTTCTTTTCAATTGGATTTTAACAGGGGGAAAAAAAAAAAAGTAGAACTTCAACTATCTGGCCCACATCCAAGATAACTATGTCAGCAGGTTCAAATGCTCCATTTATCCTGGAAGCAGTTCGGATTCTGTTCTGGTGAGATTAGATCATGCTTAGAGCTCACCTACAAGAAGTCTTTGTCCATGCAAGGAGAAAAAACTGTGAGTGTGCCTCACCTAAAGTAGCTCCCAGCTATTGCCCTAGTAGCTGACACAGGAAAGTAGAGCTGTCTCATAAGACCTAAAAAAAATAATAATGAAAAAGTGAATTTGTCTACGTGAACTAAACAAAATATCAGGTCACAGCAATCCTAGGAGAAGGATCACACAGAAAACCACACTCTCCTCCCTGCCAGAATCTTGTCTTAAATGCCTCCGAGGTAAATTATTCAATACTACTTATTTTAATATTGTAAGGAAAACTCATTTTCCATTAGCAAGCACTGTCTTGCTCTTTTCCTGGCTGTTGGCCACCACCGAGGCTAAAGTCCACCATTTCAGAATTAGAAATCTTGTAAAGAGTCATTAAAGCTTATTTCCTTAGTTTTCCTATTAAAAGATATTTTACTACCTTAGGATTGACTATATGGTGGCTGACCACCAGAAAAGAAAGCATTACATATGACTGCTGCATGGCACAGCTGAGCTGGAACAAAAAAAAAAAAAAAAAAAAAAAAAAAAA
>VXAV01002071.1:163175-204366 GCA_013399715.1 Alectura lathami | reverse complement strand
CTGTGTCCAGGCCTGGGGCCCCCAGGACAGAGGGGATGTGGAGCTGTTGGAGCGGGTCCAGAGGAGGGCCACCAAAATGATCAGAGGGCTGGAGCACCTCTCCTATGAGGAAAGGTTGAGGGAGTTGGGATTGTTCAGCTTGGAAAAGAGAAGGCTCCGGGGAGACTTCACTGCGGCCTTCCAATACTTAAAGAGAGCTTACAGGCAGGAGGGGGACCGACTTTTTACATGGGTGGAGAATGGTAGGACAAGGGGGAATGGGCTAAAAGTGAAAGAGGGGAGGTTTAGGTTGGACATCAGGAAGAAATTCTTCCCTGAGAGAGTGGTGAGGTGCTGGAACAGGCTGCCCAGAGAAGTTGTGGATGTGCTCAAGGCCAGGCTGGATGGGTTCCTGGGCAGTTTGATCCAGTGAGCTAGTGGCTGGCAGCCCTGTCCACGGCAGGGGGGTTGGAACTAAATGATCTTTGAGGTCCCTTCCAACCCAAGCCATTCTATGATTCTATGATATACTTTTTTCCTTAAATTGTTTAGTTTACAGTACACATGCATTTGTTTTCCAGAAAGAGACAAATCATTTTATCCATCAAATTAAAGATAGTCCTTGCCACCTAACTGCAATAATAAGCTTTAAATTAATGTTTACCTTGGGTGTATAGTGTAACAAGATTGTAAATTCCATACCAGACCAAACAAGTAAGGTGGGTGACTTTTTTATGCTGTATATTTCTGAGCATTAATGTATCATTTACATTCTAAAGAAAAGAAATTTTGATTTTACAGAGGTCACTAAGCATTAATGCAATGAGTTGGGTAGTTTAGATTGCTTCCCAGGAGGAGAGAAGGTTAAATGTTACATCTTGATAAATATTTAAAATCTTTAACCTTTTCAGTGTGGAGCCAACTGATTTGAACTCCTCTCTTCTGTTACTCACATAGAAAAGTTTTGGCTTGCTTAAAATTTATACTTACGATCTATAAATCCTGAAATGTTGTACAGGACTGATTTTTAATGTGGTAATTTATGATAACACTTTGAACCTTCATTTGTTGCATTATCAACATCCTTGGTTCCCAGCAAAAAGAAGACTTGTCTCTTTTCTCTTTTAATTCAAGATAAAGCTCAAGTAATAACCAATGTAGCTGTTGAAGGGGAGAAGTTAACTTCTCACTGGTAAATGCGTTCTAGGAGCTTCAGTATACATTGATTAGTTGACATCCGTTATTCCCCTCATACACTGTCAAACACAGGGCTAGTCCATATGCATGAAGTTTTTGGCAGAAAAGCAAACTTTGTAGAGCATCAGGTTTCTTCTTCTGTCAGATGAATTCTCCTTCAGAGAGGAAGGAGAAATTATCATCCCAAATGTATGTAATGAACCCATAAAACAAGCTAGGAGAATATTTGGTCAAAGAGAAAAGCTGTCTGCTGCAGCTGATTTGCACCACAGAGAGACTTGACTATATTATATCTGGTATTGATGCTAATGTACTCCAGGGGCACAGGTTCGGTATTTGCTCAGTAAGTCTTAGATTTTTTGAGTTATATTTTTCCTGATCTTTGTATCTCAAACATACTTATTCCAAACTGAGAATTTCAGAATGTGTTATCTAGATTTTTTTTTTAATGTTAAAGTCTAAAATTTACTGTTCTATTCCTTTAATATTGTGTAGATTTTCAAGTTAACTGCCAAAAAACCTGTAGCTCTGTGAGGTATTTGAGAGTGACACCTATTGAAACCAGTGGGTGACCACTTCTGGGCACCGTGCTGAAAAGCGAGGAGATATTTGTAGAGGAAGGCATCCCTTCAGCAATAACACAAACATTGTCTGTCCCTTAGAACATGTTATGCTATGTTATGCAAAATATATGAAGGTATCCCCATGAAGTTTCCAAAATCAAGCAAAGTTGGCGTAGGTAATACTTTGCTCTATTACAGATGCTTTACAAAATACAGCTAGCTGCATAACTACTACTTTGAAAAAATTTTTTTTTTGCTCTTCTCCCAAAGTGGCACAAAAATATACTGTCATATGAAATGAATATATGAAAGATTATGGATAAAGATACGTACAATATGTATAATGTTATAATAATATAAATGTAATGTATTGATCTTAAACATTGATCAACGATAAATGGTTAAGATTTGAAATACAGATATTGTTATTGAATTCTGTGGAATAATGACTCCCTGCAAATTTCCAAATACTGAGTTCCATAAATATCTGCTTACAGCAGAAGCTGAAGATAAAGGTGAGGAACCATCCTTCTTTGGCTGAAACATGATGAGCCATGCCTTTGGCATAAGCTTAATAGGAACTATAACACTTGTGAATTACCTTTAAAATCTGTCATAAGTGAAGATTATTGAGTTTTAATATTTTTATTCTTACTATGACTTAAATTTTTGTTCTGGAAGTATATTCTGGAAGCAGCTTGTAAGAAAAAGGCTTAGAAAAAAGTTTCATATATCAAGGAAATTCAAGACAGTCGCTAATTAGTAGTAATTAAAATAGTTTAAGCTTCTTTGGTAAATAGGTACTGTTATTATACATTTCCTTCTTGTGCATCACTTTTATTTTTTCTTGTTGTTAAAATTCATGCTTCTAATTAAAAACAAAATCAAAATTATGCTTCAAAAAGAAAAAAAATGCATACAACCATTCTGGTTGCGACAATTTGAGTCAGCAACAATATGCTCTATGTTATACCTTGATAGAGGCCAGGAGCCAGAAACTGCAAGAAACAGAAACACAAATTGAGTCATGGGAGAGGGCTGAAGTAAGTGGTTTAAGAACCCTTTAGTTTCCAAAAAAATTAAGGCTGCTCCTAATTTCCTGAGTGGAATCACTGCAATTGGTAAATGGATAGAAGAGCTGGCTTGTTAAATTCAGAGTGATTTGCAGATGGATAGCAGATCTGGCCTGATCTTAAACACATCATGGAGGAAATAATAGAAAAAATAGAAAAAAAAAAAAAAAAAACTAAGTCAATGGCAACTTACAGCTACCAAAACAAAAATGTTTTTTTTTCCAGGGAATAGAGACATAAGGCAAGCTTCCAAAACTGCCCTTCCAACTCTGTCCTGCTGAGAACTTGTGGACCTAGAGTTACCTTTATTTAAACAGCTAGAGAAATGTACCTTCTCCTGTCTTTAACAGGCACAGCAGCAGTGTCCCCTAGTCATTTACACTAATCCCAATTTTGCAATTCCTTTAAAAAAAAATAATTTCACATTAAAGAATAAATAAATATATTTTAAAAAATTCAATTGACTCTCTAATTATAGTAATGGAAACTGGAGGGAGTCTTGTTAAATTATTATTTAGGTGAATTATACAAGGTAGATTTTAACAGATGAAAACCTTACACAGTCAAAATTACTATCTGATCAGCAATACTGGAATAAACACACAAAAAAACCTTCCCTTTCCACCCCCCTACCCCCCAAAAAAAAAAAACCACCAAACAACTTCATGTGCACAAAAGTAAAATATTATGCCATTGTATAGAGACTGCCAGAAATACCTCTGCAAATCTATACATGCTTTTACATTACTTGCTCTAACCTAAATTCATGATTTTTAATAAAATGATTTTTGAAGTTCTGCTTGTGGTCAGCAACTGGTAGAGCTTCACTCAGCTGATCCTAAAGGACAAACAGAATAAACCAGAGTTGGCAGTGTGACTAGTTCCAGGAAGCAGTTTCAGTTTCATTCCAAATTATTTTTACCCACTCCCAGAAGTGAAAACTTCCTAATTGCTGGTAACTAACACCTAAGCATGAGGGTGTGGATAAGCCTCCAGCAGCAATCAGCTCAGGATCACTGGGGAAACAAAACCTCTCCCCTTCTTCCCTCTCCAAGTATTTTCCACAGAAACTGAAGCTTTTCTGTCTTTGTCTCTCTGGCTGTATGGTTATTCTCTCCTCCTAATTTTAATTCACCCTGCTTCAGATCTACTGAATAGAGACAAGCCTAACTTTAATCAACTTCTGATCACTTCCAGTATTTAGAGAACATATAAAGGATCAAGAAATCAGCTCTCAGCTCTGTGTTACTCAACTTCTCTAAAGGCAGTAGCAGGTAGAAGAAATCATGCCCCACGTACATAGTCACACTAGAGAGATCTGCTACATTTGACAACTCAAGATAATATTAGCAACTGGAAACGGGCAGTGTTAGCGATAATCTTTTAGCGTTGTGTCTATATGCAGCATTTGCATTTCATTTGCAAAACAATGTTTTGTAGATTTGTTTTTAAATGTACGCATACTGTGGATGTTTGTTAAAATATGCTCAAAATCCTGTATAATTTGTGTTGAATACAATTCTGCCTCCATAAGAACATGTGCATGCATGTTGTGAATTAATAAATATATTAAGTAATATTTAGCAAATTCAAATTAAATGTTGATTTGTAAAGTGTGTGGGAACAAAGTGCCATAAAGATCAAGATCTGCTGCCTTTATGAAATAATCCTTCAATAAAAATGTGGATTTACTGCTTCATGAGATCTAGATTTCATCAGTGCCTCCGTGCCACATAACAGCTGAACGTTTAACATCACTTGTTTGTGTAAAAAGATTTTGTCAAGCTTTTGAATTCACTTGACAGACTTATTGTCCAGCGATATATTTCTACACCTGAAATTGATTAGCAAAAATAGCTGAGATCTTTACAGAGATTATAGGTTCTATTATTTTTTGCCACCCTTCACACAAACTAGTTCAACGTTTTCAGCCAGACCTTATCTAGCAGGTAGAATATAGTCTAAAAAAGTCTCTCTCCCTAAATCTTTCTTCACCCTTCAAAGTTAAGAAATCTGAACAGTTTGTATCTCACTATACAGCCCTCTTCCAGCTCAGTTTAACCTCCCTGTTATCACAACACTATCCATCGCTCATTACCAAGAGCTTCACCCTGACAATTTCTGGCTTGGTGGCCCACTGCAGACCACCACTCCAGCAGTGCTCAAACTGCTCTTCTCTGAATTGTCACTCGAGACCCCTTTCAGCACATCTTTTCCCTTCTTTGGTCTGTGTCTTAGAACACGCATGCACATTTGATACACAGCGCAATACTTCTTTCCTTGCAGGCCTTTTTTTTTTTTTTTTTTAAACAGGGTTTGTCTATGTTGAACAAGCTCCCCAGTATGCCTGTCACAAATTACTCCATAAAACCAAATCTTCTGTACTTTCTACAACATAAACTCGATTTGACTGACCTGTTATCATTCTCTGTCTCTCCTTTGAGCTTGTCATAAAAGAACAAACTTCTGATTTGTTGTCCTGGACCAGGGTAATCCCTCTTACTTGCAGAATCTTATCATCCTTGTCCCACAGATCCTCTTTTAAAGCCATACTCTGCAGTGAGCAAGCTTAAGAACAGGGGTGTAATTTCCAAGCTGAACCAAGGGATGGTGCTCCAGCAGAAGATCAAACAAAAACAAGGATTTATGAAGCAGCATTATCACTGTACCTGGTTTTAACCATCTGCTACTTCCTTCTGCTTTATCACACCTGACATATGAACGAAAGAAAAAAAACGGTAACACAGAAATGAGAGAAAATTAGAAGGAACTCTGGTCACAACCCCCTACTCTCCCATGCAGTATAGAATTCTATTAAAGTTACACCAGCATATTATTGATATCACCTTTGTATTTAGGCAATCTCTGTAGGAACATGGGTTTCATACTAATAATTTTCAAATTTGTGAAATTTCTTTCTTATTAAGAAAGAGAGAAGCAAGAAATTTAATATACAGGCAGTATTTGCAAAATGTGTGTATATGCATTTATTAGAAATCTTTTATTGACTAAAAAAAAAACAAACAAAAATAAAAACAGGTGCCCATATTTAAGGCATATTAAAAGATTTCCTAAGGACAAAACTTCACACCACAAGCTAGTCTGGCCTCCTTCTGCAATGTCTGTGCAGACACACGATGAGCTCTGTTCCCACGTTGTGATTGAAAAGGACAATGGTTCAATGTGCGGTTGAAATGACACACCTAGTTTAGAGGTTCCACAGATGGAGTCAAGACTCAAGTCAGACTTTTAATAGAATCTCATGGAAAGAAAACCCCATTTTAAAAGACTGCAAGAAGAAACTCCTCTTCCTTTCAGAAATTGTTAAGCACAAGACAAGAGTACCACCCCCACATGTATTTCTAGATCTTAAAAGCATCAAAATAAGCTTATGCGTTAGCCTCCAAATCTTGCAACAGAAGAACTTTAAAGTAAAATTCTTGTCTTTCATTTACTTGAATCAAATAATATTTCAAAGAGCCACAGCTTATTTAAATTTAGCTTCTGCCACACACAATTCTGTAACATATTCCTAAGTCCATTAATGTGATGGGAGAGAATCTACAGGATATCCAGAAGAAAGAGAAACAAGCAGCACTTAAAATGAACCCTGAAAATCTGCACACAGGCAGGAGAAATGGAAAAACAGGTAAATTTCTCTGTACCTCTATGTTCATTTTTGTTTTCTTTTGTTTTTTAATAGGATGAACATTACCTTATATATTGCTTTTTCCTCCCATAGGAGACTAGCCTGGGCTGATGAGCCATTACCACGCAAGGTGTGGGAGAGGCAGCAGCAGCCCTGCCCCCAACCCCAGAACCCAGCTCACAGATCCCACCCCAGCTTCAAGGTCTCTGTGTCACACAAGATTGACTTAGAAAGTTTAAAAATTCTGGAATGCATGAAAATATAATTGCTTGGCAAGCAGGAGAAAACAGTATCACCTAGATGATCTTTGAGGTCCCTTCCAACCCAAGCCATTCTATGATTCTATGAAAAACGACCCCTCCTGACAGTAAACACTGTCCACACCACACTGTCTGAACCAGTTTCCTGCTTCTTGTCCTGCTTTGATTAAACACTGCAGCCACTAAATCAGGTGAGAAAAATCAGAGTAAGACAACACTGCTTGCTTAAGCCAATTAAACAAACCTAACTTTCCCTAGCTGAGGATACAGCCTCTATAATTTTATGACCCTTAAATATCAGACAAGTAACTTACATGCACATACTTATCACTCCCTTTGTAACCCATGACCTCATACTGCTTTATGAAATCCAGGTTTTTATATTACTTTGGTACCACCACTAACAATGAGAAGTCTGATCACTGTTTCCCTTTCTGCTTAAAAGCCCGTTTACACAGGTAGTCCTTCTGAGTAGAAAAATCATTTATCTGGTAAAACTATTAATTTATTTTCATCCTTACTCTACCTGTGAAAGGCATGGTGTGAATCATATGTACAAACAGAGATCATTTCCAGCATTCACAGCTGGTATTGTGCTGCTTGAACCACACCCCCATGGGGTAGAGCTGGCTCCCAGCGTGCTGTTATAAAATGAAGCAGCATAATGTTAGTGAAAGTAGTTACTGGGAAACACTAAATATTTTGTATTTCAGTGATCTGAAGAACAGGGCAGTTTTTGAATACTACAGCCTGCTGTGGCTTGCTCTTTATCACTCTTTAAAATTATAATTACTGCCTATCAGAATAGAAATTTGGAGGAGCCTAGGGTCTCTATAATCTCTTCTTTTGAAGTACTTTACGCAGGACTTTGCAGCACTATGCATTTGATATTTTCTAAGTCAGGTGTTTGAATCAGTAGCTTTGCCTTTAGATCACTCAGTATTTAAATTATTAAATGGGTATGTTAAGGGGCTATAGGCGGCTTTGCCTGCTCCTAGCACAGGCCACTAGTAAAATCCTGAAACTGAGGCAGGGTGATCTTTACAAGTAACCTTGGTATTTCACAACATGTCAGTTTCTCCAGTTTAGAGCCACACATCAGCATCCAGAAGTAGAACTGGGAAGCTATCACTCTGAAGTTTCGTGGACAAAATACGTCTTTTATTTCCTACAGCATAAACATGGCAGGGCGACTCACCTTCCCACCACCAGCTTGTCCCACTATTACACTTTACCTGTCTTTAAAAAAAAACCAACACCATGTCCCCCCCGCTGCTTTCAATAGCAGCTCTGGTGACCCCAGTACAGCTGGTTGCCTTTCAGTATATGACGCACTCTGGCACAAGCCCCAGGACTTGCCAGAAAAGGACACTGAGAAGGAGGTGAGCCTTTAAGGCAGCAAGAGATGAAGAGCCCACACACAGAGGGTCACGATATGGCTAAGGAAAGAAACCTGGAGTCTCTACAGCTCACTGAATGGTTGAACCTGACAAAATAAGTAGAACCAGGGCTTAAATAAAAAGGTTATATTTGGGAGAAATTTTGTATTGGTTCTTAGATACAAGATACTTGTTCCTTGCGGCCAACAACTTATCAGACGTGAATTATTAGAGGGAGCAAATTACACCTTTGTCTCTTTCATATCTGAGATTGTTTCTTTCCCCCTTACTTCAGTCCCCTCTTTCTGTGTTGGGTTATTTATTTGCCTTTATTTCCTATGGATTTCCATCCAACATTGCCTGGTTTCTCAGTTTTAGTATACTCAGTGTTTCACAACTCTGAACAAAGTTTTAAATGCACAAATCTGGTGATTTTTTTTTGAGAAGGTCAGCTTTTAGTTTACAGGAAAAAGGAAAAATACTCGTAACTATAGAGAGAAGCAGGAAATACATCCCCTAAAAAGCTCAAAAATTCCATTAGAAGGAACAGAAAGTTTCTTAAACATTCTATAAGTTATTGGCTCAATTTTGAGACCCTTATTTATTTTTGAATGTTTGCCAATAGCTATATTTTGTCCGTATAGTTTTCTGGCTCATTTCTACCTCACCAACTCCATTCCAGAAAGAAAATTAAAAGCAGTAAAACTCAAGTTGTTTGCATTTTCTTTCCTGTCCTGCCTTCTTTTCTATTATCCAGATCTGACTGCTTCAAATATAAGCTCATGCAGTACTTTTGCACACTCTCTAGAAGATAACATAAGCCACAAATAATTTTCACAGAATCACAGAATTGTAGGGTTTGGAAGGGACCTCAGGAGATCTTCTAGTCCAACCCCCCTGCTAAAGCAGGTTCCCTACAGCAGGTTGCACAGGAAGGCATCCAGGCAAGTCCTCAATATCTCCAGAGAAGGAGACTCCACAACCTCTCTGGGCAGTGTATTCCAGTGCTCCAATACCCTCACAGTAAAGAATCTTTTACTTAGATTTGCATGGAACCTCCTGTGTTCCAGTTTTTACCCATTACCCCTCATCCTGTCACTGGGCACCACTGAAAAGAGCCTGGCCTCATCCATTCGGCTCCCGCATTTCAGATATTTATATACATTTATTAAATCCCCTCTTAGTCTCCTCTTCTCCAGGTTGAAGAGCCCCAGTTCTCCCAGCCTTTCCTCATATGGAAGATGTTCCAGACCCCAAATCATCTCTGTGGCCCTGTGCTGGACTCTCCCTAGAAGATCCCTGTCTTTCTTGTACTGAGGATCCCAGAACTGAACACAGTGTTCCAGATGCAGCCTCACCAGGGCAGAGTAGAGGGGGAGGATCATCTCCCTTGACCAGCTGGCCACACTCTTTTTAATGCACTCCAGGATCCCACTAGCCTTCTTGGCCACAAGGGCACACTGCTGGCTCATGGCCAACCTGTTCTCCACCAGGCCACCCAGGTCCTTTTCCTCAGAGCTCCTTTCCAGCTGGTCAACCCCTAGTCTGAACTGGTGCATGTGGTTGCTCCTCCCTAGGTGCAGAAATCTACACTTGCCCTTGCTGAACCTCATCAGGTTCCTCTGTGCCCAGGTCTCAGCCTGTCCAGGTCTTGCTGAATGGCAGCACAGCCTTTGGGGGTGTCAGCCATGCCTCTCAGTTTTGTATCATCAGCAAACTTGCTGAGGGTGGACTCTACCCCTACATCAAGGTCATTGATGAAGATGTTGAACAAGACCAGAACCAGCACTGACCCCTGAGGAACACCACTAGTCACGGGCCTCCAGCTAGATTCCATGCCAGAGATCACAACCCTCTGGGCTCTGCCAGTCAGGCAGCACTCAATCCACCTTACCATGCACTCATCTATCCCATACCTTCTAACCTTTGCTACAAGGATGTTGTGAGAGACAGTGTCAAAAGCCTTGCTGAAGTCAAGGTAGATAACATCCACTGCCCTCCCCACATCTACCCAGCTGGTGATGGCTTAGAAGGCTACCAGATTGGTCAAGCATGATTTCCCCCTAGTGAACCTATGCTGACTACTCCTAATAACCTTCTTTTCTTCCAACTGTTTGGAGATGTTCTCAAGAATAAGTTGCTCCACCACCTTTCCAGGGACAGAGTTGAGGCTGACTGGCCTGTAGTTGCCTGGATCCTTCTTCTTGCACTTTTTGAAGACCGGGATGACATTGGCTATCCTCCAATCTTAAGGCACCTCTCCCATTTTCCAAGACCTTTCAAATATTATAGCAAGAGGCATAGCTAACAATTCCGCCAGCTGCTTCCGCACCCATGGATGCATCCCATCAGGGCCCATGGATATATGAGGGCTGATAGACTCTCTCTGAGCCTTTCTACCTCAACCAAGGGAAAGTCATCCCCTCTACAGAACCTCTCTCCTACCTCAAGTGTCTGGGATTCCCAAGCGGCAGTTCTAGGCATAAAAATGAAAGCAAAGAAAGCATTCAGTACCTCCGCCATCTCAACATCCCCTGTTACAAGAGTGCCCACTTCATTCAACAGTGGGCCCACATTTTCCCTGGTATTCCTCTTGCTGCTGATATAACTGAAAAACCCTTTTTTGTTACTCTGGCTAAGGAGGTCAAGGATAAGTTCTAAGCAGGCCTTAGCCTTCCTGGTGGCATCCCTGCAGGTCCTGACAGAATTCCTATACTCCTCCCAGATGGCTAGGCCTCTTTTCCACATGTCATAGGCCTTCTTCTTCCCTTTGAGTTTTTCCATGAGCTGTTTGCTCACCCATGCAGGTCTCCCACAACCTTTGCCTGATTTCTTACTCTTAGGGATGCACCAGTCTTGGGCTTGGAAGAAGCAGCATTTGAATGTTAGCCAACTCTCTTGGGCCCCATTACCTTCTAGCATTCTCTAGCCCAGGGGATACCTCCCAGCAGGTCTTCAAAGAGGACGCATTTGACTTTTCTGAAGTCCAGGGTTGCAATCCTGGATAGCAACAGGGTTGCAATTTTGCTTGCCTGCCTCTAGTTTCTTCCAAAAGCAAGGGAAGGAAAAAAAAAAAAAAGAAAAAAGGAGGGGACCTGACAATCAGCATAAATGTTCTGCTCTTTCTGTGAAGGGAACACATCCTCTCAGGGATGTTCATTTCACTGGTGAAACTGGTGAGCAGGCAACAACTTCAGCCCAGGATAGCCACAACAGCTGGATTTCCTCTGTCACATTTCATTTTATGACCTTTACAGAACATAGATTTGTGAGTATTACAGTAACTAAATTTCAGGTATTAAAATTATAGTTTGTTTGTTTTGCTTTTGCCCCTATACACAAGGGGAAAAGGAGAAACCACTGATAGTGCTTGTTCAAGGCACTGGACACCCTCTCAGTATATCAGAGCTGTTAATAGCCGTTCTTAAAACTATACTTACTATGCAGATGGATTTTCACAGCAGAATATAAGTCTATTAATGAAGACTATTTTTGTTTTAAGCAGTTACTGTCAGCTGAGAAGCTTCTGAAATTACAGATGACAACAATTATGCATTTTTATTCCTAACATACTACGTTGGTTGTATGCTGTTTTGACAGCCATAAAGCATAGACTCAGGTTTCATAATTTCTTTGTAATCACTGACCATTGAAGTCATGATAGCTGTACCCAAAACAAAGTCTATTCTTACACGTACTGTGTGCAAAATTCTGCAAGTTCTCTCTTTTGATGCAGTTGGGGAGAAGGGTATTTCTCCACCTTTGGGCAGGATGACTAGTGCATTCAGAAGAGATAAGTTCAGGTCTATACAAATTATGTCACCTCTGTAAGGAGTCAGGGAGTCAGCCCTGTAACATCATTGTGCTACTTCAAAGCACAAATCAATTCCACAAAACAATTGCAGAGTCTTCAGGCTAAAAAGTACTGATTGCTTTTCTTTCAGCTCATTCTCTACTTATGCCTATGTACTTCTGTGCAGAACATGGTCATCTGTGTTTGGAGCTCCTTCCCCTTTCTTTTATTACCTACCTCTATAGCACCTGGATCATTCTTGGTGCCATATAAATGAGATAATAATGCATAATATTCATTTTCTTTGATGGAAGGCATGATTCATCCCTCTCATGCTAGGTGCAGTAATTAAGCTGAAATTATGTGGCTTTGGTCAAGTAAATTCTATCAGAGAAAGCCGATTAGTTCAACATATATTTGTGGGAACAACACTTTTAACCATAGCTTTTTAGAAGCATAAACTATGATGTTATAATAGACAGAAACAATTCAATATTGATTGTGTGGGCTACTATTAAAAAATAAAATCAAAATAATCCAAAGGCCATTTTACATTGTTACATGTTATACTCCTATATTCCTGTTGTTTTGCATGCTTAAAAGTTCTTGTTCCTGTATCTGTCAGTAGCTATTGTTCCTTCAGTAAGTATGATGACATATGTTAAATAATAACTGATTGTCAACAATATGTATGGAATTCACATATATTCTCTCTTGCAATTCAATAAACTCTTGGTGTTATGCATGTGTTTTCAGTAACAGCAAAACTGATGAAAGAATCAGAATCCCAACCCAAATCATGTGGTTTTTTTTTTTTTTTTTTCCAACCAAACCCAATAATGACTTGGGTTGGAAGGGACCTCAGAGATCATCTAGTTCCACCCCCCCTGCCATGGACAGGGCTGCCAGCCACTAGCTCACTAGATCAAGCTGCCCAGGAACCCATCCAGCCTGGCCTTCAACACAGCCAGGGATGGGGCAGCCACAGCTTCTTCTGGGCAGCCTGTGCCAGTGCCTCACCACTCTCTCAGGGAAGAATTTCTTCCTGATGTCCAACCTAAACCTCCCCTCTTTCACTTTTAGCCCATTCCCCCTTGTCCTACCATTGTCCACCAGTGTAAAATGTCGGTCCCCCTCCTGCCTGTAAGCTCTCTTTAAGTATTGGAAGGCCGCAGTGAGATCTTCCCGGCACCTTCTCTTTTCCAAGCTGAACAATCCCAACTCCCTCAACCTTTCCTCATAGGAGAGATGCTCCAGCCCTCTGATCATTTTGGTGGCCCTCCTCTGGACCCACTCCAACTCCACATCCCCTCTGTACTGGGGGCACAAGAAACAGAGTAAAAAACTTTCATATGGTGAAAATTAGCTACAGTTTGTTGAGTGGAGTACAGCAGTGCAGCTACAGAGCCACAGTAAATAAAATCAGAACCGGGGTGCACACATTTTGAAAATATATTTTTCTGTCTAATCTTCATAAACTCTCTCACAGGTAATACAGTCATAGCTGAAATTTTCTCCAAATTCAGACCAGCTTCAGTTAAAATTAGTTTCTATTCTTTACCACATTCCGATTTTTAGTTCTGCAATCAACTGACGAATGATTTCAGAACTATGCCATTACCTTTTTCAAAACATTTAATTTAGATGCGGCCACTTTGATTATTTTTGTAACGAGTATCAAAGAGCTGAAAAGAACCTTAAGAAGTCATCCCATTTATGCCCTGAAACTGGTATATAAGGTCAAGTATAACTATACTTTCCCTGCATGGTGTTTGTCTAACCTATATTTAAAATTCTGCAGTGAAGGGCATTTCACAACCTCCACATGTACCCCTTTTTTGTTCCTTAAATATGCATATAATTAACACACACTTAATCTAAATCAGTTTTTCCTTAAAGTTAAGGAAATTATTCACTTTTTTATAGCCTTTTAATTCTTAGAAAATAATGGAACTTCCTCTATACTCTCTTTTTCTTTGTTAAACAAATACAATACCTTAACTCTTACTTTTCAAGCAATTTATTAAACTTGCATATATTCTGTACCATGTTATATGTGTTGAGTATCAGCCCTGAAACAATAATACCATAACATGCTTTGAAATTGCAGAAGCAAAATATTTTTTTTTTTTTACAATATACCAGGAAATATTTTATGGTTCATTCAAAAACCTGCAAATAGTTGCTGTTTCTGAGTTTATATGTTCCAATGAAAAACAAACAGAAGAAAATCACCAACATGTTCTGTTGCTGACATAAAAATGGCCAAACATATTCTCAGATACAGATTACTTCCTAAAACTGAGTATAATTTGTGGCAAACACATTAAAAATCCAGCCTTGCATCAGGTAATAATTTATTCAGATTCATGTGTTGTTATAACCTTTCATAACCACAGTCCTCCAGATTCAGCAGTCCTAGATCCCATAGCAGTTTCTAAAGGAAGTTACCTTTTCCTCCTTACTGGAGTCTTACAAAAGACAATATTACTTCAAAAGTTTTGTTGGAATGCCCTCAGATCCAAATTCAGTCATTTCTCTCAGAAAAATGAAGGTGCTCGATTAATACAAGAGCCTGCCTCTGACCAGTTTTCTTTCACAAACCATACATAGTCGTATGGCTGACAAATTTTCACCAATACAAATGCCAGCACTACCCCAGACTTTTGGCGCATTATGCCATGCCATATTTTCTTGCTTTTATATAGAGATCCTCTTTCTTTGCGGTTCACATCTCTCTACAATAGCAAAACAGAGGAGCTGGAGAGTTTTAGACCAATTGGACTAGTTTCTACATACATACAGAGAAATTCTGGAAAACTTAATAAAAAGTATTTGCAAGTATTTAGACAATAAAAAGGAGGTTAACAGCTGCCAGCATTTTTATCCAGAACAAATATTGAATCAGTTCGGTGTCCTTTCAAGACATAATAGAGAGAAGGAGTAAGTGTCATATACCTTGTTTTTAGCAAAACTTTGGACACAGTTTTGCATGGCATTCTCATTAAGAAGATTTAGAAATATGGTACAAGTGAAGCTACCATTTGAAAGATGCAAAATTAGCTAGGTAAATGTGACCAAGTCAAGAGCAGTTGTAGGTAATATAGAGTTTAAAATAATTTGACAGATTTTATGAATTTAAAAATAAGACATAATTCCAAAGTGACAATTTGCTGGGTATAGGCAAGAAAGATGAGCTATACGAGTGGAAGCACCTGACCGGGGAGCCGTGCTGCAGGAAAGGGTCTCAGAGCTGCTACGCATTCATAAAATGAAAGGGAGTCAACACTGCCACACAGGCTGGTTCAGGATGCATTGGAAAAAGCAGAGCCTGCAAGACGCACAGCCTGGGATTCCTCCCACCTAACCTAATAAATAGTTGGTTGCCTATGCTATTCACGCTGCTTCTCATCATTTTGAAGACACTAAAGAGATATATATGATGAGTCCTTTCTTTTTTTAACTGTAGCTTACAGTTCCAGTGGGGTGATTCTCTCTCCAAAGGAAGAAAACCAAGTCCTGCAGTTGCTTGAAAATTTATCACTTGTGTGAGCAACTGGAAATCCTGCAGCATTTATTCACCCATCTTGCTTCTTATCATCACTAAAAAGGGTGGAGTAAAAAAAAAAAAAATGATCAGAGTGTTAATAAAGTTACTATGTGTTTGTCTAAAGTGACCATAAAATGTGATTAAGGAGATTAAGCCCCAGGTATGGATAAATTTAAGTCAAAATGGATGCTCTGTTTGTCATTCAAATTACGTGAGTAAGGTAAGAAGGAAAGCTTGCAGCTAGTGTAAGTTTATGTGGAAAAAAGGCTAAAATTCAAGTTTTTCTTGGGAAGATTATGTAGTTCCTTTGACCTATTAAGTGAACACAGCACTGAAACATTTAATTTAGGTCAGACTCTTAGGTCATTTTTTCTTCCTCTCATTTGCCATATTTTAGTCATCTTCCTTTTAAATTTGATCTTCTCAAGCAGGTCAGATGGAGTATATCTGTAGCAATGAAGTTCTTGTAGGCTGATCCAAATTGACCTTAAATCAACAAGTCTGAGTAACTGCCTGTACAATCCTTTAAGTCTCTATTTTGGGGCCAGCTCCACTGAAACTGGTGCAGAAAGCTAGAAGCTGGAACTCCAAGCTCTACAGTTTGTGCTTCTATTCTCACCCACTCTGGGGAGGCTTCCTCTGGGGAAGAAAGAGGCATCCCCTCTTTGCTGTGCTCAGGAAGGAAAGCCTGTGCATTGGATGGTTTGCCAAAGGCTGCTGCTGAGCTGTGCTCCATGTCTGCTGCAAAAGAAGAGCTCTGACTCAGCTTCCCTCTTTATGCTCTTCTTGCTACTCGATTTATTGTTGTGTGACTTGAACTTGGCTCTCAGCTAAGGCAAAGACAAGATATACTTTTAGAGGTGAGGCTCAAATACACACAACCCTTAAAATAATCATATCTGAAGAGTGGGATTCAGCACAGATGTGAAGGTGGAACAACTTCTGATTTCATATCCACTGAGCTGGAATGGCCAGTGTGTCACTATTTGCCAACAAACATGAAAAAGCCCTTGCCCCAGGCACCTTGGCCTGTTGGAATAAGGCACCTGAATCTTGCTACATCCACTCATCCTAACTCACCTGTACAGCTTACATGGATTTTTGAATAAATTTCCAAGGACCAGTGGGCTCCTTGCTGAATATTACCAACACACACTCAGAAGAGTTTTCCTTTACTTTTCTTTTAATGACATCCTGGTTTTCCCAGATATGCAGTTGAAATTGGCTCCTATTGTATGGCATGACTTTACCACCATTTTTTTTTCACACTAATATCTTACTCTTAAAGCAAATACTAGCAAACACTGTTGAATTCATGGTATCAGTAATCTTCAACCTTAGTAAAGCATAAGAACTTAGTTCTTAGTCAAGATATTTTCAAAAAATTCCAGACCAAAACTCAACCTTAGCACAGACAGTGGACAGTGGTAGAATATGATCCCATTCACAGATACTCCATTCCTTGGAAGTCACAAACTGTCAGGTCATGTAATTTGGCTAAATAATTATTTAAGAGGGACTTGGTCTGAAATACAAATGATAGTCAGCAGCTCTGCAGTTATTTTCAGCTGCTGAAAAATTTTACTGTGAATGGCAGTTGTCTTACTCTGCCTCATTAGAATGAAGTCCCTGGACAGAAAAAAAATGAAAGTAAAAACAAAATTTAAAAAATATATTGTATTATTTCCTCTGGAAACCTCTGGAATTTTAATGTTTGTTGATGTTATATATCTAATTGAACAGAATTTGGTGATGGAAAAGATGCAATATTTTGTAAACCATGTTGACATTTTGCAGTTGGTGAGGAAAATACCTTCAATAAAACAGGATTTGAGCACTGGAAATCAATAGAGTAAAGAATGTGAGCAGAATGAAAATTCTACATTGCAGAGAAGTACCTCTGATTTCTATTGGAACAGGAAGAGGTATCATTATTCTGAGCATGATATTGTTGTACTGCAACTTCATCCACCCTAGTCTCCTCAAGGTAGCCTTTGACTTTCTTTGAGTTTCTGCAGGTAAAAGATTTCCCTGAAAGGACCAAATGAGTGTCATAAAAGACCTCACAAATGCAGAGTAGAAACATTTTGCAGGTAAGAACAGAATACTGAAAAGAAGTAAAAACCGTCCATAAGCTGTTCCAATACTGAACAAAAATACAGAATCAATTTCTCAAAGCAAAAAGTAGATTTCTGTGCTATGACAGACAACCTCGCTGTCTCAGTAGGGCAGCTGGATACAGTCACACTACCAGGGCAAAAATACCACCTCAACACTTCTAGAATTCCTGAAAAAAGAAAGAATCGTGATATTTATTATATAGTCATATGTATTTGGTGATAATGGAGAAAGGATGACAATTTTGTAGCTGCTAACGTACTTCCTGGTGCCCAGTCTGTGAGCAACACTGAGAGCAGGAACTTCTGCCTTCTTTGCTGGATAAGGGCAGGGTGCCCCTGGGGCAACAGCTGGTGTTCTGGAGTAAAGAGTTGAAGAGAACAACAAAACATAAAAGAAAAAATATATTTGTCAAACTAAAATGAGACAGAAAAGGCATTCTACTATTTCCAGTGGCCCTAGGATGTAAAAATGGGTGACTCTCTGCCACAACAAAACACACAGGCAGCAAAAACCAGCTTGCAATCATGAACCGTAACCAGTAATGTTTCCTGTTAAAACTGCAGGAAAGAAGGATCAATGTAATCATTTTAGTATTTCATAGGGAAGTTATGAAGTTAATAAAAGAATCAGAAAAATACCAACAACTTTTTATCTATAAAATAGGCTACAGCCAGCACCATTTTGCTACTCTTCCGTGTCTTCTGTAAGAAATACCAAATAGAAATAATAGTCACCTTTCTCCTGCTACACTGTGCAAGAAGGAATCATTTTCCTTGGTATTTTACTATTCCTCACGATAGGTTTGCACTACTTTCAAAGGTGAGCTATGTTTGAGGTGTCAGAGTGGTTTCAATGAAGTAAATAACAGTCTAATAAAAGAATTCTTTCAGCTACTTAGACTAAATAAATAGAACTTTCCACAACACAGAGGTAATGTTGGTAAGGATAAACTAAAACTTGGACACAAAAATTGGTGAGATCTTCCTTTATTTCAAGCGTGCAAGAACTTGAATGTGAACTGTGATACTTCACTCACCTGAAAAAAAAAAAAAAAAAAAGGCCTTCTCAGTGAGATTGAATTGCCATTTAATCTGCTGGAATGGTTGGTTAGTGATCAAACGGTGGTATCATGAATTCAAATATGAAAAAACAGGAGGAGCACATATAATGAAATAGTGAACTAATCCTTTGTAAAGTGTCAATTTTTTCCACAAAGCTTTTGAAGAGCCTTTTCATTTGTAAATGGATTCCTCCAATGAAATACAACTTTTCACCTTTATGTGCATTCTGCCTGTGTTTATAGGCGCAAGCACAAAGCAGCATTAAGAACATTAATAACTTCAAGCTCTTATTTGGAGCAAAGCAACATATGTTTCAATGGACACTTAAGCATAGGTACTAAATTCTACAAGTTAAGAATGTGTCAGCATGTTTTGCTAAAGCAGAACCTATATGCATACCAAACTTCACATGCCTGAAGCCTTGATTCAGCCCATAAAGTACCTACCGATTTAATCTGGATCTAATTGAGCTGGAGCAACAGTAAGCTAAGACTACTTGTAATTATGCAGGAGCCAGAAAGGATACCCACAGACATTTCATTTCCAGATAGAGATTACAGGGATAGCTGNAAAAAAAAAAAAAAAAAAGGGGGTGGAGAACACAGAGAAGACTAACAAATGTGGAAATTCAGGCTACAGGTTTTGAACAAGCAATTTACATTAAACTTTTCTTTCTCCAGATAAAATACATATCTGAGCACACTTCTCATCTCTCAACAGTCCTTTGGTTACTCACTTCCAGCTTCCTCCACATGCATTAACAACTGCAGAAGCACAATTGACCTTTCCTCCACTGTGTTATATTCCTCCAGCCAGCCTCTGGGCCTCTCCAGAATGGTCTCACCTTTTCTGCAGACACCTAATGACAAGCCCCGTGTCCCACTAAGCCTTAAGAGCTTATTAACTCACCCAGAGGTATAAGACGTCTTTCTACAAGGGAAATACTCAAAACTGCCTGTTACAAGTTCCTTTCTTTCTTATGTAATTGATTGTGGCAATCAATGAGTCAGAGGTACAACAGGTGCGTGGGACCAGTCCTGACAGAGGCTGGCCATGCCAGTGACCTTGTGGTGATAATGGTCTTGAGAAAATGAATTTAGCAGTTAAATGTTGTTCATTGTAAATACAGTAGTTTGTAATGCTCAGTTACTAACGGTGGTTTTTGAACATAAGAAGGGCTATATGCTTTTCATTTCATTAGAATCCATCTAGTACCAAAATAAACAGTATTAAACCTTCCTTGTTGAAACTCTTTAAAGCTTTCACATAAGAGCCTCTGAAAGCAATCCACTGAAGCACAAGTCAAGTCCCAGTACCACATACTCTCCTCCACTTCTATTATCTTGCCAGCCTACATCAATGAGGAAACTGCAAGTTTGATACTAGTCATTTATAAAACACATACCACTCAGTAACACTTGACTGAGTCAGGTTCTACCAGTAATTTTTTTGCTAGTCCACATAGACTGCACTGACTGAAACAGTTCTGGATTTCTAGCAGCTCAGCTGAGAGTCAATTTGACCAAATTCTCAGCAGGGGTCTCATCAGAATTGGACTCTTTCTGCTAGATGTAGGATCAAAAGTGAATCTGTTAGAACATAATTCTGTAGGTTGAAAAGCTCTCTATTTTTCCACTAAAATTAAGCAAATATTGCATTATCCGCCACTGCAAATCATGGATCTTTGTGGCTTTTAAGAAGATTGGATAGATTCAAATCCACTAACAATGTGTCAGATAACATTCTTACCATATCCTTGTCCTTCAAGGGTCTATCAGGTGTCTCTTAGAGAATATTTTCTGAAGCCAAATTTACCTCAGGGATTATAGTTTTCTGTCAACACATTATATAATTTGTTTTCAGAGCTGTCCTGTTCAAGGGCAGAACCAGAGCATATGTTACAGCATACCTCCCCCATGTACCGCTTCTACCACGCCTTCCAGTTGGTGGCTTTCACACAGATTAATTTAGCAAGTGTATAGTAAAAAGCTAGATAAAATAAGATATTACTGGATTTGGGCCAAATAACTAGATATAGCACTGCTTTGTCCATATTCAGTAACTAACCTGACAATCAACCAATCAGATATATACTCTGGTCTAGAACGTATGAAGGCCAAACCTTCAAAAATTTTGGGTATGAAATTCTGCTCAAAAACCAGGAAACATGGGAGGGAACCTGCAACGGCCACACTGCACAGAGAGATCTTGGGGCTGCTAAAGGCCTTCCTGCTCCCTCCCACTTCACAGCTTGCTCTTTGCCCTTCGTAGTGCTAATGCATATCTACCCATAACATACCTTTGTGCAAAATTGAGGCCATTGCAATCAGATACATTTTGTCATTCAGCCCTGAACCACAGAAGCCACTGACAGCATTTCCAGAAATGATCATTATGGAAAACCAACATATTACCCATGTTTTCACCTGCCTATACCACTCCTGACAAACTTATTTTGCAAGCTTAAGATGACATCACCATTTTCTTACTGTAGTCTGAGCAACAAGACTTCTAACTTCCTACAGCCAGCTTCAGAGACAACATCTCTTTCAGAATACACACAAACAGAAGCAGTTTTTTTTTTGTTGTTAGAAAATCAGTATTTCTTCACAAATGAGATCACTGTACCCTGTTCATTTTGGCTCCTTTCTGTGGAAGCCTCAGGAGAGTACCTGTAAGCATTCCTCCTTTATAGAAACTTTGTAAGCCATTTAGGGGATTTTGTTTGCTTGTTTTAGAGGTTTTTTTGTTTGTTTGTTTTTTACTTTCAGGTTAATACTCTTAGCCACTGCATTTAATATTCAAATATTTCATTCAGAGACAGTAACAGGATAGCATAACCAGTTACAGCTGAGTGAATTCAAGTTAAACTTCTCCTTTTAAGTTCCTGTCACAAATCTTTGGAAGACTGAAGTAAACACAAAGCTTGCTTTCCATCCCTGTCCTTTGCTTTAAGATTTCATAGAATCCTAGAATGGCTTGGGTTGGAAGGGACCTCAGAGATCATCTAGTTCCAACCCCCCTGCCGTGGACAGGGCTGCCAGCCACTAGCTCACTGGATCAAACTGCCCAGGAACCCATCCAGCCTGGCCTTGAACACAGCCAGGGATGGGGCAGCCACAGCTTCTCTGGGCAGCCTGTTACAGTGCCTTACTGCTCTCTCAGGGAAGAGAGGCCTGGACACAGTGCTCCAGATGAGGCCTTAGAAGGGCAGAGTAGAGGGGGACAACCACCTCTTTGTTTCTGCTAGCCATCCCTCTTTTAATGCAGTCCAGGAACTGAAATTTTTTTGAGCATTGCTTAGTCCCAGTGTAAGAACATGTTTATAAATCACTGAGCAATTGTAATTATTAGGATTTTGTTTAGGCTTTTCTGTGAAGCAGTACTTCCTTTGAGATAACAGAATGCTCGAAAAGAATTTCATTCTCTGCAGCTCATTAGGTGCTGCAGAGGGATCCTGTCTCCCTGGTTTTCTTTAGCTTTGCATTTTGAACCATGAAGTGTGATGCAGGCTTAATTACCAGTTTGAAGTACCCTCTTCTTGCATTTCTTTCACAAAAGGAGAAAGGTTGGAGGACTGTTGTCCTTGCAGTCCCATGAGGAAAAAGAGAGCAATCTCTTGGTTAACCTTTTGAAAACAAAAGCTGAGTTTAAAGTACCTTAATAGTTCCCACCCCAACTCCCTGTAACCCAATGAATCTGAATTTCCTTTTACATGATAAGAAAAAACACTTTCAAATAACATCATATTTTATTTATTTCGCTGGTTAAAACAAATTAAGTCATACTTTAAATTTCAGGAAAAAAAAAAAAAAGACCATCTCTATTATCAACTAGGCAACTTAATCTAATTTCCACCAATATCTCATCTTCTTGCTCAGTATTTTTCAAAATCTTAAATAAGTTTATCAAGTAGGCCATTTCCATCCTCTCCTTCAGATCCTCAACAACCCATTGAAGCTCCTGCTGCTTCAGCACCTTCCTAGTTTGACTCTCTCACATATGCACATACGGTACCGCTCGTTACTAATTCTTTATTGCTAGCCCTGTTTTGGGTGAGTGTACTGGTGAGATGCTGTTGATGAAATCCAGATCTGAGCGGGTGTAAGGTACCTTTATTTCCTCCTCTCAGATCTCCTTACGAGCAATTGCAATCAGGATAAATTCATGAATAATTACTTGTATTTTCATAATGTTTATGCATGACATGAGAAAAATTGATTACAATAAAAGCATGCCAACTATTTTCATGTCAAATTCTAATATGCAGATACTTTGAACTGATCTGTTGCTTTGCATTTTTTAATGCATTTGTTGTGACCACTAATGCAGGTTAGTGTCTCAGTCACACTGCCAGCTTCCTCTTAGTATCACATGGTTACTGTCCTTATATACTTCTATTTATAGGGTAATTTTTGTTGTCTGATGAGGGATTATTATTTTTTAAAAAAACTGACACTATAATTCTTGCAATTTTTTTGATTTATACCTAACAGAAAATCCTTTACAGAGACTTCCCTTTGTAGTTTGTCGTTTTCTTAGAGGTACTGTAACTCTGAGTCTTATTTTGTACGGAAACAAGTGAAGTCACTTCTTGCTTTTTAAATGTAATCATTAAATCCATTTACACTGCATCATTCAAGACTTAAATACATTTTTTTTTGCCAATTTTCTCTCATTTCTTATTCTGCTTATCTTTTCATATTTAAATCTGCAGAGTCATGTATGGGCTATTGCCATATCCACCAATCTCAGAACTCCCAAGGACCCTAACAGCATTAGGTCTTTATTCCATACAAGTTTGTTTTCAGGGCCTTACTGAGGATTATTACTCATGCTGCTAAGAGATTCAAGGCAATTCCCTCAAAGAGGCATAAACGCAGTGTTTCAAAGACACCATGGCTACATAACCATTTAAACATCTATGTAAATATTTTGTGACTGACATAGGTGTATACAGATATGACAGCCTGAAGAATTTATAATTTTCACTGTTCCTCTGTCAGTATGAATTTTTCAGCAGCAGAGTTATGAAAAGGCCCTTAAAAAGAGAAGTAAATGATAGACCATTTACATTTGAGAGAAACAGTCAATGCAAAAGAAATGTGAAAAGGTGTAGTGTCAAAAAACCATACAGGAGAAAAATGGGGGAAAGGCCCATGGGAGTGCGTCTTTGATGGGATGCAATACAGAAGAGACCATTGCTACTTCAGGCTTTATGTAAAAATGAAGTATCAAACAGCAGAATTGATAGGCAGTCCATTTATATACAGTGCTTAAAAAACAATGAAAAATACCTGTAAATTACTGGCTGGGAAAATCTCAAAACAATTAAAAAGCAGATCTCTGGATAGCATAGTTAAGCACTGTTCATGACAGAACTACAACAGCATGTTTCAAAGATGTAATCCTAAGTGGCTACCAGGCTACCAACGTATGGTGTTGTTCACTAATTTTTTCAATCTTTTCTTAAGGATTTTGTTTCCTGTTTCAAATCTGGTTTGTTATTTTGAAATTCTAAGCTTATGGATAGGAGCCTGATGACTAGGCTCAGACAGGAAGGTTTTTGTGGCATGTATAAACATCTAGAACCGAGAAAAAACTGGTGCAACATGAATGTCACATGTGACATACCCACATAATCAAATACATTCAAGTCGGATCAAATTAAGGATATGATAGAAATGGGCAAAATATCCTGATTTACAATGGGAAAGAGGTCATCTAGACCTCCTGCACAAAACTATATACAATTGAGATTAACCTAGAGACAGCAGGGGCTGGAAGAGAAACCGGTTGACTTCTTCCACCCTCTGTTCACCTCTAATATTTTGAATTCAGTAGTTCCCATGGAAACATTCTCAAAATGAGTGTCCTGTTTCTGATAATTTATAGTTATTTAACTGTAGTGTACTTCAATTAAAACAAGTTACCTGGAGTGAAGAATCAGGATGTGATTCCTAGAGTTGTGAATTTGAAGTGTTATATTTCTTCCTTCTTGTCAAATTTCCAGGTTTATGACCTCAGTTTTAAAAAGCTCAGAAAAAAAAATGTTCTAAAAAAAAAAAAAAACACTCCCAATAACTAACAAGCTACTCAATATTTCTCTTATTAAGTTTTCTTCACATTATTTGTCTTCTGTCTGCAGTTCTAATATATTTTAGTATGTGAGAAATGGGTTAATTCTCACGAATTACTTGAAACTGTTCAAAATCCATTCATTGAAGTAAGATGCAGGAAAGAGTGTATACCTGTGATAGGGAATGAATGTTTTATTTAATAGGAGTACTTGCTTATAAGTGTGCACACATGAAGAACCTCAAAAAAGTCCCCAAAACTTTGTCATTTTTGTGTAGGAAATTGAAGAACACTCTGTGACTGCACAGGTATACCACAAAGTCTTTTTGAGTTGCTCACTTGCACGTCATCCTTCCAAGGCTTGGTTTCCAGTAAAAGTAAATCAGAAATAGTAGCTACCAGCAACTTTCTGGAAACCTCAACTTTAAGTTCTCTGGGAATTATGTAAAAGTGCCAGAAATTCTAACAGGCTGGCAAGAAAAAAACCTAATTAGTAGAGGAGCACCACAGTCGTTCATAGTGCTATAGCTTGATTTGGCCAAAACCTGTGTATGAA
The DNA here is from genome assembly GCA_013399715.1 of Alectura lathami. Taxonomy (NCBI): domain Eukaryota; kingdom Metazoa; phylum Chordata; class Aves; order Galliformes; family Megapodiidae; genus Alectura; species Alectura lathami. The sequence continues at coordinate 179,107 of VXAV01002071.1, read as the reverse complement.
CGGCAGAATTCAAAACAGATCTATCTAGGAGCAAGTAACAACTTTGTTATCATTACATTAGGTTTCATAAAGGTAGGTGTAAATGCATATATATACTGCATATATATACTGATAACAACTCTTGAATGGCAATCACATAGAAAAAGCTATATTTTAATGCCATAACTTGAAAATATACATTTTGAATAAGGTTTTGAATATAAACAGTCTCTATATTTCAGTCCTTAAATCAAACATGCTACTAGTGTACTTGTATACTTTCAGAAGTTTTACTTTGACAAAACACTCTGATTGCTAATAGCATGTTCTACATCTAATGTTCACCCAGATCTTATATTCATTGCTTTAGAGAGAATTTTAAATGTAGATTATGTGGTTCCTGCCTTGTAATAGTTTCTGCGTAATGTCCTTGTACTGCAGGGAATTTCATTAGCATGTGCCCTGATCTTGTCCTCCAAAGCCTCATTGCTTTAGACAAGCATGGATTTAATTGAGAGAAAACCAAGCTGTGATTGTGGCTCAGGTGTGAAGGCTGTTTCCCTCAGCAAATTAAATTCAATGTAATGGCTGAGCTTTCTTTTTCTTACTCTCCACTTATGAGAGATTTAATACTGCATATTAATTATTATGCTGGCCTCTCTTACCATGATGTTGTTTTTCCCATCATTTTCTGAGAGATTGATGCACAGATAAAATTGACTGTTTAATGTACTGTGAGGATGATTAACATCCTGAGGATGGATCACAAGGTTACTCTATGTCACCAGTTTCTACATGACTTCTACTTTAAACAACAGAACTCTAGAATTATAGCCCCTGCTGATTCTGTGTTTTATCTGGCTGAGACCCAGGGCCCTCATGCCAAAGGTTTCTGCAGAAAGGCCTTACTATGGCTTGTCCTCCATTTTTGAGGAAGCTGTCAGAGTACTGTGAACACCTCCATACATATGAAATGACTAATCCCTATTTGTCAGCAGTACTTACCCAAACATGCTGCTGTAACAGCCTCAGCCAAAACAGTCTATAATACCTCCATCCGCTGAATAAACTATACACATGCGAACCAGCAGTCTGCCCTTATAAACTGAGGAAATGTGCACTAGAGATATTGTCTCAGCACACTGGACAGGAGGCATCTAAAACACAGGGCCACTTTTTTTTTTTTATGGAAAATATGTCAGTTGCATGAATCTGAACTGCCAGGTCCGATGTACCAACATATACATTATACTTGCTAAATGTGAATGAAAGAGCTAAACATCTTTAATATACCATAGGATGAGTATATTCCATGCATGCACACATGTACAGACACTCCTAACATGAATCTAAAAGGTGAAGCACTTTATTTCTCACTTCCAATCATGTGGAGTGAAGCAATATAATCTTCCTGCTGAGAATGGAAGTGGTAGCAATACCTGCATGCAAATCCTGTTTATCACTATTGCCATCAAGTTTATGGGCACATAAATTTCTTTCCATAATACTTTTTCATCAGAGATCAATAAGCAGCCAGGAGCAAATCACCAAAAATAAATGAATATATATAATTGTCTTGCTAAATTACGTTCAGGAAATCATTCTAAACAGTTTCCTGCTCAGCATGCATACTCTCAGTTCTAAGGAACTTAGTAAGTGATAAAGGAATCTAAGATAAGCTAAGCTAAGCCTTTCATTTCTAAGGTGAACACAAACACATTATCTTTAAATATATATATTTTTTAAATCCTTTGGCCATGAACTATATTGTTAAGCATGTTAGAGTCCAGTAGATAGGGCCAACTATGGTTAAGATTATTAAAAATGAAATGGATTTATAATCCTATGGAATATAACCCAGAATAGAGAATTGTACATAATTAAGAACAGTGAAGATCACTGACAAGTCTATTACCTTGGAGTTACAGAGTTTAGGCAAAATGGCATTTTTGCCACTCTCTGGGTCAGAAATTCCTCGCCTTAGGAACATAGTATTATTGTTGGCTGGAAATGGAGCCTCCTATTCTGACTCGTGCACCCCCTTATCATTCAACCACTAAGAAATAGCCAGAGGTGGCAGTAAAATCTTATAACCTATTTCAAATATTTTGTGAAGACTAATGCTATAGAAAGGGGTGGGACTGAAGTACTAAGGCATAGGAGAGAATGAGATTGGCAACCTGCAAAAGCCCCAGGCTGAGTTGCTGCAAGCCAGGTCCTCAAATCTGTTTGTGCCTTGACCTCAAACTGCTCAGAGTAACCTGTGCAAGGCAAAGATATGCTGCTATAGATGGAAGCACAGATGTGCCCAGACAGTTTTAATGTAAGGCTTCAAATGTCTTTGTTTTATAGGGGTAACAAACTGAAATTTGAAGTGTGAAAGGCTACATGTTTCTGCTCCAGAAACCTGTATTAAAATGGAAGTCTTCAAATGGAAACAGGAAGCAGCTGAAAATTAAGCAAATTACTCTAAAATACAAAATGAAATACCGTCTTCTCTCCTGAACCCAATGCTGAGAGGTAAATATAAACTATACGTTCTTAACTGATTGAATTGGTAAATCTGATCATATCTAGAAAAGGGCTGTTATTAAACTTGATTGAATTTCTTCACCATTTCTCTCTTTCAAACTCTTCCAGAGCTTCTGTCCCTGTTAATTCACTTTTAACATGTGTATCTCATCCATGCTACTTTGGAACTCAGTCCACAAGAAAAAGTACGTATTGATTTTAAACTAGAAGATGGGAGATTTGGATGTGATATTAGGAGGGAATTCTTCACTCAGAGGGAGGTGAAATACAGGAACAAGTTGCCCAGAGAAGCTGAGGATGCCCAGTCCCTGGAGGTAGGCTAGATGGGGCCCTGGGCAGCCTGATCCTGTGGGTGGCAACCAGCCCATGGCAGGAGGTTGGAACTAGATGATCTGTAATGTCCCTTCCAACCCAAGCCTTTCTATGATTCTATGATCATTTGGTATTAAAAAAAAAGTCCTTCAGCATTTGATTTGCCTCACTATCTTTATTCCAAAAAAAAAAAAAAAAAAATTGTGTCTGTAAACCTCGAGTGACAGGTTCCTGAAAAAGTTCTTTGGTCATTAAAGGCTCTGATCTCAATGAATAAATTCCTCATTGAATAAATCTGTTGTGTAAGAGAAAAAGGAACACTAGGAATTGATTCGTGAGTGTTCATTAGTGGACAGCCTAACCATTTCTGATAACTTTAAAAAAAGCTTAGCTTCCATTGGCCATGAGATAGCAGCCACTGTATTCACCTATTCTTTCTTCATAAAAATAGACTTGGAGTGCTCAGCTAACAACAGTTGGCGTAGTCTATTGCTTTTAAAAGGAATGAAATTAATTTACCTTTACTGAAGATCTAGCCTTAAGCATATGGCAAAATTGCTATGGACTCTTTATAGGACAACAGTATTGTTGCAAACTACATTACAGGTGTTCCTTCTCTTGGGTTAGTCCTCCTAAACTCTGCAAAAGGCTGCTTGTAGTCCTACTAACAAGAAGAGTACAGAAGTTGGCTGGAATGACCTTAAACTCCGTTACTTGGAATTCTTCGGTTTCATTGAAAGTCAATCTTATAGTATATTTGACATCTTTAAAACTTTGCAAAAATATTGGTTTTGTATATAAGAATACATTTATACACATATACAAAATTGCACAGTACCTATACAAAATATTTAAACATCATTCTTTAATGTTCTTCACTCTTCAACTACTCCTGTGTTCTCAAACATCTTAGCACTTTAACAAGGTATTCAGGCTGTGAATAGCAGAAATTGCCAAGCAAGAGATCAGACACTTCCGCTATGAGATTTCCTGAAAAGCCCCAAATGACTGAAGGACAACAGAGAGGAAACTGAAAACAAGGAAAGTGAGAAAGCCTGTTGAATCAATAATGGACTATTTCACTCAGAAATACACTGAAGAGACCGATCTTGGGTCATGAGCCTGGGCACGTTTCTGAACGCCCTCCTCTTCAGAGGTTTAGCCTCTTGGCTTTCCTTGTTCAATGTAAAAGTCATCTAACTGCCAGGACTGAAAGATGGTATCTCAATCAATATCTACTTTAAATATTTCTGGCAGCCACTCTCCTCTAGTTGTCAACAATCTATTTTTGGGGTTTTTTTGGTGCTGATTTCAGCCAGAATTTTGTTATTATTGAATGTCTTGAAAGAAAAAAAATATTTATGGAATGTGACTTGGATATTAGACTTTTTTTAAAAAAAGATTACTTTTAAAAAAAAAATCCATAACACTGAGAAATGAGTTAACTGAGAAGAACTTGCTTTTTCTTTTACTGGTACCAGTAAGAATAGCCTTTCAAAAAAAAAAAAAAAGTCAAATTTTATTTATATATAAAATCTAGCAAACTGTTTTAAAAATAAATAAAAATAGCATCTTTTAAAGAAACAGAAGAATTATTAGCCACACAGGAGAGATCTGTCCTTGTACACTTTGAATTTATGAAGGAACATTCAGGCTGGCAGAATGCATTTAGACAGATCTTAACTGGCTAAGAATCCTAAGAACAGGACACCAATTACAAAAAGCAAAGTGAGGTCTCTAACTCCACATGCCAGCAAGGAATAAAGGTTTACTTTTCAGACAAAGTCCATGTAATTCCTCCAGAATAAATGACTAGAATGACTAGATGAGCAGAGCCAGTGGCCTTGCATTAATCCCTAGGAAAATATGCTGCATCAAGATTTTATTGCTGAGTTTTCAGCCTTTTTTTTCCCCCCCCCCAAATTTTTATAAGATAAAAAGTATTTAAGTTTTTTTTTCCCACTTTTTTTCAGCTTTACTCTCATCTCCAGATAACTAAAGAGCTTTAGGCTATGATTTAATAAAGCATTTAAATGGATAGTCAAGTCCTAAAACATCCAGTAAGAACACCTAAACACGGTTGAAGCTAAACATGCACTTTCCCACATCAGAATGTTTTCTTTCATTTGTTCTTCAGTGCTCTTTACACTTTGAGTCTGTTCTGCCTTATTTTCATCAATTGTATTGTAAGCAACTCAGAATAGTTTAATTAATCAGCATGTTCTATGGTAACAGCTAATTTGGGATGCACAGATGTTTACATCTATATGTCTTTTCAATCTATATTATTTATTCTGTCAATATTATTTGTGTACCATTTTCTAGGCAGAGAATTGCTGACCTACAGGAAACAATGTCAACAAATAACCAGAGAAAAACTGTGGGTAAGAGGTTAAAAAAGGGCCACTGTAAGCATTTGCAGTTTTAATATCGCCAGTAGCACTTCAAAAAAAAAAAAAAAAACAACAGTATTTGAAGCTTTGCATGCTGCCATCCTGCTCTGTCCAAGGAAAGCAAGCTGCTCCAGGGAGCCTGGGACCAGCCATTTATTTTAGCCCACAGCCAGTCACCTTTCCAAAAACACCCTTTTCACAGAATGATAGCATCAGCTCAAAACTTCCATCACAAATGTAACTGAGTGCATGTCATGTTTAGATCTCTAGCAAAGACAGAACTACAGCAGGAGCCCTAGACAGTGCCACTAAACCTGAAGCCTTGAAAGACCTATATTTTGCTAGCTTACTTCACCTCACTGCCACCAGGAATTGAATGAGCTGCTTCACTGTTTTGGGGAGCTGTATGAACAACCAGACTCCTAGACAAGCGGAATTTCTCTTCTTCTATTATAGGCGTGACTTTATCACCCTAAAATCGTGTTTAACTGTTGCTCTCAACCCACTGCTTATTGCTCATATTTGTAACTTTATACAACCCCAGGGAAGCTGGTTAAAAACAAGCTGTTCCGCAAATTGTTTAGATGATATGCCTATGGCTCCAGAATCATATTTGAGCTAGTGAAAGGGGTGACAATCTTACAGTGCTAACAAAAAAAAAATTAAAAAAAAAGAAAAAAAAGTCACTTAGAATACAAGATTAGATTTACTGCCCAGTCATCAGTCCCTGTCAGGTCCAAAATCAGAGTTATTCTGCAACCTCTCCACTGCAGAGGAGCGGCCAACACCTCCACCACAAGAAACGACGCTGGTACAGAAGCAGATGGCTGCTGCTTGACCAAGGGAGACGTGATTCAGCACCTGTCCCTGGGCAGAGGCAGCCCATTTGGCAGTGCTGCAGCACAGCCTTGAGCAGGCTTGTAAAGCCACCCGTCCATCAGAAAGCAGCTCCTCTGCAATGCAGCTGCTCTCTGAGGGTGCAAACTGGTGCCAAACTGCCTGAAGCCAGATTCATAGCTAAGATTCAGTTTGCATTTGTTTGATTTATTTTATTTTCCATTACACTCTTGTCGCCTTTTTTTTTTTTTTAAACCTCCAGACAGCAGCCTACTGATTTTAATACAAGATGCCTTGTTAAATGCTGTTTAACACTATGACTGCAACCATAGGAACTATTTTACCTATTTTAAACTGGTGTTAGAAAGCTTTTTAATGTTTTAACTATTCAAAAAAAAAAAATCAAACAGAAAAACATCAACAACTCTGCTTAATATCTTACAGGCGAACTAGTCAGCCCAAGTTCCAGAAATACCTACAGAGAAACAGCTAATATGAATTTGCGTATGTTTGCTACTTAAGAGTTGTTACACCAGTATAGTCATGTCTCCACTAGGGAACTATGTCAATGAGAGACATTCAAAAGCCTTCACAATGGCAGACCACTGGAGGAACCAGTATGAACAAGAGTATTTCACGAGCCCCCAGTACTCCATGCTGAGCAGAATTGTGCATGTGGACATCACAAGGATTCAGATCCAAAGACAACATGTTACACAGTAAGCCACTTGTGTAGATACACCCCACCGTTACCTATCTGCTAGTATCTATAGTTACTCCCCATTTCAATAGAGTACTTGTCTCCTGCAGAAAAGCCCTGCATGTGACAGTTAACCTTGAGTGTATGGGAAACACCCACTGCTGCTGCAGGTGTTTGCAGAATCCCTGAAGTCTCCCCCCCAGGAAGAAAGTAACTGCAGATTGCATGTACTTTCTTTTTTCCTCCTCTCTCCATTTTCTCCCAAACACAAATCAGGACACACTGGTCCCAACATTTGCCACTGTTCTCTGGAATTCTTAAGTTTAAACAATGTGTTGCAAAATTTTTACATACTAACAGCAATGGCTATTATATTTGTAACAGACTAAAACAATACTATAATAATGTCATAAGTCAGACGCAACCTGCTCTAGAAGTCATAAAAGAGGTTCTTCCAAACTGAGTGTAGCCACTTCAGAGAAAATAAAAAAAAAAAAAAGGTTAGGAATGTTGCAGAAATGCTGTGGAAAGGAAAAGTAAAATCAAGAAGTTGCCATGGTAGTATTCTTCAAAAAGATATCCAGAACTACTGCACAAAGAATGATATAGTATTAGATTAACGTTTTGATGGAGCACATCAAAATTATATGTAAGGCAGTAGCAGAGAAAACATATGTTTTGAATTTGAAATCAATCACTGTAACAAGCAAGGCAGGTCTTGGGATTAGACTCTCATTTCCAAGGCTGATTATGAATGAAAACACAGGTTTGTTTCTTGCTTGTCAAAAACACTTTTACTTCTGTTTTGATTGGTATTTAGGTTTCCTTCGCTTCTTGTTTTTTCTTTTTGAAATGACACCACATGGATTTGCTGATTACTCTGTGCAAGGTCAATGCAAGTCTGAAGCTGTGCTGCATTCCAGGAATTGCACTGCCTTCTACAAGAGCCCCTGGGGTTCGTCAGCATTAAACCTACAATAGCATATGAATATCTTGTCTTTGTTAAACACCTAATCCAGCACCTCCAGACCTAACAGATGCAAGACCAGGCTTCCATAAGAGCCCAGGGATCTGTTTTCGAGGGCTCAACACCCTCAGCTGTGGGCAGTTGTTTCAACATGCCAAGGCTGAGTATAGATTCTTTCATGAGTGCTACATCAGCCCAAGTGTCTCCCACCCAGCTGCCCAGCAGTGCTGCACACACCACTGAGCACTCTGTGGAATGTGACCACTCTTTTGCAGTCTAAACTGGAATGAAGTCTGGCTTGCATTGTGGATATTGACTTTTCCTTTTAAAAATCAGGTGCATGGAGCATTGTTTGGATTGCTGACAAGAATCTTCTCTCTCATCTAAATCCAGACAGACCAACAGGGTGACCTGCTGTGCATAGTTACATGGAAGCTGAAAGCTTATTGCTCTGAAATGTGTACTGGCCAAGCATTCTAATTATAGATGAATGTAAGTAATATATTTTCCTTCTCAGTTTATTAATAAAATTCTCAGGTTTCCCCTCCTTCTAGAAGAGGTTACATGGTGCTACAGTAACATCTGACAAGCCTTTACAAATGAGTTCTGTGATGTTATACTACTGCATTTCCACCACAACTGAAGACTAACTGATATCAGGTCCTAACACTAGTTATTGCAGAAAGGATGTTGAGAGAAGTTTCATAAAAACATTAATAGGGTCCATCACTAATAGCATACAATGACTAATTATTTCATTTATTTATTAAAAGTTATTTTAGGAGAAAAAGGATGAACCGAAAAGCAAAACTAAAATCTCTCTCAAGTGGGCAGATGGGAAGAGAAGATGAGCATCCTAACCAGGGCATCTCTGTGAGTGCAGCAGATTACCCACTCTCACACAGTAACTACCCTGTCTTCATCAGGACCTGCTCAAATGCCCAACAGTTTGATTCTGCTTACAGTGCTGCTTGCACTGACTGGAGCATACGTTAATCATGGCAGGTGCTGCACAGTCTGTTTAAATTTCCACATGTGTATCATCAGGTCTCTTTCTGTAAACCAAAAGCTACAGCCCTCTGCCAGGAAAAGTGAGGCAGGAGGTGGGAAGTGGTGCACAGGCTGTGATAACTTCCCATGCCAGCAGCCAGCCCCCCATAGTCGAGGCTACAGATGTACAGCCAAGGAGGAAGGCAACACAAGAGGAGGGACTACAGAGCTGCAGGCGCAGTGTAGGCTGCAGCAGTGCACGGGAAACACGGGCAGGACAAGCTCTGAGGCGCCTAAGGCACAGTGCAGTATCACTGATGTTTTGTTCACAGAGATGGATTGTTCTTTTAAAATGCAAGACACTCATTAGAAAAGGCCTTTAAAGAGGAAAAATAGAAAAGGAAACGGAAGTACAATGTCTTGCCCAAAATTTTGATTCCAAAGGGAATCAAAGCAACACTGTATCAGCTGAGCATCCCAGCTGAGACAGAGCATTTTCTTGTGCCTTCCAGGTCATTTCAAATCTGTGCCACTTATATAGCAGACTCTACACAAATACATTCCACACTCTCACAATGTACTTTGTCTGCACTCTAAAATGAGCAGAAGCCTGGGGGCTGCAGTTAGTGAAGCACCAGGTCTGAGCTAAAAAGATAGATGTGGCATCAGGTAGCACAAATGCACAGCTTCCACCTGGCTCACAGCATGAACAGACCTTCTGCACCTCCACTTGCACAGAAGCTGACTGAACTGATGGCTTGCCCAGTGTGGATGGCCCACTCGACTTCAAACTGTACATTCCATTCTGTATGGGTAAACACTTCAAATGTCATTTAGAACAAAGATTAGGTGAAATGGACCCTATTTGCATCTCCTACTTGCACCAGACGCTATGGGAAAGGCAGCAATGAATTGGTATTTCTGTATTACAAGGAAAAAAAATCATGTGATTGTATATACTAATATTTTCCACACCAAAATCTCCATGTTTTTGAATAACTGCATAACTCTGGATCTGTAACAAGTTACACAACCTCCAATTCTCAAACAATGTTTTGCTCAATTATTTGCTGTAAATACACAAAACATCAAATAAGCCCATTGAGTCATTCAGTGTGGAAATAGGACACTGACCCCTTTGGGCACACACACAGCACAGGTATTTTGAGAAAACAGGACAAGCCAGGTGCTACTTGCAAAATATTTGAAACATGCATCTGATTTCCATTTTAATAAGAACAGTGATTTGCAGGAAAGCCAGCTTCTCCGAATATAAAAGTAGGGGTCTGTACTCCCCAGTTTACAAAAACATCTCCCATCCAAATGGTTTTACAGGTGTTTTACTACGTTTGTACTGCACTTGGCTGAAACTGAATGCAAGTCAATAACTAGTACACTTCAGCAATACTGCAGTTAAAAAAAAAATCTGTCATGTTACAGCATATATGTCGTGGTGTACTTTCCTCACTCCTCCACTCATCTCTCCTGAGAGAGTGGTAAAACTCAGATTAAATAGTGTTCACTCCCACTCTCCTGTTAAGGATGTTTTAAGCTTTAACTTTTTGACAGGCTGCTCCTGATCCTCCTTCCCTGCTGCTCTCTACGTAGGTGTGAAAGGCTCTCATGAACATGTACTCCTCTCACTTGTGAGTCTGATCCCTCATAGGTGGCCAGCCCACCATGTGCCAACTTTCTGCAGAGGTTTCTGTATTCTGTTAAATTGCATGGACAAAGTTAATCCCTCTGTCCACTGAGACAGAAACATGGGTTCATAGCTTGAGCCTATGACTAGATAAAACCCTCCAGGCAAAGATGCTTGGATCAACCCAGAGGCTGGTGCTCACAGAAGAGATACTCCTTACACTAGTAAGGAAGGCTCAGCCCTCGAGCAGTTCTCTTCCTCAGGATGTCCCCAAAGCCCTTACCTGGATTTCTGGCCTAAGGGTTCCTTTCTGTTCTCCCATCTGCATGGCCACCTCCATCACACCCCTCCAGACAACAGGGCTGAGGCACAGGCATCTCTAAAAGCTGTTCCACAGCATATGCTGCATGGACCAGAAAGTGGCCCTGTGCCCACTGGGGAAGCTGCCTGGGCTGAAAGCAATGCTGACCTGGGTTGTTCACATGATTCAGTGACTTCTGTGGTGATGAGGTCTTTGTGATTCCTGGGCTGGGGTGAGGGGGAACCTCATTCTTTCCCATCAAAACTCCCAGCTAAGGGCACAGCCCCACACATCACCTCAGCACCCCAAAGCACAGGCAGAAATGCACCTCCACAGCATCATCACAACAGATCCCAGGCTCTTAAAGGATAAAACAAACAACCAAAAACATTTCAAATCCTGACACAGACTGCTGCATGATTTTGGAAAAATATCCTTGTTCTCTTTGTCTTAAATCCTCTTCAGTAAAATATGCAGCACACTGCTGTAGGGAGAGGAAAACCTCAAGGCCTGTGAGGTACCTGTAGGACACTACAAGCAGTGCTGGGGAGGTAGCAAATAAGTAAACATGAGTAATGTATTTCAGCCATTCAAGCTCTTCCCCCTAAGAAGAAAGGATTCAGCTCACCAGACAAGGAGGCCACAGTGGCTCAGTAAGGAGTGCCCAAAAAATTGAGTTATCCTTAGCTATATTTCCTGCCCCAGGTTTCTCAATCTTTTGAGAGTCTGTCACATTGTATTTGTGAAGTAATGATGATGGTATAACAACAGGCCTGTTACATTAACAGTGATAAAAACCCATGCTTCCTCTGCGGATAAATCAGTCATGATCAGCATAAAAGTTTTTTTTTTTTTCTTCTTGCAATGTTTCCAAATTACCCTAACACAATGAATTTTCTTAAGTTACCATAACTGTTACTATAAAAACACAAAAAGAAATTACTCATTTTTTTCCATCTTTTTTCCCCAAATAGGAAACTGCAAGCAATAGTTATAGAGGGGGGGGAAAAAAAAAAAAAAAAAAAAAAAAAAAACTGTGAACTGACAAAAATATGGGCATCTGAAATGAAATTACTGAATTCACTTTCACTTCTGTATTGTTAAACACTTATTTCTTCTGGTAAGGTAACTGCTTAACAAACATAGTCTGTGCATTGGAACTGCAAGAACTTTATTTGTGATACAGAAAAACATTTAGATTCTTATTCCCCCCATACAAAGCTGTAACAATGACAGACTTCCCTGGTGGGGGTGTTCTACATTTACCCTAATGCAACAGGGTCTAGACCCTGGCCCTGGAATTGTTCACGGTTGCATCCAGAACCAAACGCAAACCTTATCACTCCGGAGAAGAGTCATGTGCAAGTAAAGTGGGTACTTGAAGTCATGTAAAGTGCCTCTTCAATAATGCTATTTATGATGCTACATTGCGTTTGTTTCATAATGAAAAGTTTCAACCCTGGTTCAGCACAGTGGAAGGATTCTTCCAGAACAAAACAAAGGCAATCCTTAGGATAGTTGTGCTACTGAAAGAAATAGTATCACTTTGAAGAGAAACATTGATGGACAAGAAGGGCCATCAAGAATTACCTCCCAACCAACTGTTTTATGGCAGATACCTAAGACAAAGATCTCTCCAAAGGATCTTATGTTGACAATGCTTTTAAGAAAACCTTTCAGAAGATGCCCTTTGTTCTAGGACCAAAATGTTTTCCAAGGCCATTACATCTTCTAAGCTCACCATCCCCTTCATTTTTAATTAGCTTTTTCCTTAGCTATGCTAGGTTCCATTTCCTCTGAAATAGCTCCATCTTCACTGCTGTCCTCATACCAAAAACTTTAGCAAGAAATCAGTGCTCTTGGAACAGGGACTTGCATTACAAAGACACAGAGAACCAGGTTGGTGGGCGAGGCCTCTCCTAATTCTGGGCAGTAAACTGGTCTGAGTGGGGGCTTCAATCAAAATAAATCAAAAAAGTCACATCTGGCTGTACCTAAATACCTCCTTACAGATCAGAGAAGAGCATGTTCAGACAAATACTGAGGGAGAAATTCTTGATCATTTACTGCTTTAAGAGTAAACATAATTCCAAAAGTGGGACACAAGTCACCACAGCCACAAGGCTAGATCTTGTTCTTAGTTATACCGTCATAATCTCATTCATTTTTACAGCGTAACTTCTACCACAGCATCTTAGTCCAGAATATAATCTAAGTTGCTCATATAGAAAATTATCAGCTTTTTCACTCATCTCCCTTCCTTTACATTCCTGAAGAGTTAAACTTCTCAAAAAGGTTGATCCTTGGGATTTTGGATTAGTTTCCTCAAAGTCCCTGAAACATTCTATGATTATGTAGTTTTATACTCTTGGCTACAACTGCCTGCTCTCTCCCAAATGGATTTTCAGCCAGTAGCCGGAAAACTGTGCTAAGAAGAGTATGCCAAGATAGTAGAAGTAGACTTTAATCAGTGCTCCACATTCATTTTTGCTCTTCTCATTGTACTGAGCACAGACTTGGTACAAGTCAAATTTTGTGCTCTCCATGCTCAGATCCCCATCTCTGCTGTCACTTCTTGTAAGGAGCAAACTAGAGGAAACAAAGAACCATCACCTTCTTTTTGCCACTGAAAGGGCAGCACAACCCAGAGGCAAACTGGGTTTCATGAGCACATGCAGCAGGTATTTCTTTCAACAGGAGGTGCTGCTGGAATGCTGTTCTTCCGTACTGTTCCCTGTCATATAAGTTTGTCAACACCATAGCAGTCAAAACCATGAAAATCCACAGTGCTTCTAGAAAGCTCTCTGCGAAGTCTTGTAAAAAGAATAACTACTACAACATGTAACTGAGTATCTGAACTACACATGCAGAAGTAAAAAGAGGACAAAAGCACATAAGACCACAGAAAGAACTCATGTCAGTCTCCCAGATAGGTTGGTCTAAGCTAAATCACTAAAACTTTTCCACCTCCAGAATTACCTCATGGTACATTTCCATGCTTTCTAGTCCTCACTGTTCTCAGGAGATACGGAGGTATGCAAAAGTGATTCCGTTTCTCAAGCTTTCAGTATTTTTGAATATTAACTACAAGTTCAGTTTAATTGTATTTTTATCTGAACTAGCCTTTCCATGTCTAACGCTCCCCTTCTAATTTTAGAAAAGAGATGGCAACTAATGCTCCTCCTCATGTATAGATATTTTAAGGTCTCCACACTACAGTTTTTTTGCTCCCTTCTGAGACAGTAAGGAAAGGCATATTTGCATTTTAAACTTCTTAATTAATGTACAGTCATTCTGTAAAACGTTTGCTGGTAGTAACTTTGCTAAAATGATGACCTTACAATTATGCATCTTAAGTTGTAATGACAGGTGACCAATTCAGTTGCTAGAAAATTAACAACATTGGTGTCAAAGGGTTGTCTTCCTTAGTCTGTTTATTATCATATACTGATCATTTAGAATTCTTATCAAGAGTATGATAAATTATTAAGATGTACGACAAGAGAGACTCCTCCTTGAATTGCGCTACAAAGTCATTCTTCTAATGCTAAAGTTCTGCTCGTTACCAAAAAACTGATGGAGGCAGGAAGATGAAGGAAGGTCCTGTGTAAGATTCATTTGAGGAAGACGTGTGCTTAGGGTTGTCAAAATAAAGATAAGCCAGAATCAGCATTCTCCCCTGACTAAGGCTTTTCAACCCCAACACCATCCCAATCTTCCATTCAGACAACGACTGTGGAATCTGCTGAAGGAAAAGGTTAATGATCCAATATTCTTTTGGCAAAGTGCAGTCACTGTCATTTATTTTATCATAATAGCCCTTGGCAGGCTATCTTTCCCAGTAATACAACAAACATTCTAAATGCCTTTTTAGCCAAGCAGTTTGGAGAGCTGTGCAAAAATAAACCACAAGTAAGCAGTTTCAACCCAAGAGTTAAAGCAATAATAATTACTTAATTCCTGCTCATTTGCAGTTCCTGTTGTGACAGAGCAAAAGAAGTAGCTCGTAGAGACTCATTGCTTAGGCACAGGTGACAAAAGCTGCCAGTCGCTTAGTTCGCAGATGTTCAAGACATTTTTACTAAAGAGATGCATTTTCTTAGTGGAAAAGAGCTGATAATTCATTGGGATGAAGACACAGTGACTGACAAATGAGAAGAGCTACAGATTGGATGAGGCCCTGCACAGCCTGACCTAGTGGGTGGCAACCAGCCCATGGCAGGGAGTTTAGAACTAGATATAAGGTGTGTTTCAACAAAAAACATTCTATAATTCTTTATGAGTTTCAAACCATTAGCTCTAGAGTGCATTTTACTTGACTGAACAACAAGATTTCAGCCTACAAGCTTTCCTCAGGTTTCACTTTATGGTTAAAACTTCAAATTTCTCCTACAATACAGTGCATATATGATCATTTTTCAACATGTTCAAATCATAACTTTTTCATTAACATGTTCAAATTGCTTACACTGAGGAGACCGACCTTGCTGCTGTCTGTAGGAAAGAGGGTTTTCATGTAGAGAGATCAAGGAGAGGAGACATTGAAGAGCTCTGTTACAAGAACTAGTTGCTTAGAGTGGAAGTGACTTTTTTGACCCACTAGCACTGCAGTCGTACCTTGAACAAGTCACAGATGCAGTTTTTCTATTCTTCTGAGCCTGTTTCTATCTTTTGATAAGCATTCAAGACCCTATTCGAGATCAAGATGTGAGTATCATTCATCTCTACCTTCCCTACCGCTTTAACTGGGATAGGACTCAGCTGTGAATGCATGTGGCCTCCATAAATAGCAAAGAAAGTCAAACCCATAGTTAGACAGTTCACCTGATAGGTACTAAATGAATGCACAAGCCCAGAGTCAGTTGCTCCACACAACACATTCTCCAAATGCCACACAAATGTAGCAGAAGAGCTATGCTGAGAATAGAAGCAAAGACTTTTCCCTTCAAAGTGTGAGAAAATCCACTCATCAGACATGTAATAACACTGAGAAAAAACGTGTTTGTTAGGATAAAACGTACGCGATCAAAGGACTGGAATGACTCAGAAGCCCAGTCGAGTCCTTGCCCCAAATTACACAATCATTTCTGTGGCTCATTTCCAGATTAAGAACTAATTTAGCTCCCTTTTAAACAGGAAGGTAACACCCCACACATTGCACACACTAACATGAGAGCAGAGCCACAGCCAAGTCTGGCTGCTTTGCTCTCTCTAGTAGAGGCCAGAAGGTAGCACTTGCCTCCTTTTCCACTCCCCCCCACCCCCACCCTGCCTTCACC